>CM033736.1:54325681-54693181 GCA_019671005.1 Hibiscus mutabilis | reverse complement strand
AAAAAACCCTAAACCCTAAACCCTAAACCCTAAACCCTAAACCCTAAACCCTAAACCCTAAAAAACCCTAAACCCTAAACCCTAAAACCCTAAACCCTAAACCCTAAACCCTAAACCCTAAACCCTAAAACCCTAAACCCTAAACCCTAAACCCTAAAACCCTAAACCCTAAACCCTAAACCCTAAACCCTAAACCCTAAACCCTAAACCCTAAACCCTAAAACCCTAAAAACCCTAAACCCTAAACCCTAAAAACCCTAAAAACCCTAAACCCTAAACCCTAAAACCCTAAACCCTAAACCCTAAACCCTAAACCCTAAAACCCTAAACCCTAAAACCCTAAACCCTAAACCCTAAACCCTAAAACCTAAAAAACCCTAAAAACCCTAAACCCTAAACCCTAAACCCTAAACCCTAAACCCTAAACCCTAAACCCTAAAACCTAAAACCCTAAACCCTAAACCCTAAACCCTAAACCCTAAACCCTAAACCCTAAAACCCTAAAAAACCCTAAACCCTAAACCCTAAACCCTAAAACCCTTGAAGAACCCAAGAGATTTTGTACGACAAAATATTTTTACAACTCTGCAACATCTAAAAGGACATGAGGTTAAACAAGCGTTGCATCCCAACAAAATGATTCTTCTCATGGTGACTCCCTAATGGAGACTCTTACTCTGATGGCATCCTATATATGGAACATTGCCAAGCGTTTACCTTAAACTTGGCATGATAACTCATATCAGCAACTAACGTAGCTCCCATTAACTTAGTTCACGCAAGAGTTTTACACCTCAAATTATAATATGTTTGAAAAGGACGTCATCTATACCCTCACTTGGATCTGTTATCATAAGAAATCTCACCAAGGAATAAGGTTTCATTACAAACCTCGAATCTCGCATCAAAAGGTAACATGTACACACCGCGGTATCGTACAACCCTCACCCATAACAAACCAAGAAATCTTTCTATCTGGATTTCATTTTGTCAAATGTAGCAAACGGTACCAACCAAGAAATATCATCACTCAACGAAGTCTAAACGAAACTGTACACTTACAAATCCTTTACAAGGTTCACAGCCATCCCTATAATTTACATTGATGAATACCAAAGTATCCCAACAACTCTAAAGAATTTAATGTTTGACTCCCAACTAGTAGCAAGTCAGCCACTTATCATTATCTAAAACACACGACTCCACACTATTTCTAGAGCACGCGGTGAAAGCTTGGTACAAACTGTCACTCCCAAAATTCACCATATGCTGACCATTGTACTATATAAGAGGAATTTCTTGCCTTTATACCTTTTTCTCTAAAACACCCATAACAAGATCTCAAAGTCTATCAAAAACCATGGGACCCAAATCCAATCACAACAATGTATCTCCTTAATCGAAATTAGAAGTTAATTCTCGTTGCTTCCAAAGCGAATCAATTTTTAACTCGAAGCTTAACTAACAAACAAGCGGGTACCCAGTCATAATCGATTAGTACGAACACCAGATGAATCGGGTATCGGTACTGTATAAAACTAGCATCGTACTTCCATACACGACCATCACTTGCTATCCTTGATCGCTCCACATGGGTAGCATGACACTCTAACCCAAACTAACTTCGTACAATCCATCTCTTACCAAGATCACTTACCTAGGTGGTGATCGATCATGCGATCAACAACTCTCAATTACTTTGACACACGTCATTACCTAAATCTCAAATTCTTTAAAGATCGAGCACCACTGTTGGGGCGAACACAACATTCCCACTTCTAACAAAAATGTAACTCTAATGATACAACAAAACATCCTCGTAGATTTTGAAATCTTATTCTACTTAAATTGGGTCAACACCACTATCACAACATAATGGTCTTACGCAGCTCGGATCTCCACTAATGTTCCTCGGTTGCCTAAATGAAACTATGATACAAAACAAAATCATTTATGAAGTCTTCAACCCTTGATTTCTTAACTGATTACATGGTAACTAACATTTCCCAAACACAAGGTCATTATCTCGTCAGCACTCATATTTCCATATTTTTATACATTCACACGTGTCATGCAAAGTATCAAACTTATATTCGAGAGATAATAAGGTGGTTTTTACTTTATCATTGCTGAAACGCCTCAAACATCATTGTAGACATCAACTGTTAGCACGACCCATTTTTAAAAAGAGAAGTCACCATTCCAAAATCCATTTTGAAACTCAAAGTCTTTAACACTTTTACCGCAAAAATCATATTCTTGAACCAACTTGAGAAAAACACATTGGTACTTCGTAATCGGTTAAACGAGTTATCTACCTTAAAAGACAAATAACGGTCTTTCACTATTGTTTAGCAAGCTATCAACGGTTTAAGCACCACTTCAACGAACCAACCTCTTGCTAGTGAACAAGCATGGTTCTCTTTTGGGCAGAACATTTAAACAAATGAAACATCATTTTAGTTGCGCCTTCGTAAGTAAATCTCTAACTTTCTCAATTGGGTTTGTGGCCTCTAACAAAAGGTGGTGGGCACTGACGTCTCATTCGACCTTACCTCAATATCTACTCATGTTCTTGACATGGAAGAAATTTCAACGACTCTTCCAAGAAGCACAAACAAACACTCTGACAATCTGAAGGCTCCCAAGCGTCGAGCTACACACGTTGGCATCTACCAAACGGTCAAACATATATTATAACCTTGTTGCACCATTCTCAAAATGACCACTACGAAAACCACTATAGAAGGGTAACGATTCAACATTCTCGTTACCAAAATTTAGGTCATCTCAGGGTCTCAAAGCCTCTAGCACAACTCTCGATATCACTGGCTAGCATCGCGCTTCATTAACCAAAGCAATTCCAAGGGCAACATCTCTTCAGAAGGTAGCTCTATCACACTTGTAGAACATCTAACTTTGGTCATACTCTAATGAACTAGTGGATTCTGAATCTACTGTCTCTAAGACATACCTCTAAAAAGGGCAATGATAGTCTTTAAGTATCAACAAAGTCTCCTTTTTAAGTAGACAAAAAGAGTTTTTTTGTAATGAGCTTTTTTGTTTTTTATTATTGTTATTGGTATATTTATAGAAGCAACTATTACAAATTCTATTGTCGTTCATTGTTCCTCCAAAGATACATCCCCTATGGCCGCACCTATTGAAACTGTGACCTTTTCAGAGGTTGCGGTAACTTATTCGATGCCGCTGCGCATTGATTTTTCTCTTGTTGAGTATTGTAAAGCTTTGGCCTAATTGGATGCGTTCTATGCTTGAAGGGGATTTTTGAAAACAAAAAATTGGTTTCATCCTGAATCTATTTCTAAGAGACTGTTCAAGTTATACTCGAATAGTTGGTGCTTCCAAACCTTGCACTAGTATTAGGAGGACTGTGGAGGGGGTTGAGGTCTCATTCAGGAGCTAGGTTGCGTTCAATTTAATATGGAGAGGAATGCAAAGGCCTTTCTTGAAGAAAACGCGAAGTTGTGTTCGCAATTGGCAAGCTACACTACTCTCCTTAAAGAGAATACAAAGATACATTCGCAAGTAGGTGAGTTGCATAAGAGGCATTCAGAGAAAATTTCTAAGAAGGAAAGTGAACTTGATCGTGCTTTTAGGATCAAGAATAAGATGCTTACAACTATAAAACAGAGTTTCAAGAATGATATTCAAGGTCTTAAGGAAGAAGTAGAGCAGACGAAGAATGCAACAGACGAAAGCTTTGTGAATTTTACGAGAAGATTGATTAAGCTGAAAGATTCTCATAAGAATAAGATTATGGTACTGTAAGCTACTCATGACATTGATGTAGTTGAAAAGGTTAAATTAGCTACAGATACGATATATGCCTTTATGATTGAAGGAATAGTTAAAGCTTGTAACGCTTCTATTCTTAGCTTCCAATTGGCGTGTGGTCCTTTTGATGTTAGGGGCATAGATTTCGACATTCTCTGTGGAATAGCTACGGATTTTGATGTGAAAAATCCTTTTGGACCTTCTTGGGAGAACTTTGCTGCAGAGTATAAAGGTATTGTGAGTCCTACTATTTTTGAACCGAACGCTTCCTCATCTACGAACGATCAAGACGGTGGTAGAGATAGGATTGATGATAGTAATATATTGGGTGAGTATAGTAGGGATATATATAACTATTATTGTCGTTTATCTTTGCTTTTTGTATGAAGGAAACTTTCTTTTAGTTTTTAAATAACTACTTTACTATTTTATTGATCGCATTATTTTGGTGAGATTCGAATCGTCAAACTGATTATAATCATTTGAATAACCTGAAGTTGTTTGTGTGTTTGGGTTTTTTTGCAACTCGTTGTGCCTTACTTTGTGCTTTCTTCTTTTTATGTCCATTAGCGGAGTTGTGTAGCAAAAATTATCATGTGTGGTGTATGCAAGCCTTGCTACTATCGTAGTGCGGTCTAGCTTGCTAGAAATTCTTAGTTTTCCCTTTTGCGATAAAGCTTTTCTATCATTGGATGTGCTAACACAGCGAACTGGCTTGTGCCGTTTGGGAGGTCGTGTTACTAGTGTCCCTATAATATTATATTTAACAATAATACCTTTAAACCACTGAGAATAAGACTCTTATATTTATTTGTGCATTCTTTTGGATATCGGCGTACTAGGTGCTTTAGACAATTCCAGGCAGGTCATGATGAAAGAAAAAGTTTCTAACTAGCGGTAATAGGTGAGTGCGCCTACCCGTGTATTTATTGATTAAAAGCTTGAAAGTTACGTGATTTTAGATGTTTGCTCAAGACTTAAGGATCTGGAAATTAAATGTTTGCCTTGGTAGCCTTCCATATAAGGATCTGAAACGTTGTCTTTTGGTATTCCCACTATCTGCTATAAATATGGCTCCTTCAGGTTTGTATTCTCATAACCTAATTTATAAGTGGATTACTCTCTCTTTTGCAGTTCTTCTTTTTAGATGTTTGCTTGTACCGTTTTGAGAAGGGGAATGAAAATATGTTTGTGGTTATAAGTGGGATAGAGGAACTGCGTGTTGTATATCCTAGGGGAGTGCTGTTTTTGCATTTGGGTTATTTGTATCACCAAACAATAGTATTTAGAAGCTATGATTATCCATTTGTAGTAAAGAGTGCCAACAGACAATGTATTCAATAAATCTTGAGTGCAAGATTCTCCTAATACTGTTATCTGTTGGTGTTTATTGCTACATCAAGATGAGGAGGCTGGTTTAGAGGCAGATTACCGAGGCAGTTGATTTACGTTGGAATTTGACCATTTTTCTCTTAATCATCAAGGTGGTTGTTCCTTTTTCAGTTGTGGTGCTGGTATCATGACGACAAACGATTACCTCGAGATGATTCTTGATACAGAGCAGAGGTTTTTGTAGTTAAAAATGGGAGAGACATCTGTAATCTCTACATACTTTGCCTACTACATTAAGAAACCCACTTTTTATCTTGGGGTGTTTTATGGGCTCCTCCAGATCGAGTTCGCTAGGAAGATTCGCAAGCACTTTGTCTATTCCCCTTGCATGGATTGATGATGGTAGTATTTTTTGTTTTGTTTGTATGAAAAATTTACTTTATGAGTATTTGAAGCGTTATAGTCACTTGATTTATATTGATTCGTGCGCATATACTTTGGTTGTGCTTGAATGAGCTTTTGCTTTCTGCATGTAAACATAATTATTTTTGCTTTTGGAATGGGTTATAGCTGGGATGAGGTTCGTTGGAATGTGGGTTGCGAAAAGTTTTGTATATTCGCAATTTTTATCATAGTGACATATTGTCTTTCTTTGAGGGTGAATTGTTGTCCCCTAGTGATTGGAAGTTTGTGGGGAACAAACTATAAAGTTGGAATTATGCTTGTATTCTCGTGTTCGCATTTTACTCTCTTCTTTTTTAACACCCCTAGAACTTACTAGGAGATCATTGGATTATGGTTTAGAAGTTTAGAGCATGATTGTAGAGTAATTTGCAGTATGTTATTGTTTCTCAAATCAGTTTTTCAGCTGTAGTGAAAATTACCCATATTGTTATAAGCTAATCTGCAACTGAAGACGTAGTATTTCTTTTATTTCTAGCGTGGAGCAGTTATTGTTTTTCTTTGCTGCACTTTCTTTTCGCTGCAAATAGGATTGAATTTTACATGCGTAAGGGTAATGGACATATTTTCTGGGAAAGTGCTGGTGCACAGACAACCCGGTATACATTTTGGAGATATAAATATGCTCAATGCTAGATATATGGAAAAGTTGGATGAATATGTAAGACATGCCAAGCATGTTATTTTCTTTTCATGTAAAGGCCCATAGTCTCTGGCTGATGAAATGGCTGGGGTGATTTTGATGGTGATATATTCTTCGTATAAAAAAATCCACGAGTTGGTTTCATTTTTGTTTGCTTCTAATTGACGAGTTTATTTTCCTTTTCCTTTGTTTTCTTTTCAGTTATTACTACCCTAATTTTAATAAATAGTTTACTATGATATTTTCATCTTTATTTCAACTAGACGGATTTATTAATTTCCATATACGCTAGAGGGTAAACATTTAAGTTGCTCTTCAATTTTTACAGATGCATTTACTCGAACGCCTCTGCATTCCTACATGTTTGTGGCAGCTACTGTGTGTAGCATTTTCATTCAATAGATATCAAAAGCATTTTTTGATATCATGCATGAAAAAGATAATGATCAGAACACTTTCTTGGAAGCGGCCAGCAGATATTATCTTAGTGATTGGTTGTTTTATCATGCACACTTACTTTGAAGTGGCTAGGGAACCTTTTCTTTTCTAATGTGAATGAAAATTATTATTTATCATCATTTAACCTTATGCGAGTTCTTAAAATGTTTTTTCTTTGAAAGTGTTGAAACATAATGATAACTTATGATATCACAAACTTGTGAAATAGACAGGTAGGGAACTATACTGTCCTGCATGCTCGTATATCAATTTTTAGATAGAAGTATTTGATAATTTTGTTCTGGATCCAAGAGTAACGGTTCTGATGCGAATTGGCGAGAAGAATGTTTGGTTGAAAGTCACTGTACTTGTTACCAATTACTTCCTTCCATAGGCCCTTGTTGTCATTAGCAAATATCAATATCCACTTGCCAAGAAGTTCTCTGTTCTGAATATCCAAATTGATTATACCCAAGCCACCTTGAGACTTTTGCAAACATATATCCGACCATTTGACCCAGTGGATTTTCTTCCTTTCCAGAGTCCTATCCCAGAGGAAAATGGATATAATTCTGTTGAGTTTGTTCAAAACAGTCGTAGGAATTCTAAAGATCGACATGAAATAAATAGGTAGGGCACTAAGGACAGATTTTAGAAGAACCAGACAACCCTCAAATGAGAGAGAGGTCAATTTCTAACTCGCAAGATGTCTGTTGAATTTCTCCACCACTGAATCCCATAAGGAGATTGAATTCCTCTTCGGCCCTAAAGGTAAACCCAGGTACTCCGCAGGGAAATGTCCCACTTCACAACCCATAGTAGAAGCCCATAGATCCAGGTCAAAATCTGGAATGTTAATTCTAAATATTCAACTCTTCTTTGTATTAATTTACAAATCAGAAGCCATTTCAAAGACACACATCACTCTCTTGATATATTTAGAACTTGTTCCAAATTAGCCTCGCAAAAGATCATGAGATCATCTGTGAATTGTAAGTGAGTGATCTTGGATCTATTATTCACACTTCCAATTAGAAATCCTATAAATAAACCTACTTGCATCGCTTTTGAAAGAATCAAGCTGAGGGCCTCTCCAACTATATTGAACAACATAGGCAATAGAGAACAACCTTGTCTCAGGCCTCTGGCTATTGAGAATCTCTTACTCGGAACTCCATTCACAAGGACATAGGTTGATGCCGATGAAATACATTTAAGAACCCAATTGCACCATCTCTCTTCAAATTGCAAACCCTCCATAACTTACATTAAGAAGAACCAGCCTACGGTGTCATATGCATGTTTAAAGTCTATCTTGAGAACAATTCCCTTCAAACCCTTCTTCCTAATGTCGTCAATGCACTCTAAGAATGAGCAGTCCAGAATATGTCTAACTAGAATAAAAGTGAACTGGAATTGACTAATGATGGAATTAGAGCAAGTGCGTAATATCCCAGTCATAACCTTTGAAATAATTTGTACATTCCTTCCACGAGACTGATAGGTCTGTAGTCTTCGAGAGAGACTGGATTTAGCTTTTTAGAGATTAACGAGATAAAGGAATGGTTTATACTCTCCACCCAATCCTTTCCATTGTAAAAGTCCCTAAAAAAATTCATAATTTGGTCTTTGAGCAGAGGCCAAAATTTCTTGAAAAAGCCTATAGTGAAACCATTCGGGGACCAGAGCCTTATTGGAATCCGAAAAATTAATTGCTCTCCTTACTTCCGCTTCAGTAAAGCAAGTTTCTAGCAAGCCTTGTTAATCCAGTGAGATTTTAGAGAAGTTGAGATTGATATCTTCCACCTCCAATGCAGAAGGAGTATTATATGCCTTGTAGAAAAAATCATGAACACAATCCAAGATCTCCAAGGAGACTGAAGTTACGACACCATTATACTTGATGGAGTTTAAAGCGTTTAGCCTGAGTCGGTTCGAAGCCGCAAAGTGAAAGAATAGAGTATTGCGGTCACCTTTTGTAAACCATTTGACCCTAGATTTTTGGAGCCAAGCTCGTTCCTCTCTTCTTAACTCTTTCCACAAATCACTCCTAAGCCTTGCAAGGATTTTCACATCCTTGGGATCGATAATACCTTGCTGCAAACTGGTCTCTATTGACTGAATTTTGTTTTCTAGAGTGGTAATTGATCCTCTGGTGTTATTGAAGCGATTCCTAGATCACACTTTTATAGCAGATTTGGTAACTTTTAGAATACCTACCATGCCAATCTTTTTATTTCTCTGTAGTAGTCCTCGAATAGTTGTTGACACCATGTCTTCAAACCCCTCCTCCTACATTAGATAGTTGAACAATTTGAAAGTTTTAGGACCCCAATCCATACCCATGTTTGACAAAAGAATTGCATTGTGGTCAGAGATGAATTTAGGCAATAGCTGTTGCTCCAGATTTGGGATAGCTATTAAGAATTGAGTGCTTACCAAGAAGCGATCTAACCTGACCAAGATTGGGGGGTCCCTATGATAACTCCAAGTAAATGAACCTCCCTGCAATGGCAAGTCTGATAATTGTGCATTAAGAATAAAGCTTCTGAAGATGTCTATTGTGGAGATATTCACCGACATGCCCAACTTCTCTTCCATGCTAAGAAAGGCATTGAAGTCCCCTCCCAAACACCATGGGATGTTGTGATTACTCAGGAATGAGCAGAGTTCAGCAAAGAAAGAACCTTTCTCATAGTCAACCGAAGGCCTATAAATGTTAAGAAATCCGCGTTGAAAGTTGCCTGGCTTGATAGTACCCAAGATAGCAATAAATCTTTGAGACACAATTTTGATAGAAGTAGTAAAGTAATTATTATCCCACATATAAAGGAGGTCGCCCGACGCACCCAATGCCAGAGAATACATATTTTCGATAGAATGCGTATTTCATAGTTTGCGAAGAGAGCCAGGCCTAAAAGCCTCAATCTTGGTTTCCTGCAAAAATACCAATTTTGGTTTATGGATGTTGATAACCTGAAGAACCGCTCTGAATTTTTCTCCTTTACCCAATCCTCGAATGTTCCAAGAAATGATAGACATATTCATTTCAAGTCATCAAGAGAATGAATCCCTTGGAAGAAACCTAATTCACTTGGAGTTTTGTATCTCCTCCTCAACTTCACAAACTTTTTTATGACAGAAATTCCCCCCCTTCAAAATAATTTCTAAGATACGACTAACCTCCCAAACTGCATTGGCCTCCTAAATACTATTTAGGTTGAAGGATTGTGGAAAAGGAAGCGTTCTGGCCAAAAAATCAGTTGGGCCTTATCCTCCAACGCACCCAGAATGATTTTCATGATTGATTTTCTATGATACGGGTTGAAGAAATCAGAACCAGGGGGTCTTGACGCCAAACTACTCTGCGTCGACTGAATTTCAAAATCCCCCCTCTCTCTCCATTATCCCCAAGTGAGATAGGGTTGGTACCGTCCTCAAAAACTCCATCAAAGCTATCTGGTACACAATCGATCGATTAATCGTCGGTTTGGAAATTAAGCCCAATATCTAGGGAGTCTGGCACCACCATGTTAACAAAATCTGCACTAATATTGCCGAAACATTTTGGATGGTCCAAATCTCTCAGCCCGTTTGATTCTCTAAATGCCAAAGGCCCAGGAACATCAACCAAAAAAAAGTTGGGCTCACTATGGGTCTAGGCGATTCATGTACAGCCCGGGCTGAAATAGTAGAATTGTTAACCGGTTGGCCCTTAGAGACGCTTAGATTTCTAGCATCTCGAAACTTGTGTGAATTAATAACCAAGTCATCATTGTCTCGGACATCCCTATGCACGTTGCTTATCTGATCAGTCAAAGGGTTGGTAATTACTTGTTCGAGAACTAGAACGTCGTCTGTAGGAGGACATCCCCTTTTTTCGTCAATAATCGTCGATAGAATTTTTGGTGGGTGCACTTTTTGATTTAGCAGAGAAAAAAATTCCTCGTTTGGGTAAACATCGTGATGCCCCTCCTCATTATTCACTTCCTCGTCAGACCATTCGTCTGCGAACTTTTCGGGATTACTTACTTCTCCAAATGAGTTTTGATCTACAGATTCTTCTTCTGCTCTTATTTAATAAAGAATGACCGACCAACTGATTGAACAGTGATAGATTGGGGAATGTCAAAAGGGCTCGCTACTCGGACAATCAGTTTTGCTACTGTTAGATTTCTTTTGTTCTTCGTTTGACTGTCTAAATCGATGAACGCACCCGATCTGTTCCCCAAAGCTGAGAAAAATCTCTCATGCCAACAATGCAAGGGGACACCAATGAGATGTACCTTGCAATACGATAGAGGAATCCCATCCTCGTTTGAAATTGGTGCAATAAAATCGAACCAAAACGATAGGGCCTCCTTTTTGCTTGACCAGGTCCTCTTTATCTCCCTCGAAGAGCCAAAGGTGATTATACATGAGCTCAAAGCATTACCCCATTTGGCGATTTTTACTTTAATTTCGTCACTTGATAGCGCCTTTTCAACAAACTTCGGATATGTTTATATATGCCACCAACACGTCCTCACTTGTAATTAAAACTAATTATTAGGGAAAAGAAAAGGAGTAATAATTAACTAAGAATGTTATATTTTGATTCAATTCTAATGAATAATTAAGTTAGGTTTTATTGTAATTCAAGTGGTTAAATATTACTTGATAATTAGGATTTATTTTAATGAGTACATATTACTTGTTGACTAAGTATTTGAGTATATAAATATAGACTGCAGTTTAACTTTTAAAATTATGAGAGAAGAATTATATGATAGAGAATTCATTTGGGGAGATGTAATTATTTTAGGATCTCTGCAACTATAGCAGTTATGCTGAAAAGATGAATATTGTAGGGACGTTGAAAAGATTATTTTGGATAGACGTTGAAAATATTATTTTGGATGCACTGCATTCTAGAATATATATCGAGTTATGTGACACATGAGATATATGTATTTGTACTTTTTATGTTTTCTATATTGATAATAAATTATTTTTTTATCATCTATTAAGTTAAATTAAGTCAAATCACGTTAAATCTCTTCCCTTACGCATGTCTAACAACTTACGCATGTCTAACAACGAAAGCGGCAATCTCGTAATTTGCATAAAATAATAGGATAATCTACCTTAACTAAGTCCAAAAGACCTGCAACTTGGCCATCCACTTGCAGTGTGCAGCGTAAGCAGTTGCATTTGCATATGGAAATTGAGAAGGAAAAAATATATATCTAAATCTAAAGTGGAATTCTCCTATTATATTTACAATACATTGATCCAAGGCTCCAACCAAAACCCGCAATATTCATCCCCCCTTAGCTAACCCACAAAAAGATGTCTTCTTCCTCCTTGCAGCTCCACCGCTCCACCACCACCCTTAGCGGCGGCTGCCACCACAAACAGCAAGCTCAACCCTTACCCACCACCACACTGACAAGATCTTTCCCTCTTCCTCACGATGTCTCGCTGCCGGACACGGTGTCGTCGTACCATGTCCACACCCTGAGACCGAACCAGTGTTGTTCCGCGGTGGTTCAAGCCATGGAAGCCCCGGTGGATACGGTTTGGTCTTTCGTTCGTCGCTTTGATAGCCCTCAGGCTTACAAACACTTCATCAAGAGCTGCCATGTAATCGTCGGTGACGGAAACGTGGGTAGTCTTCGTGAAGTGCACGTGGTATCCGGTCTCCCAGCAGATTCCAGCACGGAGAGGCTCGAGATCCTAGACGATGAACGTCACGTGCTTAGCTTTAGCGTTGTAGGAGGCGATCATCGGTTGAGAAACTACAGGTCGGTTACAACCTTACACGCTTCTCCGAATGGTAAAGGGACGGTTGCCGTTGAATCATTCGTTGTTGATGTACCGCCTGGTAATACTAGAGAAGAGACGTGCATATTTGTTGATACAATTGTACGTTGCAACCTTCAATCTTTGGCTCAAATGGCTGAAAACTTATTATCCCCTTAATCATTTTTAGGGGAAAACTTTTAATTCTCTTAACTCTCTTCTGTTTTCTTCCATGTGGATCAAATAGAGGCTTTGGTGACGTTGAAGATGATCATATATTATTACTAGAGGGGGGGTGGGGCGAATTCTTCACCATTTTTTTCTTGTGAATTCTACCTGAGATTATTACCTTCTTTGTTTGCCCTTGCATTCCTTCTTAAGTTCTTATTATATGTTTTTTTCTCTCCTTTTCTTTCCAAGATATGGTAAGAATAAAGAAACATCAGGTATTTACCAAACCCTATCTTCCCTAGAACAAATGTTTCACGGAGCATTAATATATAGAGGGGTTAAGTCGAAAGAAATTTAAGGAGCAAAAATCAAATTATAATTTTTTATCGGAGTCGAAACTTAATCTTATCACTATAAAATTGTTTAGAATGATTAAACTCTGATTGTATCATTTTAGGAGACCAAAATATAATTTTACTACATATGTATTTATAATTTTAAAGGGGCTTAAGAATAATTATATCCTTAGGAGGCCAAAGCCCCTACAAGCCTCTGGTTTCTCCCCTGGATTAATAGAATATCTTCGAAACCCTAGTTTCGCCCAATTTGTAACTTTTTAAACATTTGGGGAGTGTGACATGTACAAAGAAATATTAACCAATGCAAGGAAATGTGTATATGCAAATATAATTAGTAAACCAACAATGCATTGAAAGCAAAAAATTCATTTTATTTTTATGTTTATTTTATAGTTTATGTTTAAAACTATTTATTATGATATTATTTTAGAAGTTTAAATTTAAATTCTCTTATTAAAAATATATGGTGTATTAGCACTGTACACAATATTTATTATATTTTTTTGGTAATATATTTCTTGTTATTTTTCAAATTAAACGTTTCCAATAATGCAATAAGTTAAGCATTGATACATGATGCACTTGTTTTATCCATGGAAAATTAGAACTAATGTTTTGATTTTGATATAACAAACACTTAACTGCAAATAAATAAATTTTTAAGGTATTTGAAGTTGCTCACTAAATTGACAAGCATTCGAATTTAAATATTTTTTTAAGTCAATCCTTTCAACTCCAAATATTTTTCTAATTGTTTTGGTACTTAAACTAGCCATTTTGGTAAGTGAGTACCGGTACGGCTACATGCGTACCGTTACGGGTATTCGTTACTAGAAACTGTTTTTATTTCAAATGGCAACTGAGTACCGATACGACTACACGCGTACCGGTACGGGCATTTAACACTATAAATCCAAATGGTTCATTGAGTACCAATACGGACTTTGGCGTACCGGTTACGAGCTTTAAAAATCTTTAAATGTTTTTAAATACTTGTCAACTTTTTGGAGCGAAACTTTTAATTTGAACTGAGTACCGGTACGGGATAACACGTACCGATAAGTTAAGTTCACAATATTTTCAGAGGATTGCAGTGAGTAAAATTAGTACCGGTACGGTACGAAGTGTAACGGTACCCCTTGTAATTTTGACACTCTGTACCGATACGCTAGCCCGCGTACCGGTACCCCTTTGTTGCAACATCTATTTCTATTTTGAGTAGGTACCGATACAGAGATCTACGTACCGATACTTGCACCTGCTAGACAGCATTTAATGCGGGAAAATTGTAGCCCAACAGCTCTATTCAATTTCTCAACCACCCAAACTGCTAGAAATCAATGAATGGGTATAAAATCAAGTCTCCAAAGCTTCTTCAACAATAAGACAACTATTCTAAAGCATTCAAGCACATATGCAACCTTTGATAGCTTTTATTGCAAAATTCTTGTACCCACTTGAGAGATTTTCATTGTTTTTTATTTTTATCAAGTGTTGGGTTTTAGTGAACTTTGAATTGTGCAAACAATCTTCCTTTAGAGGAATTTCATAGTTTGCTTCTTTGTATCAACCTTTAGGAAAATGGATTGCTAGACTTTGGGGTATAAGTCTAGGATTTGTGAGGTTATCTCCTTTAGCCTAAAAGGAAAGAAAAATTAGTAAATTTGTGAAAATCCTTAGTGTGGATAGCTAAGGTAGTGGATGTAAACTCTGTTTAGAAGGTTATATCACTCTAACCACTTGTGCAAATTTTCTTTCTTTTTGCTATTTGCTTCCACCAATTTTTTAATTGTCAATTCACCCCCTCCTGACTATCTTCATTGATTGATCAACTCAACAATTGGTATCAAAGCTACACTCATTGGAAGGCTTTACATCCTCTTAAGTAGATCCAAGTGTTGCTCAATCAATTTCCAAATCAAGCAATTACCTCTACTTTCGGCAATTTCTTTATAGAGGATTCTCAATCCATTTCCAAGCCACCATGCTTCAATTGGGTGAACTAGCCTCATTGGAAGAATATGATGAGATTGTTTATCCAATCCAATGACTAGCTCCTTTAGGATATAGTGATGGATTGACCCTCTACCCCTATGAAGAGAAAAGCATACCGACTCTTCCCCAAGAAAAGACAAGAGTAGATGGATGATGATCAGAAGAAGCTACAATTCAAGGCCAAAGTTATGCACATCTTTTTGTACTCTTGGACCGACTGAGTATGCTAAGATGTCTTCTTGATCAAGTGCCAAAGAGATTTGGGACAAGCTAGAAGTTACTCGTGAAGGCACAAATGAAGTGAAGGAGACCAAGATTGGGTTCCTCAATCTAATTTATGAGAACTTCAAGATAGAACTAGATGAAAATGTCAAGTCGATGTTTGATCATTTCTCTGTTATTGTGAATAGGCTCAAGGGCTATGGAGAGATCATTCCAGATGATAAGCTTGTTCGAAAGCTTATCTACTCTATTCTTGAATCATGAGATTCTAAGAAGACCGCCATCATTGAAGCTAAAGATCTTAAGACTTTAAAGCTTGGTGCTCTTATGGGGTCACTTCTCACTCATGAACTAATGAGATAAGAAAAGAATGATGATGAGAAGAAGAATGAAGAGAAGAATGAAGTAAAAAAAGAAGAAAGTTGGGATTTCTCTTAAAGCTTCACAAGATGATGAATTCAAGCTTTCTCAAATTGATGTTAAAAGTTCTTTTCTAAATGGTTTTATAAATGAAGAAGTGTATGTAGAAGAACCACTTGGTTTTGAGGATCCAAAATATCCAAACCATGTTTTCAAACTTTCAGAAGCTTTATATGGTTTAAAATAAGCTACTAGAGCTTGGTATGAAAGATTGCCAAATTTTCTAATAGAAAAAGGTTCTGACAAATGGAAGGTTAATGCTACACTTTTTATTAAAAAAAAGGCAAAGACATTTTAATAGTATAAATATATGTTGATTATATTATTTTTGCTTCTACTAATGAATCTCTTTGCTAAGATTTTGCTAAGTTAATGCAAGGTGAGTTCAAAATGAGCATGATGGAGAGCTCTCATTCTTCTTGTGAGTCCAAATCAAACAAAGGAAGAATGTCATCTTCATCAATCAAGCTAAGTATATCAAGGATATGCTCAAGAATTTTGGCTTAGAGAATGTGAAGCCTCAAGCCACACCAATGAGCTCTTCTACAAAGCTTGAAAAATATGAAGGAGGTAAATGTGTCAATCTTAAGATTTATAGATATATGATAGGTTCTTTGCTTTATCTTACTGTAAGTAGACCGAACATCTTGTTTAGTGTTTGCTTGTGTGCTAGATTTCAAGCTAGCCCTAGATAATCACATTTATAAGTCGGTAAGAGGATCTTTAGATACCTTAGAGATGCACCTAGTTTAGGTCTTTGGTATCCTAAAGACTCATCCTTTAGTTTGCATGCTTATTCGGATGCGGATTATGGAGGTTGTAAGATAGAAAGAAAGAGAACCTCAAGTACTTGTCAATTCCTTGATAACATGCTCATATCATGGTTTTTTAAGAAACAAAATAGCGTACCACCGAGGCAAAATATATTTCAACCGGTAGTTGTTGTGCTTAAGTCCTATGGATGAAACAAAAACTCTTAGATTATGGAATTGATGTAAGTACCATTCCCATAAAGTGTGATAATACTAGTGTTATATGCCTCACTAAAAATCTCATCCAACATTCTAGAACCAAGCATATAGAAATAAGACATAATTTCATTAGAGATCATGTTTTAAAAGATGATGTAGTTCTAGATTATGTAGATACCTTGCATCAAGTAGCGGATATCTTTACCAAACCTTTAGATAAGGAGCGTTTTTTGAATCTTAGAAGAGAGCTATGGTTTACAAGCCTATCTTGAACCTTAGAGCCTTTGGTTGGTCTTAAATCTTGCTTGAATTTGTTTGAAATCCATGTTTATGTGATTTTCTCATTAAATGCATCTATTCCAATAGTTAGGGGGAGTATGTATCTTTGTTTTCATATACATGTTGCTCATTCATCATAAACATGCATTTCGATTCGATTAAAATCGAATTTTTGGGTCCTTTGTTGCCAAAATTGTCCATTTTGTGCAAAGGGTACCGGTACAGGGTATTCCGTATCGGTACGGGTTCTTGGGGCAGCGTTTCAGTACTTAAAGCTCAGTACTAGTATGTGTTGAGGCTCGGTATGACTTGTTTCTATACAAGTACGCGGTGTTACAATAACGATTCTCCGTACCAGAACGCGTGCGTCTGAGGCTTTAAATGGGACTTTCCAAATCAAATTTAAACTCTAACTTTTTATTCCAAAACCCTAGCAGTTTTCTCTTATAAAAACCCTCTCAATCTCTCAAGTTTTCACCAAAAATCATCAATTTTTTGGGGATTTCATTTCCAACATCAAACCCAAGTATTTTTCATCAAAGATTGTGCGAATCATCTCTTCATTCATCCATTAATCCATCATTCAAAGTAAAAAGCTTATTTTTATACTTGTTTGAATTTTTCTATATTTTTATAGTTTTTAGGTTTGAATTTATAATATTTAGGATGTATAAATCCATAGTTTCAAAAGCTTTACAAAATCTTTTTCAAAACTGAAAATTTTTATTTGAATATATTTTTATACCCGTATATAATTTTTTAAAGTTTTAAAATTTTACACTTGTGAAAAATTTTCTTTATACTTGTATATGATTTTAACCTATAAATTATAGATTTTTACATTACCTTGATAACTGGTTGATTCATTGGATTGAATTTGATGAGTTTGCATAAATATTGTTTTGTGGTTTGAATTTTGTAGGTTTCATATCCCAAACTTTTTAACCATGCCTCCTAGAAAGCGCCCTAGAAACGATCCCGCTAGTTCTTCCAATTCCGGTAATTATACCAAACCATACATTGCCCAAATTTATACCCAAAGTTTCAATAAACCGGGTAATCCTCACCCAATGGAATTTTTAAACAATTTCAAAACTTTTTTATCCTTCGTGAGCGAATCTTTGGTTATTCCTATATGTTCTCCGGTGAATTTAAATATCTTAATTTGATGAGGGAATGAAAATTTATGTATTTTCTTCAAGTTCTCGGACTTGCTTACAAAACTTTTGTATGTATCTTTTTCTAAAATGCTAGGTGTGTTTTGAATGAAGAGAAAACCGAAACCATAGGGGCTTGAATCTTATGTCATGGGTAAAACCTTTTATCTGGATGCCCAAAGTTTAGCCGATCTCCTAGGTATGGAGAACATAGGTTTAGATGATAAAAACCACTTTTCCCGCTTCTCATACCCCAAGTGCCTCAGTTACCGTCTTTGAAGAACATGAGTGTTTCCTTCACCTCCTTATTACTTGGTGGTTTCGACCATCCGCTGGTAAGTGGTCCTTAATTAGAGTCGTTGATGGTTTTTGACTTTATTGTTTTCGTGAGGGTGAACGTCCAAACCTAGCACAAATCATCTTCACCGTGTTGGTTTACATCGAAAACAACCATCACATGCCCATTCTCAAGTCTTTCACTTATGGGACAATCATGAGCCACATCTTCCACAAGCTGGAAGTGGGTTTTTCCTATGATCTAGGATGTCTCATCACCGAGCCTATTAATGTTAAATCCCTTCAAAAAGCCAAGTTTCACTTCATCAATGGTGAATGAGTTTGGGATCCCAATGCTCAAGATGCACCACAAGAAGATGTTCCGGCTAGGATTCTCCCGCAGCTCCAGTTGCTCAAGCTTTCTTTGATGCTCCCATGACATATCTTGATGGAAAGTTTGCGTTATGGCACCATGGATACGAGATCGAATTCCATAGACATGAGGTTGTCATATTCATGGTGATGAGGAGGAGGGTGACAACGACGATGATGACGCTTAGACTTAGTCTTTTGCATATCATATCATTTAGACTTATATGAATTTTATGCACCTATGTTGATTTATTATTTCCTATGACATTATGTTTGGTTTATGTTTTTAATATTTTGAATATTGTTAGATTATTATGTTTTGAATTTAACATTATTATAGATTTTATATTTTGGAGCTATTTTGTTTATCTATTGTTATGTTTTTCTTTTACCCTATTGATTTTGATCTAACAAAAAGTGAAGGAGTGGGTTTTTATTTTTTTCAAAAACAAATAGCCTTTTTGTCAAAAAGATAGGGGGAGTGAATTAAAATTTTATTTGGTTTTGTTATATCAAAAAGGGGAGATCGTTAAACTAATGTTTCGATTTTGATATGACAAGGACTTAATTGTAAATAAATAACCTTTTAAGATACTTGAAGTTACTCACTAAATTGACAAGCATTCGAACTTAAATAGTTTTCTAAGTCAATCCTTTCAACTCCAAATATTTTTCTAAGTGTTTTGTACTCAAACCAGCCATTTTGGTAAGTCAGTACCTGTACGACTATATACGTACCGGTAAGGGTTTTCGTTACTGAAAACTATTTTTATTTCAAATGGCAATTGAGTACCGGTACGACTACACACGTATCGGTACGGGCTTTCAATACTATAAATCCAAATAGTTCATTGAGTATCAGTAGGGCTTTGGCATACCAGTATGGGCTTTAAAAATCTTTAAATATTTTTAAAGACTTGTCAATTTTTTGGAGCAAAACTTTTAATTTGAATTGAGTACCGGTACAGGATAACACATACTGATACGCTAAGTTCATAATATTTTCAAAGGATTCCAGTGACTAAAATCAGTACGGTACGAAGCGTACCGGTACCCCTTGTAATTTTGACACTCTGTACCGATACTCTAGCTCGCATACCGGTACCCCTTGTTGCAACAACAATTTTTATTTTGAGTAGGTACCGATACTCACACTTGCTAGACAACATTTAATGCGGGAAAATTACAGCCCAATAGCTCTATTCAATTTCCCAACCACTAGAAATCAATGAAGGGAGTATAAAATCAAGTCTTCAAAGCTTCTTCAAAATTAAGGCAACTATTCTAATGCATCCAACCACATATCCAACCTTTGAGAGCTTTTATTGCAAAATTCTTGTACCCATTGAGAGATTTTCATTGTAATTTATTTTCATCAAGTGTTGGATTTTTAGTGAACTTTGAATTGTGCAAACAATCTTTCTTTAGAGAAATTTCATAGTTTGCTTCTTTGTATCAACCTTTAGGGAAAGGAATTGCTAGACTTTGGGGTATAAGTCTAGGATTTGTGAGGTTATCTTCTTTAGCCTAAAAGGAAAGACAAATTAGTAAATTTGTGAAAGTCCTTAATATGGATAGCTAAGGTAGTGGATGTAAACCTTGTTTAGAAGGTTGAACCACTCTAACCACTTGTGTAATTTTTTTTTCTTTTTGCAATTTGCTTCCTTCAATTTTTTAACTGTCAATTCACCCCCTCTTGGTCATCTTCATTGATTGATCAACTCAACAGTTGCTTAAGCATATAATTCCCTCACCTTTTCCTATATATTTTTATGTCGTACAAACTAAAATAATCTTTTATAGTGAGGAAAATATATGACAATTAAGACATAATAGAATATATACGATTTTACATATTTTTTGGATCGTTAGATAGGTGAAATGTATGGATGAGGTTAACTCCTTACTTTTTTCCCCACTGTTAATCTCAGTCATCCATTTCACCCATCCAACGATCCAAAAAATGTGTAAAACTTAAAAACTCTTACACTGTGTAAACAGATATATATATATATATATATAACGTCTAATGATTAGAATTGGCAAACGAGTCGTTCGGTTCGAGTCATTTTAGGTCTGACTATATTTGGTTTAAGTTAAGTTCGGGTCGGTTCGAGTCTGGATCAGTTTTAGTTCGGGTCTATGTGATTTCGGTTCGGGTATCGGGTCGGTTGACTTCAGGTTGGGTCTATATCGAGTTAACAGGATATCCATCGGTTTCAGTTAGGTTTTCAGGCCGATTTAGGTTTTTACACCCTATATATGACTTTATATAGTGTGTATATTTGGCTTTTTGGTGAGTTGTGCGACAGTTCACATCCCATCTTTCTTTATTTATTTTAATATCTTTTCTTTATTTTCTATTGTCTTCGGTTTGGGTTGCTTTCGGTTCAGGTCCATTTGGTTCGGTTTGAAGATCAGTTCGAGTCCATTTTTGATTCAACCTAAATTTGGGTCAAGTTCAATTCGGTTTATTTCGGGTTTCCGGTCAAATTCGGGTCATCGTGTTTGAGTCAATTTCAAGTAAATTGATTCGGGTCTCAAGTCTCAAATCAAGTTTACCGGGTACACTAATGATGATATAAAGATGCCAAATGTGCTTGCTCTAGTAGGTTTTCTGAAATTTGTTATCCCCATCATACATGTTTACAATAAAGAGGGTGAATAATCAATGTAATATCGTTAAATCTCCACTCGTACGGTAATAAATAACTTATGTAGCTTAATATTTTGTCTTATTCTTCAGCAATCCTATTTTTTAATTTAACAATTGATATTTTATTTTTTAGCTGATTAATTCGAATTAAGTTTTGCAGAGGTCTAATATAAGGACAACCCTCACAATCCAATTATCTCCATTCACAACGCCAAAATTCAAACCTTAGATATTGCTTAAGGGATTCAATGTCTCATCTCGCTAAACTAACTGATTATTGGTATTCGACTAATCCTATTTCTTTATTTATAGAGGATAAATATTTAGGAAAATTCTACAACGTGCATCGAACACCGCTGAACATCACTAACGATGAACACCGCTGAACACTATTAAATTAATTAATAAAGATTAAAAATCTTAAGGACTAGACTTATAATTAAAAGTATTTCAAAAGAAAATTAAAAATTAGATTTAATAAACCTTTGTATTTTTATAGTATTTTTAATTGATATATTAAAATTAAATATCCCAAAATATCCTTAATATCAAAAACTCTAAACTTAACCCCTTTTATTTCCCTCTGCCGCCGCTGCCACCTTTATTTCTAATTTATTTTCCAAAACGGTTATTAATAATAAAGGATTGCAACACAATTGTTTAATCCAAAACGAATTATTTCGAATTAGAAATATAAAGTTAAAACCATGAAAATCATTCAATATTTTTCAAAACGAATGATTTCGAAATTCAAATTTGGCCTATAATCCAAAACGAAATTGACTTTGAAACACTGAAAAAAAAGTTAAAACCCTAATTCCCGTACCTTTCTAATTCCATTGTTCTGGGGTTTGCTGTTCATTACTCCTCTGAAATAAAGGTGGTGGCCGCGGCGACGGAAGAGAAATAAAGGGTTCAGTTTATGATTTTTGATAATAAGGATATTTTAGGATATTTAATTCTAATATGTTAATTAAAAATATTATAAAGAAATATAAAGGTTTATTAAATCTAATTTTTAATTTTCTTTTGAAATAATTTTAATTATAAGTCTAGTTCTTAAGATTTTTAATCTTTATTAATTAATTTAATAGTGTTCAGCGGTGTTCATCGTTAGTGGTGTTCGACGCACATGGTAGACTCATTCAAATATTTATTTTGGTATTCAGAATTAGTTTTAAAGTTTAATTTAGTGTTGAAGTATTTTTTTGTCTAGTTAGGTATTTAGATTTGACCAAAAAGTTTAAATTGATATCTATTTTTTTCTAATTAGGTTTTTGCTTCAAATTGATACGTTAATTTGGGTTTTTTTGGTCCATACGAATATTTGTGATAAGTGACTTATTTAAACTATAAAGCTAAGTTTGCGTATCAATTTAAACTAAAAATTCAACTGTATATACTAAATTGGACCAAATATAGATGCCTAATTGAATCTTAAGACAAAAATCAAGTATTAAATCAAACCCTCAAATCAAAGTCAATCATCAAAATACAGAACTATCTTAGTTTTATACATGGAACAACTTTAAAACTTGTGGTCAATATCTATCCCGAACATAGACCGGCAAAACACGAAAAATTAGTTATTGAACTCGCTCAAACATATACCTATAAAAACAAAAAAATACATAACTGTCCAAATAAAAACAATGCATATGTTTGTTGAGAGAGAGAATCAACAACAGCTGCTTTGCAAATTGCTGATTAATTAATTAAGTTGACGTTAGACTTGGCCTTTTTGTTAAGTAAATTGACCCCATATATATATATATTATATATATGCGCGCGTGTGTATTTATTATACATGTTGAGAAGGTGCGAGGGGGTTGCAAGTTGCAATGCAAGTGGGCTTTTAAGGTTTCCACGTTGTTTACCTAAACAAAAACAAAAACAAAAACAAAAACAAACAAACAAACGCCACCCATTTTGTTTCTCTTCTCTTCTCTTCTCTTCTCTTCTCTTCTCTTCCTGTAACCTGTTGATTTGACTCTTCACGCCTCTCTAATGCCCATTTATTTCATAACCCTACCTTTTACGTTTTATGGTAAGCTGAGGATAGTGTAGTTGGAGGAGAGAAACTCATTTAAAATCTGTTTAATCGAATCGATTTAACCAGTTTTAATTCATTCAATTTTTAATTAAATCGTTTACGTTATTGGTTAATTGATGTTCAGCCAATTGGTGTTATTTTGAATATAGTTTTTAATATGTAATATAATATATTTTTAAGATTAATTATTTATAATGATTAATAATAATTAGAATTTAAACCTATATAACTGTGTACCAAATATGACATGTTGAATTAAGATGTAATTACATAGTGTTGATATTATGAATTTAAACCTATATAACTGTGTACCAAATATGACATGTTGAATTAAGATGTAATTACATAGTGTTGATATTATGAATTTCTTTTATAAATGCATAAATGGTTTTTGGGGAACAAAACTACAATCATAATTAAATCTCACCTTTATATAAAATAAGCAAATAACTTATAAAGTAATAGACTTTTTTTTTTGAAAAATATAAAGTAATAGACTTGAATTTGAAGATTAGGATTTCAATACATCTTGTCCAAGAATTTAATATCTCATTGGCACAATTATTATGAATAATTGAATTATTATATAAATAATTAGAATTTTTCTATGCATTTATAAAAGAAATTCATAATAAAAGAAATTCATAATGTTCCCCAAAAACAATATGATTTCGATCTTGTGAGTCATGAATTATTTATATAATACTTCAATTATTCATAATATTTACACTTTTAATTCTTTATATGATCTTGTCCCCTTGGTTAATGGGTAAATTTTATTTTGAGTTTCTCTCTGATATCAACATTTTAAATTAGATCCTTTAACCCTTTGGTTGAATAGAAAAAAAAAACTTTTAATTACTCCCAAAATTAAATTATTTAAGTAAAACTCTTTGAAAACAAAATTTTGAACTTTTCATCCTTCACAAATTTATGGATTGCATGGTTTAGAATGTGCAAAGTTTTTGGTAGTGGTAACCCTGTTCTACATGGTTTGGTCGTGCAGATTGGACATTTCTTGTATGATGTTTGCAATGTTGGATTAAAATCTGCAATTGTGAAAATATATGTAAAATGTATGATGCTATTATAAAGTATGACACAAAATTAAGTGATCAATTATGTTAGGCGTGTCATGGGTATTAAAGTGTCATGGAAATAAAAGTGTAGATACCATAAGATGTATTTATAATTCAATGAGAGACAGAGTTATAAATATTTAATAGTTGATTTAATAATCAACTATATAAAGAGGTAGTGGTCCTTAAGAAATAAGTTAAATTATTTTTCTCTCAGTCATCGTCAAAGAGTTTTACGTCAAGAAATAACCTATTTTCTTAGAAGATCAATACCAATGATTTGAGATTTCAACATCAAGATTTAATGTTTTCAGTTTATTGATTAATTCAGGTACGCTTTAGCATTCAGTTTATTTAGTTTATTGTTCTTGATGGTTTGACATGATAGATCTTGGTTATTGGATTTCATATTAATTTATAATTTGATTCTAACAAATGGTATCAGAGTCTCGTCATGTTGAATTATTGAGAACCAATTAATTTATTTTTCAAATTGATTCATTCTGAATTTTTTTTAAAATAAATTTTTAATTTGGTATTTTGATTATTAAATTACATTATTTTTTAGGTTTTTTTATAAACCCTTATATATGGGTTGTCGTATGGTTTTTATGAATCTTGCCGTACGCTTTATATAAATCTGGGATTGATTTATGTTTTTAATTTATATTTGTGTGATTAGTTTCCAGATTTTCGGCGAATAAGTTTACGATTAGATTGGATTAATTCACAACTCATGTTTGACTGGATTTATATATATATATATATATATATATTATGTGCAATTAAAGACGATTACGTTTCTCTACATTATGTTGAAAGCATAATTATTGTAAATTATGCTAATCATGACAGTCGGGCAATCCAAGGTCACTTATGTTTTTGTGCGTTTCTCTTAATATATTTTTTGACAATTGAATTTTCTTTTCAATGTCTTACAAGCCCTACATCTATGCTATACTTGATTTTAGGTTTAATTCAGTATGCACTGTTAATGCAATTTATGATATGTATATTTAATTTAAAAAATATATTTATTCGGTTCGATCAAAATTAAAATTTTGATCATTGATGTGTTTTGTTTTGATGCATTAATGCACTAAGGAAATTACAGATATTATTATAGCGATTCAATATATGTTTAATTTTGAGTGCATGTTATGGTTATAGAATATATATATATGTTTTTAAATATATATATTCGATTCAGATTGATTAAAAAAATTTAATTTTGATCGTTAGGTTATTATGGATATATTAAAATTTCTTGTGATCATTATATGATTATTCATTTATATGACACTTTTAATTTTGAATTTTAGTTAAAGATTGATTGTTTTGAATTCAACTTTTGTTTTTGTATATACATGTTTAAGGAATTTTTGAGAAACAATCAAAGATTTCGGTTTTTTAATTTTTGATAGCCCCAATTAGACAACCTTATTTTGAGTTATTTTGAAAACTTAAGTATTATGAGAAATTTCAATTTTGACCGTTACAAAATTTTAAATTTGAATATCGGTATATTTATATTATATATTTTGAGATAAATTAATTGAAGCATTAAGTCACCAAAGTAACATATATTGCGGAAATTATTTTGTTTTGGAATGTAGAAAGTTTTGCGCATGTAATTCAGTTTATGTTTGTATTAATCGGCCCAAAGGAAGATTAATAGTTGGCATTGTTACATGTACAATTGCGGGAATAAACATGTGATAATTATCCAGTTTTATATATGAGCAATAAATCGGCCCAAATAAAGATTTTCGTTTGACATGTTCTTATTATCAATGTTTGATTATTGTACCAAGATATCACTTTCAAGTTAATATTTTGTCCAAAGATGAAATATTAATGGAGTGTCTGATATCTTGAGATAAGGTTTACCTTTATTCAAATTTATTCTTATTTTGGTTATTTTTTTTAATTTGATTGAAAGATAAATTTAAGATAAATATTTTGAAACAAATAAATTCATATTTTGACTTCGGATGTCTAATATTTTAATTGATTAATTGAAACATAATGTCACCAAAGTAACATCTTTTGTGTATATTAATTTATTTAAAATATCAAGATGATTATGGGTTTTTGTAATTTATGCGTTTATTAATTGGCCCAAAGAAAAGTTAATATTTGGCAGAATTACAACGAAAACTGTGGCGATAAATGTGTGACAATTATAAGGTATTTTATGTGAGCAATACGTTAGTCCAAAGATTAATTTATTGTTTGGCATAGTTTATTGTCAATGTTTGTTTGCTACAACAAGAGTACTGCTTACAGTTAATATTACTGTCCAAAGACTTGATATTAATGTTAATGTTATGCTTGGTATCTTGAGGGGAACTAACCATTATTTTGAATTTATTTGTTTACTTATGAATATTTATGTGAGCTTATTTTTATTTATTTATTTTTGTTTTATATTTAGTTAATTTATTTTTTTCTGTCATAATATCTGTTAATATACATTCTGCACTCATGTTTAGGGAAACTAATTTTAAGGAATAGAAAAGACACTTACATATTGTATTTGGTGTTTGTATGAACATAGACTTTGCACTAAGGAAAGAACAACTTGCATCTCTCACTGCGGTAAGCACCCATAAAAGGGATTTTGAGAGCTGAGATCGTTCAAATCGCATGAGTCTAATGATAATAAAGTACAACATTTTAGATATCTTTAGGATCACAAATCTAAAGAGATTACTCATACTAAGGGTTTCCTTGACGAAATTAAGAAATGTTTTACCCAAAACATTAAGGTTAAGATGATATCACTTATGCCTTCTTTGATGTCTATCAAGTACAAGGGTCAAGGAAATGTGAGGGAGCACATTATGAAAATGTTTAGTATTGCTTTAAAATTTAAGGCACACAAGATCGAACTTTCTAACAATTGTTTGTTTTATGCTTTTGGCACCACTTCCTATACAGTTTAACGAAATAAAAAATAGTTACAACTGTCTAAAGGAGAAGTGAGTTCTAAATGAGCTCATTTCTCATATTGTTAAAGATGAAGAAAAGTTGAATCGTTATAAGTGTAAAAGTACTCATTTGGTTATTACTCATTTAGTTAGTGTCTCTAAGAATAAGGGCAATAAAAGAAAATATTAGAATAGAGTTGCTAAGGGTCCTACTCAAAAGAAACAATAATAAGTTACAAAGTGTTGATTCTTTTGTATAAGTTAGGACACATATAAAGAAATTAAACTTTAAGAGCGAGCAACTACTTTGGTTATTTTGAGTGATCCATGGGCTGTAAGTTTTATGATCCCACTATTAGGAATTATTTAAGGAGTGATCTATTTTTTAAGACGTTGAGTTTAGAGGGGAGAAATAAGGTTAGATACATTGCTTTTGAGAAGGAATTGAATTATAATATAATTCCTACCATCTCTTTTGACAATGATTAGGTTTTCATACCTATCATTAATCAAGAAGTGAATCAAGTACCTAAGCAAAACAATGTTGAACAACTCTCATTCAAGATAAGGTAATTGTTTCAGAAGAACAAACTCAACAACCTTAAGAACAAGTGTCATTAAAGAGATCCACGAGATAAAAGAGAAATACCATTATAGATTTTTATTTTGTATTTCTTCAAGAAAATAAAGATAATAATGGAATGATATAAAATGACCAAATCATTTTCATTAAACATAAAATTTCTAGCTCTCAAAAGTGAATTGATGTCATACAAGAAGAGTATAATTTTATGCAAGGCAATAAAGTTTAGGAACTTGTCTCATTACCTTAAGGTGCAAACTAATTGATTGTAAATGAATATTTAAAATCAATAGGGATGAAAATGGTAATGTGGATACGTATAAGGCACGTCTTGTATCTAAATGATATATTCTAAAAGAAGGCATTGATTCTTTTAGAGGGTTTCACTCATATTTATTAAAAGATTCTTTTAGTATAATCATGACGCTTGTTACTTATTTTAATTTAAGCTACATTAAATGGATTTAAGAATGTGTTTTTTCAATGGCAACATTGATGAAACAATTTATACGATGCAATAAAAAAATTTGTCTGACGATACAAAGTTAGTGATATGCAATTAAGTAAATCCATTTATGGGCTTAAGTATTTCTCTCACCAATTGTATTACAAATTTCACCAAGTGATTATCTCATTCGGTTTTGAGATAAATTTGGTTGACAATTGTGTATACTACAAGTTCAGTGGGAGTAAACCAAGCGATACCCACATTGCTAAAGAAGACAAATTTAATCTTACTCACTGCCCTAAAAGTAACCTTGAAATTTAGTAAATACAAATTATTCCATATGCATAAGCTATTGAGAATCTAATTTATGCTCAAGTATGTAGGCGTTCGAGTATTGCGTATATTGTTAGAATGTTAGACAGATATTTAAGCAATTCTAGTATAAAATATTAGATAGCAGCCAATAGGGTTATGTAATATCTTTAGAGAACAAAAAATTACATGCTCACACATCGGAGTTCTGGTAAGTTAGAGATCATCAAGTTTACAGACTTTGATTCTATTAGAATATTGTTGCAAAAGAATTTTGTCACATGGACTGCTAATTATAGATTGAATAGAAAGACCACTTTCGTTATTTTGTGACAATAAATATGCATCCATTTATTCTATAAACAATAGTAACACTTCAAAATTGAAGCACATAGATATTTAGTTCCTAATTATTAAAGAAAATTCAGAGTGGTTGTGTGTCTATAGAGCATGTTGGTACAAACTCCATAATTGCGCGCTTATTAAGAAACTATCACCCTAGGTCTTTCATGTGGGTGTAATGTTATTTAAGGATATTCAGTTTTAGTGGGAGTTTATTATTTTGAAAAATGCTCATTCGTTTTAGACACAATTTTGGTTACTTCGGTTTAAAGATATTTTAAAATTATTTTCTGTAGAAATAAAGTTCTTTTGGTTTATGCACACTCTGAATTCAGTAAAGTTTGATCTCATTAAGGTTTAGGAAGACCAGTTGGAAATAGACATGCTTGGTTCACATTTCATGTAACTTTCCATGCTACGCATCCATGATTGATCTATGTCATTTGACTGTATTTGTATATGTGACCATTGATGGGTCTAGTCATGATTGATATGGCAAAGGCTACTTTGATCCTATATGGATATAGTTGATGGACGAGATTGTTATAGAACACCTATTATATAATAGCAAATTTTTGAGCTCATAATGTTGTACATTTTGCAGGAAACATATGTTGCCCAAGTGGAAGATTGTTAGATTAAAATCCGCAATTGTAGGAACATATGTAAAATGTATGATGCTATTATAAAGTATGACACAAAATTATTATGTTAGCCGTGTCATGGGTATTAAAGTGTAGATACCATAAGATGCATTTATAATTCAATGAGAGACAGAGTTATAAATACTTAATAGTTAATTTAATAATCAACTATATAAAGAGGTAACGGTCCCCAAGAAATATGTTAACTTGTTTTTCTCTCCTTCCCCATCATAGAGTTTTACGTTAAGAGATAACCTATCTTCTTGGAAGATCAATACCAAAGATTTGAGATTCAACATCAATATTTAATATTTTCAATTTATCGATTAATTTAGGTATGTTTTCGCATTCAGTTTATTCGATTTATTGTTCTTGATGGTTTGACATGACAGATCCTAGTTATTGAATTTCATATTAATTTATGATTTGGTTCTAACATGTAACACTTTAAGCATTGATTCGTTATACTCTTTTCCCCTCATTTAGGATTAGAGAATTTTTTAATTAGCGCGTATCAATGCTGACAAATTAATGAATTTTATCATTCCCTTCAAAAAAAAAAATTGATTCCAATCTGATTACGTTTAGGAAGGATGATTTTAACTTGACCAAAGATTTTAATTTATAGCTGAATAACCCAATATAAAATAGAAAAAATAGCTTTTGAAAGTCCAGTTTGGCCACTTGCTAACTATGTCATGCGATTTCCTCCGCGATTTAGACATATGGAAAGTTCTTAATTGCCCTCCCCTACATGGGTTTCTTGTTCTGCAACTGCAACTTGATTCCAAAAATCAAATTCATAGTTTTAAGCAAACATAACCTTTTTCTTTATATCATGATTGAATACAACGCAATTAATGTTACCCTCACCTTTCAACACGGCATTATGGGACTTTCTCCCAACTCCGAACTGACCTTACACTTCTTTCGACTCTACTAGGTGATTACGTGAAGACTGGTTTGCTAACTAGTGAGCACTAAATCTTTTACCACATCAATATGAAACGTTTATTTATATTATATATCAGTAAATAAATTTAAAATAAAAAAACATTTTATTACAAAATAATATAAAGCACATAGACTATCACGTCAAAAAAGTAATATTACATTTAAAATAAAATTTCTAAAAAGTAAAACAAAACAATTGATTAAATTTAATTTAATTGGTATTAACGTTGATACAATATATAAGAGATCGTATTTAAGTGTAAAATTTTTGCTCGATACAACATTTCAGTAAGATTTATTTGATTATATAAGACTTGATACCATTTTTGGCCTTGTACTTTACCCTTATTTTTAGTTTGACAAATGTATTAATTTTCTCAGTTTGACACATACACTAGCCAGGGGCAGATGCACTAGTTCTGGGGAGGAGCATCTGCATCTTATTTTTGAAAAAATAAGTTTAATTTACTGTTTTTTAAAATTAATTGTGTTTAATGTGTGAAGGGAGTTTTTTGCATACCCATTTGAGAGAAAAAAAATATCTTGGACTCTCATTCTTAAATTTCTAAATCTGCGGCCAATGAAACTTGCATTATATATATAACTTTCCCGTGATATAGTTTCTGTTAAAAAAATGTCATGACACAATGAGAGGTTATCATGTGTAATAAAAATAAAAATTCTTTTAAAAACAATAAATCAATCATAATAATTTTTTTAAAAAAATCCTTAAACAAATAATCAAATTGTCTTTAATTTTTTTTAAAAAATTAAATTTTTAATTTTTTTGAAATATTATGATTTTCTTTTACGATTTTACTTTTTGAAGGATTTTTTTAAAGTAAGCATAACTACGATTTTAAAAAGAATATACATTAAAAACGTAAATTCTCATCCAGAAAAGAATGGAGCAGGTGAAGGGTCTCCGTCACCAGCCAAAGGATGAATCAGGACGAAGACTGAACGAGGCGAAGGGATACCGATCCTTGAAGAAGAATGAGTCAGACCATCGTAGGCAGTTTCATAGCAAGGTGAAGGGTCAGACTAGAGTTTATCGGTCTGGCGTTTCAGTTTTTATCAATTTTGTGAGCAAAAGAGTTCACCAGTCATGAAGCATTCAAGGCTTATGATAAGGTTAGAGATGTCTACATCGCCTACAACAATCTAAGAAGATCCAGAATGAAGAGTACGCTCGCTTTTGTGCGGTTCTTAAATATGGCAGAAGCTTTATGAGCAGTGAAAAATGGGAACGATCGAAGAATTGATGGCTTCTCAATCAAAGTGTTTTTAGAGAAAAAACACTTAGAACCGGTCAAGGTTTCCAATGATATAGGGCTGAAGGATTATCAGCAAGCGGTCCAAAGCAAGAATCTCCTTAAACAAAAAGATGGGCGTATGTATAAGGAAGCCCTCTTAAGTAACATTCATGCAAGGGCTAAAGTGGTTGACCTAACCCATTCTTCTTTTCCACATGGCAGGGAAGATGATTCAGAAACTATGGAAAGCAGTGATGATGATCCAATTCCAATCTCGGTTTCTGAAACAGAAATGGAGTGGTTGAAGATATGTTTTGTGGGACAGATAAATGCAATGTATGATACTGATTTTGTGCAACAAGATTTACAATCGGATGAGTTTAAGGTCAAAGTGTGCTAGTTGTCGAGGTATTACGCCATTATCAGATTTGAGGAAGAAGAGCAAATGCCAATATTATGGGATATAAAAGAATCACTACTAAAACTTGGCTTTTTGATATAGATAATGTCGACGAAATATCGCATGACAAAAGATTGAGAATTCAGTGTAAATATGCAAGTAAATAATGTCATGATTACATCTTTTGCGTGCAAGTATACACAGTCAACAAGTAATATAGTAGTAAGTTGAGTATCGTCTCCACATGGATTGTCCATAAATTAATTGTCATGATTAATACTTGTGAACTGAAAAATAAAAATGATGACGATTGATTGAGGGAATAATTAAAATAAAATAATTAAAGAAATAAAAATGATAAAGGAAACGTAAGGAAAGATCCAGGTAAATTGACAAACAACTAGTGTAATGATGATTGGAAGGCTAGGCAAGAGATGCTTGAATTTTATGCTAGTTATGCCAGTTATTAATAATGTTCTGCCTTAGATTTATTGCCGAACAGATTTCAATAATAGCATTACCTCTGTTGTTAGCAATACCCTAAGTTAACCACATAAAACTCATATATATCTATAGTGCAGCTTTTCATAGATTAACCTGATTAAGTTTTAATCTATACTCCTAAGGGGTAGATTCACTTCCGAAGTAAGCTCATCTACTTGAACATCTTCTGTCGAAGTTTCTCTCCTTAGTACCTGGCAACTGATCGTTATCCCTTAAGTCTTTTAAGATATTAAAGGCATAATAAGAATACAATGCCAACTGTCGTATGACAAAGAATTTAAGGAAATGAAGTACTAGTAAGTAGAAAAAAATGCCAAAGCACGTAATTATTAAAAACTAAAAATACTAAGCGTTCATCGCAAACACCCCTAGCCAATTTAAAAGATTAGTTAATGGCTGTGAAAACCAACAACAAATCATCGTTTTGATTCATCATCACAAAAACTAGAAATAAATTCAAGAGATAAGAAACAAGAAGAAGTTCTTTCGATGCAGCCCTTCAATGGATCCAGAGCTCTCGGTCTTAGCCTAGTTGAACCACGATTTTCCCTCTACCTTTTGCCTTCATCCTTAATCCCCCATCTGTTTTCGATATGCTTCCTTTATATAGGCATTCGTGGAAACCATAGATTAGGTTTGAATTTGAAAACTGGTAGCGTGATAGAATAAGAGCGCTATCTTCTTGTCCTCCCTTTGAATTCGAGCTATTCTGGTTCTAACTGAGGCTGAAGTTATAGGCCTTCAATCTTTTGCCAACGAGCTTGGCAATTCTCGTTCTACTTTTGCCAATGGTGCTCGGCATTTCTCTTATGGTTCTTCGCTTTGCTTTGCCAACTGCTACTGTCCTGCTCTGTTAAACCTGCCATGCTCACCACAATAAAGAAATACACATTTACTCTGGCAAAGGAAACGTTCTTTAACTCCTTAATAAAAATGCATGATTATACTAGTTAAATGCACAAATATGTACTCAAAGTCAAGAAAAAACATGACAATATGTATATGAAAAGTAGTACTTTTGAGGAGTTAACAGACACCATTGACAATTTTATGAATATGAAAAAGTCATGTTTGGCTTTGTATTGAGGGCATCCCTCTTATGGTCCGGCAAGAATCAGTGTTCAAGGCCACGAAAGCCGACGGGGTCATGTCATCAGGATGGATGCTGATATGGCGGGAAAACTTTGGTTCGATGTTGCTGGAATTCTTATTAAAGTCAGTTGCTTATCGGATGTCCATATAACACCACCATTGTTGTGCATGGTGAAAAATTCCATTTGAATGTCACTAGTCACTACCACAGAGTATGACGACGAATGGTGCTAGATTGACCAAGAGAAACCAAACAGTTTTACCGCGGTTTTATCGGGGAGTCACGGGGCAATCCAGTCACGTCGCCCTTTATAATGGTAAACGGGGTTGATTCCAAGAATGTTAGAATGATTAGGAGTTATGGCAGGGGTTGGTTTGCGAAGGGGTTGATAATCAAAATTTTGCTGAAATAGGGCCATCAATGGCTAAGAAAACGGAGAAGGGGTCTGATCCACTGGACTCAGTTAGGCCCACATGTTTTGATAAGCCTAGTGGGAGGGATATTTTGGTTAAGGTTCCTATTATAGCTGCCTAAAAATCCAATGCATCGTCGGGCCATAGTATTTCCATTGAGCCTATTTTGACTCCACTCTATCAGACCCAAGATTCTAAAACACACTAGAAGCTTAAGTTTTCTTTCTTTCAGATCAAAGTTTGATAAAACCCAAAATTGGATGGCTCTCGACTCTGCAAAATCAAATCATCATCCCAAGCAGATGGGGAAAAAGACTAGCAAGGAAAATAAAATATGGTGCTCGGGCAGGGGTACTCAAGAACCAGATCCCAGTGCGAAGGACACTTCAAAAGTTGACTCGGCTGTTAAAGTTCAAGCTAAGGACGAGTTCTCGGAGGCTAGGGCATCCATGGAAGTTTGCGAATCCCTCGGCTTAACCTTCGACGCCAATAATGAAGCAATTTTGAACTGTTTCTAGAAAATCAAGAAAGAAACCGATTGTTAAGGTCGCGTTCACACAGGTGGGTCTTGTTTTAGTTTCTATGAAGCAAAGTTTTATAATTTCTTGGAATATCCGTGGTTTGGGCAGATTTGAGAAGAAAGCGGTAGTAGGCAGGTTATTGTTGAATTCAAAGGTAAAGTTTTTTTTTTTTTCATTCAAGAGTCAAAGAAGCAGGGGGTGGATAAAAAGCTTATTGGTCAGTTATGTGGGAAGAGAACCAATTTAAGTCTCCTTTTCTCTCTATCCGTTGGGTCTGCCAGAGACATTATATCTATATGGGATCCAGAATTCTTTGTTTGTGAAAACAGTAAGGTAACTTTATAGCTATTACTGGGAAGATTGTTGCGATAAATTTTGATTGTGTGTTGATTAATGTATGCTTCAAACGACATTGCTGAAAGATTGTGCATGTTCAATGAGTTGAGAAACTATATTTCGGGTATCGTTCTCCCTGTTTTACTGGGAGGTGACTTTAATGTTGTTTCCGCAGAAAAAATAACTGGGGGTGAATTTTCACAGAAGTGCGATGAAAAGTTTTGCTGATTTTATTGAAGATATATTTCTTGTTGATCTTCCTCTTCATGGTGGTAAATACACTTGGTCTAACTACAGAGACTCTCCTTCATTCATCCGAATGGACAGATTTCTTTTAACAACAGAATTCCTGAGGGTGTGGCCTGATCTCATCCAAAGTATCCTTCTAAAGAGTATTTCGGACCATAATTCGATAAGCTTGTCCTTCATTGAAAAATGCTGGGGCCCAAGACCATTCAAGTGGTTCGACTATCTTGCAGATGATAAGGATTATGTCGAGATGATTAATAATGACTGTTGCAAGGATGTCGGTGTTGGTATAGGACCATTGCTTAGAAAACGCAAGCTGGTTTCGAAGGAATGGATCTCTAATAAGCTCGGAAATTCTGGTACTATTATTCAAATGCTTGAAAGAAGATGTGCCGAGATTGAGAAAGCTGTTTTAGAAGGGAAACAAGATCAACAGTTGATGATTGAACTAAGAGAGTGCAAAAGAAAGTTATGGGAATGTATCAGACGAGACGAGTGTGAGTCGATTCAGAAATCTCGTCTAAAATAGGCCATAGCTGGTGATAGAAATATAAGGTTTTTTCACCTTGTTGCTTCTGCTAGGAGAATGTCAAGTCTCATATTCAGCATAAATATTGGTGAGGATAATTTTAGCATTCCATCCGAGGTTAAAGAAGCCATAATGAAGCACTTCTAAAGCATATATAATATAGCCAGTACGTTACATCTGAAACAGTTTGACTGTGATTTGAATCATATTAGTGTGAGTTCTTCTGCAAGGCTCGAAAAACACTTTTCCGTGGAAGATTGATGCATCCAAAGCTCCTGGCCCTGATGGTTTTAATATGAGCTTCATAAAGAAGTTTTGGACGTCTTTAAAATCTGATATCCTGGAATTCTTCGGTAGATTCCACACGGGTAAAATCACTGACTTCTCTTTCTACCACTACTTCATTGTTTTAATTCCCAAAAAGTAAGGACCTTGCATTGCGAATCGGGGAGGTTATGGAGGAAATTATAGGTGAAAATCAATTCGTGTTCTATCCAGGAAAGCAAATATTAGACTGCTCTCTGATCGCAAATGAAACCATTGATTATACAAAGAGAAAAGGGCTAGGTGTGGTTTTCAAAGCGTATTTCTGTAAAGCTTTTCTGTAAAGCTTACGACATGGTATATTGGTGTTTCCTGTTTGCAATTTTGAAGAAGATGGGTTTTGGGTGAATGTGGTGCAAGTGGATTCATACATGTATTTCCACTGCTTATATTTCTGTAATGGTTAACGGTTCTCCATCATCTCCATTTTCTATCGTTCGTGGGCTAAGACAAGGTTGTCCTCTCTCACTGTTACTATTCAACATTGTCACTGAAGCTCTGAATGCTCTGATTAGGAAAGCTAATTCACTCAGATTCTTTAATGGTGTTTGAATTGGGCAAAATTCAATTGAAATTTCTCATATACAATTTTTTGATGATCTCATCTTATTTTGCGGGGCTTTCGAGGAGCAAGTTAAGAATGCTGTAAGAATCTTGAAAGAGTTTGAGATTGCGGCCGGGCTTAAGCTTAATGTAAAGAAATCGAAGTTGATTGGCATTAATGTTGAGGACTCTATGGTTGATAACTGTGCGTTACTCTTGCATTGTCAAAGGGGAAAACTTAGCATGTCAATATTTAGGGTTGCCATTGGAAGCCAACAAAAATTTGGTGCAGCTATGGGATCCAATTGTGGAAAAATTTAAGAAGAAGCTTTCAGGTTGGAAATCTAAGATGCTCTCCTTCGGGGGTAGGATTGCTCTGGTTAAATCTGTCTTAGCAAATTTGCCAATCTATTTCATTTCTATTTTCCCGATGCCAACCTCCATCAAAGCAACCATTTCTAGTCTGGTTGTAAGGCTTTTATAGGGTTCGTTAGACAAAAAATCCATTCACTGGGTTTGTTGGGAAACTATTTGTTTGCCCAAGTCATGTGGAGGATTGGGGTTGATAGATTTTAAAGTTAAGAATGTAGCTTTCCTTAACAAATGGATATGGAAATTTGGAACCAGATTATCTTTGGAGCAGGGTGGTTGCAGCTAAGTATGAAAAAAATCCTAATTGCTTGCTGCCTGTAAATCTAAGGCCGACAAACAAGTCTTGGATCTGGAAAAGTATCGTCTCGCCACTATCAAATCAGGGCAACACATTCACTCAGGATATCAGGATGACTATTGGCGATGGTAAAAGTATTAGTTTTTGGAATGATATGTGGGTGGGAACTATCCCTCTCAAGGAAGCCTTTCTCAGGATATTTGCATTAGCTTCTTTCAAATTTGTGGATGGAGCTTGGCAATGGAAAATTGATCTTCGTAGAAGATTATTTGATTGGGAGAAAGATATTTAGGATGAGTTATTTTCTTTGATCCAAACCGTTTTCCCGGGGAGATTCAAATGTGATAGCCTCTGATGGACTGGTAACTCTAATGGTTTTTATTCTTTCATATTTTATTGTGAGTTATTATCCAATGATGACAGGTATAAAAATGAAGTTTGGAAGCATGTGTGGCCAAATCTTGCACCTCCGAAAGTCGAAGCTTTCTTGTGAAAATTGATACATGGCAAGGTCCCAACGAGAGTTGAATTTTCTAAAAGAGGATTGATTGGTTAACAATCTTTACGTTGCCCTCTCAGCTCATTGGAGGATGAGATCGTAAGTCACTTATTTTGTCATTGTAAAGTGAGTTGGCACTTATGGCAACGTTGGTGCTACGCTTGGGGTGTTTCAGGTGTAATGCCCGGTAGTTTTAATTCTTTTTTCCTTTATTGGTGCTCATTATATACTCCCATGAATTCAAAAGAGGTCTAGCAGCTTTGATTTCTTTGCTTTGTGTGGTCTATTTGGCTGTACAAGAATAATGTGGTGTTCGGAGTTATTTTGGTTGATGAGGACCAAATTTTTTATTTATGCCTTATCCGCTTAGGGTGGTGGTGTAAGGCCAAGTGACCTTCCTTTATCAAGTATGCTATTGAAATTTTAATATACCCTTATGTTCTGAAATCAAAGACAACAAACCAGATATGATGCTATTTGTGCTTGGGAAAGGCCTCCTTTGGGCTCTCTGAAGTTCAATGTTGATGGAGCAGTGGAGGGGGGATACGGTAAAGCTGGAATAGGTGGTTTATTGAGAAATGCGGATAGTGTGTCCCTGATTTTGTTCTCTAAATCAATTGGTGTTATTGATGCTACATCGGCTGAGTTATTTGCATTGAAAGAGGCTTGCTCTTTATTCAGAGTTTCGAGGTGGTCTCGGTCGTTCAATCTTATTCTTGAGACGGACTGTAGCATGTTAGTGGAATGGTTTGTTCGTCCAAATTCGGCTCTTTCTGTGTTTAGGCGACAATAGCGGAATGTTTGGACACTTGTTCAGAGTTTTCATGGTCCATTCTAGCTGTGTCTAGGGATGCTAACATAACCACAGACAAATTGGCCAAATCGGGCATTTCTAGAGTATCTCCTTTGTGTTAGATTTCAAACTCTCAAAATGGGTAGTGCATGATCTGCTGAAATTTGCATCTGCTCTGGTTAGGTCCCTAAGGGAAGAGGCTGTGTGTGATTGAAGCAAGGTTCAAGGAAAGGATTACTTCATGCTACTGGTTTTTATGCTTTTTTCCTATGTTGTTTGTTGTTAAGCCTTTATCCTGTTAAGTGTTGTGTAGGTGCCACCAGTAAGTCGGCTAGCGATGTATATTGCGTAGTAATGCGTTGTGTATATTCTGATTCACCCATTTACTCGTGCTACTCTTTTTCTTCTATTTAAGATTAGAGTGATTTTTTAACGAGGCAGGTTAAATATTATCCAATAAAATATTCTTCCAAAAAAACGTAAATTTTGAGTTTTGGAAGATCTTTTTTATTTTAATGAGTTTTATTTAATTTATTTTACGTATTTTAGAATCTTTAAATTTTTATTACAGGTATTATATTCTAATTAGACTACATAAGTTTTCATAATAGAAAACAGTAATTGGGTAAAATGATAGAGATATTAACCCTAAATTTAAACAAAATAGCTCTTTTTTATTTTAAAAATGTTTTTCTTACCTATGAAATTCAATTCAACCGTGTAATAAGTATACACAAATTTATAAATAGATTCAAATTGACATTTTTTATTAAGAAGAGATATTATATTTTCAAAGCAAATGCCAAGAATCAAACTCATTCAAAATGAAACAACATAAGTATCTTTGGCCATTAGACCAATTAATGGTTCTCATATTTAAATTGACTTAGTGGTTCTTAGATTTAAATTGACATTTAACATCTGAATTGATGTTAAAGTTTATAGGCATGATTCATATGAACATAGTAAAGAGAACTCCAGGATTTTATGTGAATAGCTTTAAAGAGAGTATCGAGATAGAAGTCTATTTCATTCATCTTGTGATATTCATCACTCAAGTGGCTATTTATACAAAGAGTTAATGAGCTAACAAGGTAGTTAACACAACTCAACGAATTTGCAACTTATGGTTAGCTGTTAATACCAGCTTCAGTCAGCATTCTCCCTGCTCCGTTAGCTTTGTGCTTCTTTTTAGCAGACAAGTAACTTCTGTCGAAACATACAGAAATAAGCTTTGGTTAAATGTTTGGTTAATCCCATCTGCAGCTTGATGAGCTGCCGGTATATAGTTCACTTTCATCTACCCTGTAGCTACCTTTTCACGGACAAAGTGTACATCCAAATCTACATGCTTTGTGCGTGCATGATAGACTTGGTTTGCACTAATAGCCACGGAATTGGTGTTATCACGCCAAACTACATGTACTTTTTCCTGTTTCAATCCCGTATCACCCAACAATGCAATTATCCAAGCAATCTCAGAGGTAACATCAGCAAGGCTTTTATATTCTGCCTTGGTAGTTGACCATGAGACTATTTTACTTTCTCGAACTCTAGGACACAAGATTGCCCCCTAGATAAACACAGAACCCTGAAATAAATCGACGATCATGTATATTCCCTCCCCAATCAGCATCAGCAAAGGTTGTGATTGTGCTACCTTCAGTGGAGGGAGAAAACACTAAGCCATAACTTAATGTACCATTCAAATATCGTAGCACTCTTTTAACAGCTACCAAGTGTTGTTCTCGAGGTTGGATAAGTGCAATATTGGGCCTATTGTGACAAGCATATAGTAACACACCAATGATACTTCTATACTTGGTTGCATCTGCAAGAGGGCTTCCTGCATTACAAACCAAAGCTGGTGCACCAACCATATGCGTGGGAGTTGAATTGGAATTATTCATCTTGGTATAACCAGTGACCTTCGTATAAAGCTACAGTTAACTCCTTTCTTGCATCCCTGAGGAAAGCACGTTTCATCAAAGATAACATGACGAGAATCATACACCTTCCTATTCGAAGCCAAACATTGAAATCCTTTATGTTGAGGACTGTAACCAAAATTGTAAACGGCTGAGATCAAAATTCTAAAGGGTAATGGCACAATTACCCCCTGTACTCCATTTCTATAGATAAAGATAAAATCCTTGATCTCATAACTAAGAGACGGGGTGAATAATAACCGCACCACATCTCATAATTTGTTAACAATTTATTTTAATTAGTTCAATCTTTTAAAAATATATCAAATACACGAACAGACAGTCGCTTTGGGCCCAAGTCTATTATTAATATTATTATCTTACAAAAGCTCCTCTCTTTTCATGTATTCCGTTGATCAATGGCGCCACCCCAAGCACCAAAAGACTTGATATTCATGGCAAGAAAGTGGGGTTAGACGCCAACGGCAAAACCAATTAGAAAGAATATTAATTTGACATGCAAATTAGCTTGAATTAGGATAGAAGAGCTTGGCAAATAGAAGTTCATTCCAAGTATCTTGAAGCCCAGGCAAACACCAATGCGTGCAATCGGCATAGCTAGCAGGGTTGGCTAGCTGCTCCGACGTCAACGGATTCCACTGCTTCTTGTAGATTGACGTGTGTGCATCTTTGCGGTAACTCGAGAGCTGAGTGATGTTGAGAAATGTGATCGGGAACTTGGATTTACCGAACTCCTCCCCGATCACCTTCATTATGCTTTTCCTGCTATCTGTACCCCAGTAGTTTGGATCTCCGATCAATGTTGTTTGATTGTAACAGTTCCCACCAGGCTCACCTCCCCAGTCTCCCCTGCCAATATGTGTAGTGTATTAATTTCTAAATGTCAAATATAGTTTTGGTCCTCTGTTATGTTTAAATTTGAGATTTAGTATCTATGCTTTAAGAGTTTAGTTGGTCCAAATGGTTAATATTGTTAATTATTTCATTTAAAATACTATCGTGTATTTTTCCTTATGATTAATCTTTCTGACTCATCATGCTAAATGAATGTTTTGTTAAAAAAGTTGTTAAATATTTATGTTAGTATTTCAAGTGAAATATAGTTAATGATGTTAACTATTTGGACTAGTTAAAGACATCATAAAAGTAAAAGTAAAGAGATTAAATTATGATGTTAACATGGACCATTATAATAACTTAAATTTTATAAATTTGAATTGCAAATTTTCCTCTAGCTACACCCTAGATTGGACTAATTCAAGTTCGAATCGAATTTTTATCATTCAGATTTGAGTCATAGTTGGAGAGTTTAATTTCTACTTACTTGGAATGAGTAGGAGACATGGCGGTGAAAAAAACCCTGGTGTTGGTGCGGTTCATATTTCTGGTCACCCATTTCAACATGCTCTTCATTGCCATACGATATGCATCCTCAGTAGACAACTGCATTATTTCTTTCTCCTCATTCTCGAACGACCCTTTCCTGTCGGAAACATAAACACACGAGTAAATAATAATTATGCCCTCATAAGCAAAAATTTAAGAGATTATTGGATTGAATGGGATACATACAGGATCTTCATGTCCTGGCCAGTCACCCACCACAGGTAAGTATTGAAAACCAAAATATCGACACCCTTCCAATGCTTCCCATGCTTATTTATCGAACCTTTCCTCACTATCCTATCGGATATTCTGTGAACTACAGCATTGTCCGAGTTGGATTCCAGAAGAAATGGAGCCCAGTAGAACTCAATGCTCGCATTGTAATCCTACACAATTACCAATCAAACTTGTCTGATTTGGGATCGAATTAATCTAGAATAGGTTATTTTGGACTCGAACCATTCTGAGTTTGGATCAATTTCTACTTCATTGTTGACTTTATATGATCAAATTAATAAGTTCAATTTTTCATATTCAAATCAGAATTGATAGATCAACAGGCAATAAAAATTGATTAAAAATGTAAACTTAATGATGAAACATTACCGAGGCTCGGAACACAGTGATGGCATCATTATTGTAGGTTTGCACAGATTTTTTATGTTGAGGGATGAGGCTGTGAAGAAGGCAGATCATGGATACATATTGGCCACGGTTTAACGAGTCACCAACAAACATCATTCGCTTCCCTCTTAGGCTCTCCAGCATCAATGTGGCATTGAAACTGTCCAATGTCAAAATCTACCATCATAATCAAAATTATAATATATAAAATTTCTTCCCAGTTAAATTAAGCATCATGATTACTTTATTATGTAACATAATGTAGATCTCTTTATATAGATTCAGGGCGAACAAATATTTAACTTTAAAATTAAAATGATTGAGGTCTCAAAAATATTTAAACCTAAAAATTGAAAATTAAGATTGAACTAGTTTAAGTTCAAAATTCGCAAACATTACAAAAAAAAATAGTTAAACTAACAAATTTGAAACATGATTTAATTTCAAAAATAATAAAAACTAAAAAGAAATTGAATCAGAAAAGTTAAAGGTCAGAACCCTCCCAACCCTTTATCAACATAATTCCGCCTATATATTATTGATGAGAATGAGATGTGAAGAAATCTCACGTACAAATGTTTCTTGTGGGATCCAAGGTACCCTACTAAATTATTGATTCATAACATAATAATTAGACTTCATTACTTCAACATTTTAAATAAATTATATTACTATTTTTAACACACATATATATACACACTATCCGGATCCCTTTCCACCTATAATTTGAAGGATAGTGAATGCTTAACCATGTTTTAACTCACATCCTCATGTATATTATATCAACAATGTATCATCTAAACTAAACTCAATCAATAAATTATATTACTGTCTAAAATAGAAAAGTCTTAAATAACTAAATCACCACCTTATGAATCAAGTTGACCAACCTTCCACGTAACATGGAGTTAATTATTGATTTCACTACTTAGAATTATAATACTTAATACATTCAGTGGCAGATGCAAGTGCATCCTAGGAGGCATGTGCCCACCCTAAATTTTTTAAACTTAACACATTTGACTTTAATTTTTTCAATTTTTATGAGCTAGTCCTTGTACTTTTTAATATTTATAAATTGTGCTCACCCTAAAATTTTGAGATTTTATGTGTACACACCCTCAAAAATATTTCTAGATCCGCCACTAAATAGATTCATGACATTTCAAAATGCTTGATTCAAATATGATTATGAGTATGATGGTTCATTCGGTTCAATGCATTTTAATTACTTGACTTAGATGATTAATAGATATATTCATGAATAGAACAATTTTTTTTACAAATCTTAAATCTAATCATAATTCAATCTAGAGGGGAAGAGGACTCTAGAGAAAGGAAAGTGAAGGGAATAAAAGAGAATAAAGATGAGCAGCTTGACCAACCGGCCAAATGTGCTTGCTCAGAACAGTTCTTTTATCCGAATTAAACTTGGACCAAAAAAATTATACGACTACTTCACTTGAATTAAAATTAAATAATAAAAATCTCAAATTGCATTTAATAATAAAAATAAAAGCATTAAAAATAATATGCATCTTTGAATGATTCATACATATATGTTAACAACTGAACGAGTCATCGGTCCTAGGATCGAATTCAAGGTAGTAAGCAAGGAGTTAAACCTCCTTAGGTTAGGTGCTTATGACTTTAAGCCTAATAACTTGTTATTTATCTTGACCCTACATTTCAAATCAAATCTGGACCTAAACTTAACCTATTTTTTAGACCCAGAGCAACATAATCTGCCCAATCACAATTTAAATTTCGTATAATTATTAATATTTTACCTAATATTCTACTAATTTGATCACCTCTTTATGTGATTATGAGGTATTGCGACCACGATCTTTCCAAAATGTTAAAATTTAATGTACGAAAGAAAAACTAGTAGCCAATAACAACAATTTGCAAATACTTGCACGTATTTCCAACTCAACCCCACGTGGCATAATGGTGAGATTACAGCCGACCACATCAGCTGACACGTGGGAACAAAGAAACCAATCGATCCCACCTCCTTAACATTTGGTCAAACACAACACCGACAACTTGCTTATTCCTATGGCCAGAAGTATCCATCTGGTTTGGCACGTGTGTACAACCACACATCGTGGACCGCCGGCCCGTGACCTTTAACCCCACCTGAACCGTTACTTATAGCTCTTATTTACCAAGTCAAGCCAACCAACTACCAAACCAAACGTTACTATTTTTAATCCCATTTTAATTCATTCCATAGAGAATTAAAAATGAATAATTTTAAAGTAACATCTCTCAATCCGAACCTAAAACGACTAAAATTTAAAGGTCAAAATAGATATTAAATCAAATAAAATTAACCCGATCCTGATCTAGCAATAATTAAGATGCTTTCTATGCTCAACAGTCCCATTAGGTGAGATATTAAGAGACATGATCATAGCAAACAAAAAAGCTTCAATAATTAAGAAGAAAAGCAAGAAGAAGAAGAAGAAGAAGACAAAGTTGGGAGTAAGATTTCAACATTGTTCATCGGTCGGAAAAAAACAATGAGAAAAGCACAACAAGAAAATGAACAACATGAAAGGCTTTAACTTTAAAAAAAAAATACAAGGGTTTTTGGGTGATACCTGGGAAGATCACAGCCATGGGGTTGCCATCGCCATTTCTGATACTCAGTGTCCGGTCTCCCATGTTCCTGACACGTCAGCTGCGGCTGTATGTAGGGACACTCCGATTCTTCATAGTGAGGCCGAGTCAACTCGTCCCTAACCCACCTCCCACTGAATATATCACACCCTTCTTCTCCCTTCCCCACCGCAAACGGCAACTTATAATCCTCTATTTTCTTCACTAACCTCAAACCCACCGATACTGAGTTAGGAGACAAAAACAGAGAGGTTGAATTGAGTGAGTGAGTCAAGGACAAGGTCAAACTCACCTGGTGTCGGGGAGGTAACTCGGGTCGGTTCAAGGCGGCCAAAAGTGCAGACGAAGTATTCTCCATGGATGATAGCTACGAGAACAATGAAAGCTAACAAAGTGTAGAGATAAGTAGAGAGACGAGCTTTTCGAAGAACACCAGAGGAAGAAAGTGGTGGCGCCTTCATTTTTATTTCTTATAAACTCACATCAAAAAGGGAGAAACTTTGTTTTGCCCTTTCGGGAATTTGAATAATCTTCAAAAGCTTTAAAAGTTTATAGGAATGTTGAGGTTCTTGGATTTATAAACAATTAATCTTATTGGAAACTATGCAAAAAAGGGGTTCAATTCTTAATTAATTTGATGAATGCTGAGTAGTGAAAATCATATGATTTAAAAAAGGTCAAATTTGTTCTGGGTCCCTTTAGTTCTCTAAAATGAAAGATCTAATGTGAATAGAAAACTAGATTGGTATGTAAAACTCGATTTAAATTTAAATTGGAAACTAGTAGTTAAACAAAAAAAATATAAAAAATAAATATCAAAATTTAATTATTGCAAAAGTGATCAAATTTGTAATTTAACCTTTTAAATAAAATGAAACAAAACATGATTGGTTGCACATGATCACAGATTTATGCCTTTCTGTTTGAGTATTACTTTTCTGACTTTTGAAGTTCGCAAATTTTTGGTTTTCTCTTTAACCTTTTGTTTTGTAATTATTTGGGTGAATAAATATTTTAATTAATGTATTATTAAATAAATGGCCATTAGGTGGTGATGTTTTTTATAATTACATCTATTCAATCCATTAATTGGTTGATTAAAATTGAGTACTACACAAATTATTATAAAGATCCAGTTTATTCTATTTATAATATTAGAATTAAAACTTTTAATATTAATTTGGCTCTAAGGGTGTTTATAATAGGTTAACCATACCATTTAACATAAACGGTTGATTAACCGCTGTAGCGGTTATTAAACCATAATCTAACCATTAAAAACGATTAAGCATTAAATTTTTAAACGGTTAACGCTACAACAGTTCAGTTACAGGTTAACCTGTAACCTATTACATTTTTTTTTCACATGTTCACTAATTTTTTGAGAATAATAAAATTATCTCTACGATAAAAATTATATTAAAATTTTTAGAAAAAAATATTTAAATAGAGAAATTCTAATCACAAATTTCATTTTATTTATAAATAATTTTATAACGGTTAATCAAACGATTAACCATTAACTTTTTTTTTAACGGTTAGTTAACCGAAACTGTTTAATTTTAATGGTAAGTTAATTAAGTGATAAAATTTAAGAGCTATACCGGTTAACGGTTACGATTAATGATTACGATTTATTTTGTATATCTCTACTTAGCTCTATCAACATGTCCCAAAAAAAAAAAACAAAATGTACATAAAACTTTTATCATAAATTTGTAGATTAAAGGATTAAAAAATTCCAATCTTCTTATTTTTACGATATAATTTTGATATGATACCTATATTATCCAAACTCCTCCCTATCTAAATCTTTTTTAATGTTAAAAAATAAAATAATGTGAAGTTTTACCTATTTAATTCGTTTTAATTAGTTAAGTCAAATTTTGTAGTGTATGTTAATAGGGTCAAATTTTGATACACATGCTGTGTAATTTTACACAAGCCTGTATTTTTACACTATAAAAGTTAAATATTAAATTCTTAACCCTAACCCTAAAAAATTAAACCCTAAACCATATACCATATAAGCTAAATTCTAAACATTAACCTTAAATTCTAAACCCTACAACCTAAATCTTAAATTGTAAACCCTAAACTAAAACTCTAACCCTTAAAACTAAAAAGCACGTGTAAACTCTTATGTATCAAAGTTTTTTCATGTTAATATGCATCAAATTTAAACCATTCATTAATTTTTTATTAAACGGATACAATCAATCTATGTAGATTACTTTCAAACACTAACTAGCAGTGAGGAAAGTGAATAGCATTTGCCTTGGCTTGTAAGCTAAAGATGTCCCATTATTGCAATAACTTGGGAAGTGTAAAAAAAAATAGTTTTGATTTAGGTGAAGATTTGGCAGCATTTCGCCTTCTACTTCGTTGGGCTTTAACTGTTTCTTCTTTGTTACTCTAATACTCAACAAGAAAGTAGGTTTTAAGCGTTATTCAGCTGACGATATGATGAGCAACCCAATTGGAATGGGTCAACTAAAACAGATTCAATACGCATGTATATGTATTTTCTCCCAAATTACTTAATTATTTATAGATTATTATTTTTTGAATAAAGGTTGTAAAAGAACGGGTTGTGTAACACTCTCGACCCGGATGTCATAATTGGGCCTTAAGCCCAACCCAAAACCATAAAATTCTCACATCCTCCTCCCTATTGCGTTCTAAGCGTGATAAGTGATCAACCACTTGATTTTCTGTTCCTTTCCTGTCCTTAACTTCAATGTCAAACTCTTGTAAAAGCAATATCCAATGAATCAAACGAGGTTTGTCATCCTTTTTAGCAAATAGATACTTAATTGCCGAATGGTCCGTATGAACAATTACCTTTGTACCAATCAAATAGGACCAGAACTTGTCAAATGCGAAAACTACGGCTAGTAACTCTTTCTCTGTTGTTGTGTAATTCACTTGAGCACTATTAAGAGTTTTACTAGTGTAGTATATCGCATGAAAGGTCTTACCTATGCGTTGTCCTAGGACTGCTCCTACCGCGAAATCACTTGCATCACACATGAGCTCAAAAGGTAGCGTCCAATCGGGTGGAACGACAATGGGTGCCGAGGAAAGCTTTTCCTTTAGGGTTTCGAATGCTTGGGCGCAAGAATTATCAGAATTGAGGACTTTATCCTGTTCAAGCAAATTGCACAAGGGTTTAGTAATTTTAGAAAAATTATGAATGAACCTCCTCTAAAAACCTGCATGTCCAAGAAAGCTTCAGATTCCTTTAACCGAACTTGGTGGGGGTAATCTCTTGATCACGTCCACTTTGGCTTTGTCTACTTCAATTCCCTGGGATGAAATCTTGTGGCCGAGCACTATTCCTTCATCTACCATAAAATGGCACTTCTCCCAATTAAGGACTAAATCGGTTTCTTCACATCTTGCCAACACCTTCTCTAAATTGCCGAGGCAACTGTCGAAGTCATTACCAAAAACGGAAAAATCATCCATGAAGATCTCAAGAAATTCTTTGACCATGTCTGAAAAGAGTGCCATCATGCATCTTTGGAAGGTCGCCAGGGTATTACACAATCCGAACGGCATCCTTCAGAAAGGATAAGTACCATATGGGCATGTGAAGGTTGTCTTTTCTTGATCTTCTGGTGCTATGACAATTTGGTTGTAACCTGAATAACCATCAAGAAAATAATAAAAGGGTTTACCTGCAAGACGGTCGAGCATTTGATCAATAAATGGTAATGGGAAGTGATCTTTCCTAGTGGCTTTGTTTAGCTTTCGATAATCCATACAAACCCTCCAACTGGTCACAGTCCTGGTTGGAATGAGTTTATTGTTTTCATTACTTACCACCGTTATACCTCCCTTTTTCGGTACACATTATACCAGACTTACCCATGTACTATCCGAGATAGGGTATATGATACCGGCGTCAAGCCACTTGATGATTTCTTTCATTACAACCCCTTTCATGGCATGATTCAGTCTCCTCTGGCCTCAATCGAAGGTTTGTGATCATCTTCCAACAAAATCTTGTGCATGCACACTGCCGGGCTAATTCCCTTCAAGTCGGCAATTGTCCACCCTATTGCCTTCTTGTGTAGCATCAACATTTTGATCAGCTTTTTTTCCTTCTCAGGCTATAACTTAGAGGAAATAATTACAAGCAATGTATTATTGGTTCCCAAGTAAGCATATTTTAGTTGCCTTGGCAACTTTTTCAACTCAAGAATCAGTGGTTGTTAAATGGAGGGTTTTTCGAGTTTACCTTCCTTACCTGAGTAATCCAGTGGTTACTAACCAATTTACCTCTTCTTGTTGTTCCTTATCAATCGGTTCTCCATACTCCTCAGGTTCCTCTTGATCAGCAACGTAGTTGCCGAGGAAACTAAATTCCTCGTCGAAGTTAAACTCTGCCGTGGCATGAAGAAGTTGGCATTCTTTCGGATCATCGGCATGCCTTAGTGTTTGGAACACATTTAGTTTAACTTGCTGGTCATTCACCCTCATCGTGAGTTCTCCCTTTTCAACATCGATCAAGGTTCTCCCTGTTGCTAGGAAGGGTCTCCCGAGAATGATAGGTGCATGTTCATCTACTTCACAATCCAAAACAATAAAGTCAGCAGGAAAAATAAATTTATCAACTTTTACTAGTATGTCTTCGATTTTTCCCTCTGGATGCACATAGGATATGTCGGCTAGCTGTAGCATAACTGTTGTAGGTCTTGCCTTCCCGATTCCTAGTTTCTAGAAAACCGATTTAGACATCAAGTTTATGCTTGCTCCATGGTCACATAATGCTTTCCCGACATAGTGGTTTCCGATGGAACAAGGTATTGTGAAACTTCCGAGATCCTTCAACTTGGGTGGCATGAGATTGTGCAACATGGCCATGCATCCCTCTGTTGCAGCAACTACTTCAAACTCTCATAGCCTTGTTCTCTTGGACACAATGTCTTTCAGAAACTTGGCTTAGTTCGGCATTTGTTCAATCGTCTCAACCAATGGCAAGTTGATGTGGACTTGCTTTGGGATATCAAGAAACTTCTTGAATTTATATTCTTGCTTTTGTCGCTTCAACCTTTGTGGGAATGACGGTGGAAGTCGGATATCTTTGATCATTTCATTGGTCTGGAACCTGATTGACGGCATTGCCGAGGCAACTGGAGTTGCCGAGGCATTGTCAACTGGGGTTGCCATGGCGTGCCTATTGTTGGTTGCCGCAGCATCATTATCGCTGGTTGCAGAGGCATGCTTATCGCTGGTTGCCGCGGCAATTCTTGGTTCAGCATCTGAGGCTTTGCTGCTGAGTTCGTCTTGTTCTTTTTGTAGAGTTTTGCTTGATGAGCGAGCTTGAGCCTCTTTAAGTTGTTGGCCACTTCTAGTGGTGATCGCCTTACATTGCTCATGGCCAGTTCCTCTTGCGACTTCAGTATCGCTAGGTAAACCTCATTGCAGTCTAGTATTCAGGTTTTGAGCAAATTGTCTGACTTGATTTTCCAATGATTTGATTGCCGCATCTTGGTTTTGCAATCTCATCTCGGTCCTGTTAATAAAAGCGTCAGTTCTTTTTATGAAGTTACTATTCTCAGCCATATAAGATTCAGTTTTCAACATAAAAGCATTGAGATAATTTTCCAAAGAACTAGATGTTGTAGGTTGTTGCTGCGGCAACTGTTGCCGTGGCATATTCTGCTGGAATCCTGATGCTTGTGCATTCTGATTGTTCTGGTTTAGAGCATTGATGGGATTACTCCATGAAAAATTTGGGTGCTTTCTCCAAGCTGGATTATATGTGTTGGACATCACATTGTTGTTCCGATTGTAATTCCCCGCATAAAAGCTGGATTCCGGGTTATGCATACATTCAGAAGAATTATGGTTACCACCACATAACTCACAAAAGGAATCCATTACCTTGACCTCCTGTGTGTTGTTTGGTTTCTGCATGTTCTAGACCATCTTGGTTAGAGTAGCCAATTGTGCCGAAATTGAGTCTGATGATCCCAGTTCATGTATTGTGGCTTGGCTTCTAACTCCTCATCTTCTAGCAGATGGGAATTGATAATCATTCTTGGCAAGCCTGTTTAAAATTTGCATTGCTTCCTCCGGCGACTTATCTAGGAGTATGCCTTTTGCCGAGGCATCTAGCATCATCATTGTTGGTGTATTCACAGCGTTGTAAAACATTGTTACTTGTGTCCACATTGAGAATCCGTGTAGGGAGCATTTGTGTAGAAGTTCTTTATACCGCTCCCAAGCCTCGTACATGGATTCATCATCTGCCTGCCGAAAAGAAGTAATTTCATTACAAAGCTTATCAGTCAAATTTGTAGGATTAAATCGAGCAAGGAAATCACGATAAAGATCGATCCAAGATCCCATTGATCCACAGGAATACTATTCAACCATGCTTTTGGCCTATCCCTCAGTGAATAGGGGAATAATCTTAGTCGTAAAACATCGGGGGTGACTTCTTGTATTTTGAATGAATTACAAATCTCGAGGAAAGATTTAAGATGTTGTCATGCATCTTCAGTTGCTGAGCCACCAAATTGACCAATTGTGTTGATCATATTGAACATCACCGGTTTCAACTCAAAGTGGTCGGCTTCAATTTCAGGTGTGACAAATCATGGATTGAGTCTTTCAAGATCTTCTTCAAGATAGTCTCGAATAGTTCTGTTTCGTGCAAGAATCACTCCTCCTCCTACTGGAACATCTTGATTCATATTGCCGTCTTGATTAGCCATTGCTACTCTTAACCTTCGTCTGAGTCTTTGCAAGGTTCATTCGATTTCTAGATCAAAGGGATATTCTGGTGTAATCGGTCTCGCCCTGGTCATATACCAATGCAAAACCAAAGTTTGTTAGCCCTTTGAATCTTAAACAAGAAAAATAAAAAGTGCAAGAAAATAAAAACAAAGTTTCTATTGCCATTCCCTGGCAACGGCGCCAAAAACTTGTTGCGCGTAATAAGTGCTCCGCAATTGTGCAAGTGTACACGTCGCAAGTTATAGTATAAAAGATATCGTCTCCACAGGGATTGGTGCTACTTCAAGAATCTAATCTCTTGCACTGTAAAAAGTAAAAGAACACAAGTAGAAGATTGTAGGAGTTTAACTAACAGCTAAACTAGAAAGCAAATAAGTAAAAGAAGATGTAATCAAATGAGAGAGAATAGGCCAGGTTATCGTGATTTGAGGTGTGATAGCCGATTGGATCATCTTGGTAAAAGAGTGCAAGGGCAACTCAGTTGCCGTAGCAACTTGCGCAGCGGGGTTGCCTTGGCAACTAATCGACGGTTGCCTGGGCAATTGGCTAGGCAACTGTTTGGGCGGCTGGGCAGCGGCTTCAAGGTTCGGTGGAGCATTCTTCAATGGTTTCTTCTTGTCCCTAAGTCGAAATTCTAGCTAATTGTGCATGCCTTGACAATACATCCTTGCGTGAATCAAGGGTGAACAACAACCTATCTTGCGCTCCTCTTAGCCGTTGAAATCCTTAACTTATTCCTAATCCGAATTAATCTTCACCATCGATAGATTGAATAAAGACCATACTCATTCGTTTTTTGAATCTAACTCTCCCGATATTAGATAAATAAATGAAGTTACGAGATCCTCTCCCAATTAACTCGCAAACAAGAATAAAAACCAAGAATAAGTAAACCTTGAATTGAAAGTGCAAACTTTTATTACCTAAACAAAATCCAATTGTTTCTCACAACCACAAAACACAATAACCTTAGCCAAATAGATTTAGTTCATGGCTAGGTTCCAAAGAAACACAAGACAAGGAATTCCTAACATAAACCTAATTGAACAAGAAAGAAAAAGATGAAGAATGGTTGAAGGCTTGTCGAAATCTCTCATTGCTCTTGTTGAAATCTGTCATTTCTCTCACTATGGAGTTGACGGCTTGGTCCTCAATTTATAGGGCTAGGTCAAAGTCTTTTTTGAGGAGGAAGTTAAGTTAGAATTAAATATCTTTAAAGAATATAAGTCTTTATTATATTTAAATTCCTTCTAGAACTTCTCCTATCTTCTTGGGATTTAATTTCTCTTTAACCTCTTCATGGAAATCAAACTCCTTTGGGATTTAACTTTGCTCCACATCATCTTGGGCTTATCTATTCATCAATTTTGACTACCATATCATCTTATCCCTTATCGAAAATTGCCCTGGAAACTAGCTCGACATCTCCTTCATGCATTGCCCTGGCAACTGGTTCCAGCCTTGCTTTGGCAAGTGATTCTGCACACACACAAAAACACACCAAAGCAGTATCTTTTTCCACAAAATTAAGCAAATTATGAAATAAAGCTTGTCTACCAAGGAAACAATGCAAACATGCATGAATGACTAATACTAGAACTAATATGAGCCTAAGTCTAGCAATAATATGAATAAAAAGGGTGAATAAAATAGTACTTTTAGACACTTACCAATAACTATAATTGCTATCCAAATTGTTGGGAAATGAAAATTATAGTTTATTGTTTACCTATCCTTGGAGGAAACCTTTTGATTGGTTTGGTTTTAGGTTGAGCAATAATTAAATTTACCCTTAGCTAGAGGAAAGCTAGTAGATAAATTTAAGGAGTTTGAAGAGTGGAAACTTTTTCCCAAGGATATAGCAACCACCGAGACCTCCATTTCCTTGCTATCTTATTTCATCTCTCCTTAAGCAAGCACCTCCATTGTTATCTTCAACCTCTAGCTAAAGCAAGCACCTCTTTCGTTTATGCAAGTTTTCCTTGATTTCTTTACATCATTGGATAACCTTTGGATTGGTGAGTTTAAGCCCTTAAATAATTTTATGATTTCTCGAATCATTAGAGCTTAATTTCAAGAATTAGTTCTTGAAGGCCATAGTTAAACCCATGCTTTTAAAGCATGAATCCATAGAAGTCTTATTGGCAAAAAGCTTTTTTAAGCTTAAGTATTGGTTTTGAATCCATACATATTGATTCTAACATGTCCCTTGTTTTACTTGGCACAAGTGTCGAAGAAAGAAGGATCACCATCTCCATCCAAAGCTAGGAACAAAATAGTAGTAATCTGAGAGTCGTAGTAGCTTCGAAATTTAAGGTGAGTGTAGTCAGAGTCTCGAGGATAGGCTAGGTTCGTTTCCCAAACCTTTAAATATTGATTATTGTATTACTAACCACATGTTATAAGGTTATTGCATAAGAACATTGATGATGGATAAGTATTGCATCGATTCATTGTCTGTAGCATTGTTGTTATTGTTATCGAATTCATGGAAGCATTGGCATATAGAACCATTGATCATTGAATGGTGAATAAGGCCATTGGAATATTGATTTATTGATATTGGATATTATATTGAATAATTGCTATTGCTTAACGATATTGAGACAAGGCTATTGACTATTGTTATTGATCTATTATCATGGAATTATTGTTATCAGACTATTGATATTGAACCTTGGATTTGAGTAGTACTGGATACAATTGGCATGTCATAAAATTTATGAGCTCATTGGTACGGGTAGGCTACGACCTTTATTGTGGTCGGCGGATGGATATTGTGTTATGGTCATATTGGTACGATTGAAGAATTCGTGTATCCATATACCGTATATCGATCCAAGGAAAACTTATTGTTATGCAAAATAAAATGCTATTGAGTATTTTTATTGAATTGCCTATTGATGATATATTGACCATTGAACATGTCTAAATTGCCATTGAATTACATGCCCTTGTTTTGTTGCCATAGTTAATATTGAATCATGCTAGTGTGCATTCCATGCTTATTTCATTGTGTATGACTACCTCACTAGGCAAAGTATGCCTAATCCATTCATCTTTCATGCATTTCAGGTTAAGAAGTTTTGAGACCAAGATCGGGACCAGAGAAGGTTTTTGGACAAGTTGCTATGTTGATAAAGTAAAGTATATCAACTCTATAGACTCCTAGTATGGTGGCATAAGTATTGCATAAGTCAATTTTACCTTTTTGATATGTATGTATTATGGTTGGCTTGTGTAAGCTTAAGGGTTTAAACTTGACCTTTTGAAAGTTGCTAAAAATGGCTAAATATGTATACTTGGCCTAAATTAGAGGAAAAGTTGCAAACGAGATTCATCCGACCCTAAAATTTGACATGGTAATAGACTTTAGCTTTATAAACTTTATAGTAAAGTTTCACTAAATTTGCATATAGTTCGGTTGGTCAAAATGATAATAAAACAAATAAAATTAAAATTACAGGTCCTGCTATATCGATACGGGTGATGGCGTATCGATATGGGTTTGTGTTTCTGGAAAGGATTTAGAGGGCGTACTGATACGTGTGATAACGTATCGGTATGATGCCTCGACACTAGAATTTTTGGTTTAGCTCCGTATCGATACGGTTTGGGTGCGTATCAATATGCATTCTTTAATTTTTAAATAAAATAAGTCGCGTACCGATACGGTTTGGTCACGCATCGATACCGTTTCACAGATTATAATGGTATTAATGGTCATTGCTAGGCGTACCGATACGCCTTGATGTGTATCGGTACGGGTCCTTGACACTAGATTTTTTGAGTATCATTTTAGCCATAGTGTATCGATATGGCAATATGGCGTATCGATACCCTTGCTCTAAAAATTAATAATCACCTTAGTAAGTCATTGAAGGTTTTTGCATAAACACCCCTAAGTTTATAAAAGGTTTAATTTAGTCTGATTTATGATTTATGCGTTAATGTTCCTTATAAGATGTCTTAAATTTGTATAAGTTATTGAACGAAATATCGTATCGGTTATCGTTTTTGTTCTGGTAATGTCTTTCCTACTAGGCCGAGAAGGGGGTGTTACACTTATCCCTTTAATTACAACCGAATGCTATTTCTCACGGCTTCCAATGTTACCCAATCCTCAACTCGGAGTATAACCGATAAAACATGTGGGTACCAATATTGACCTATCAGTACCAACACTAGATGAATCGAGTACTGGTACTACATTGAACTAGCATCGGTACTCCCTTACATGACCATCACTTGTGATCCTTGATCGCCCCACATAAGAAGCATGATACAATAACCCGAACTAACTATACAATCCATCACTTATCAAGTTCACCTTAAGTGGTAACCAATCAACAGCTCTTAATTACTTCGACCCACGTCATTGTCCAAATATTGAATTCCTTAAAGATCAAGTACCCAAAATTTCATGTTGTTAAGGTGAACAAAACATTCCCTCTTCTAGCACAGAAGTACAACCTTGACAAAACAACAAAACATCCTCGAAGTTCTCAAAAACTTACTCGTCTTTAATCGAGTCAGCACCACTATCACAACAAAATGGTCTCACACAGCTCGGGTCTCCACCAATGTTCCTCGGCTTGCCTCAAGAAAACTGTGATACAAAATAAAAGCAATTACGAAGTCTCCGATCTTTACTTCCTTAACTAATTATACGACAACTAACTTTTCCTACACACAAGGTCATTAAGGAAATTATCTTGCCAATGCTCATCTTTTCATATTCCTTATACATTTACACGTGTCACACAAACCCTCAAACTTATATTCGAGAGATAATATGGTGGCCCCTACCCTATCATCGCTGAAGCACTCCAACATCACTGTAGACATCAAAGTTACCACAACGCACTAAAGAGAGAAATCCTTATTCCAAAATTCATTTTGGAACTACTAGCCTCCAACACTTTAACCGTAACCATCTTATTCTCGAACCAAACTAAAAAAAACATACAACTACTTTATAATCGGCTAAACGAGTCATTCACCTTAAATGACAAGTAACATTCTTTCACTGCCACTTAACAAGCTATCAACGGTTTAAGCACCACCTCAACGAACCAACCTCTTAATAGCGAACAAACTCGATTTTTCCTTGGCAAAACACTTAGAAAAAAGAAACTTCATTTGAATTTCTCCTTTACAACTGAATCTCTGACTCTCTCAACTAGGTTTGTGTCCTCTGACAAGGACGATGGGCACCGACGTCTAACTCGACCTTACCTCAACATCTACTCATGTTTTTAACAGGGAGAAAGTCCTGACTCCTCCTCCAAGAAGTATAACCAAACACTTTGACAGTCTGAAAGCTCACGAGCTTCAAACTACACACGTTGACATCAAACGGTCAAACATGCCCCACTACCCTATCGTGCCATTCTCTAAACAAACACCACAAAAATCAAGGTAGATGGGCAACGATTCAACATTCTCATTACTAAAGGTTGGGTTTCCTCGAGGTCTCAAGCCTCGAACACGACTCTCGACATTATAGGCTAGCATCACGCTTGATTAACCAAAGCAACTTCCAAGGTGCAACAACTCCCAAGAAGGTAAATCTCTCAAACCTGTAGGACATCTAACTTCGATCATACTCTAACAAACTAGTAGATTCCGAATCTACTATCTCTGAGAAATGCCCTTGAGAAAGGCGATGATACTTCTTAAGTATCAACGAAACTCCTTTTAAGAGAACAAAGGGTCATCCAACCAACATGCATCCACTGAACAATTTTAAAGGCGGATTATCCATACCCACAACACAACCTTTATCCATGAATAACGATGAATGTAACACCCTCTTCCAAGTCTAGTAGGCATCCGGGTCAAAAAAATGTTACCGATGAATAATACGGTGAACGATCATCTGATTTTGATAACCTATATTATAAATAATAAATTAATAACATTTATTCAATGCAATGATTAACTATGGTCAATGCAATTTCAATCAAATTATAATTAGGGACCATTTAACAACCTATGCAAGTTTAAGGACCAAAATATAATTCTTACCAATTTTAAGGACTTATCAATAATTAGAATTACTGATGTGGAATTCCTTGCTTGAATATCTTACATATAAAATTTTAAAGGTTTTGGAAACCGTTTACACATCCAACTAATTAATATCTGAATCAGTGGCTATTTTGCAAAGTTATCAAAACTAGTTAACTAACTTAACTAACTCACCTGTATCGGTACCGGCACTCAAGAGGTCATACTGGTACGCCTTTAAAATATTTTCTTTAGAACCTAAATCTAGTATCGGTATGCAATATTCTGTATCGGTACGAGGATTTGATGCTCTTTGTATCGGTACGGGTCTAACACCGTACCAGTATGCTTACCCTAAATTCCTAAATTAATTCATTAACGAGTATCTGTATGACACTAGGCATACCGGTACCGATGCTACAGTAAAATTCCAATGTTGATTTGGTGTATCAGTACCCCTATATCAGTATCGGTATGCCTTAATTCCCTATACCAATTTTGCATGCCAATACTGGTACGACACCACCTGTATCGATAAGCTCAGATTAACATTGCCCTAAAATAACCTATCAAAACCGGTACGACGCCATCCATATCGGTACGCCTGTGTCTATAGTGTCATATTTTGTCTAGTTTTTATCCAAATTGAAGGCCTTACCCATTTCCAAATTTTACTAGCAAGCGCATAAACATTATTCTATATGCACGTCAAATTTCATGTCAATACGAATCCATTACTAAGTTTTCCCTTGTCGATGCATCTTAGGTCATTTTTCCCAATTTGTCAAAACACTAACCTACCATATTTCAAGTCTTAACTCATTTAACATGGTGACCCTTATGTATATACAAAATGGGACTAAACTAACTTGTCTAGACCCTATGCCACCTTTCTAGGAGTTTAAGGACAAAGTTTACATTACACGTAACTTGCTTAAAAAATGTCCTTGTTTTGATCTTTGATCCGACGTGCCTTTAACTTGAAAATGCATAAAAATGAGACGCATTAGGCTTATATAGCCTAGTGAGGTAGTATACAATAATAACATAAATTCCAATAATGTCATGAACATGTACATCAATGTAAATGCATCTCAAATCATGTTTTAACAATACTTGCAGTAATTTATTTCCTTGGATCGACATGTAAATGTGGATACGCGAATTCCCAACCAACATCGCCAACAATAAATGGTCAATATCCTCCAATATTGCCAATAAGACAAACACTAATACATCCAGTCAACTTTGCCAAATAAAGCTTTTGCTCAAGGACCGTACTCCACTCTGTACCAATGAGCTCATGAATTCTATGGCATGCCAAGTGTATCCCAAGTCCACTCATATCCTAGGGTTCAATACTTAGGCCAATATCAATATCAATAACAATAACAATATCGATAACAACAACAATAATGGTAGTCATGACAATATCAATGTAGCATTAACAATAAACCATATCAATGTGTCCATTTTCAATGTTTCAATGATATCGATAACAATGCAATGATTCAATAATCAACTTGACAATGTATTAAGTTTGCCACAGCTTACCAATGATTTCTTTGGCAAGGTTTCTATATATCATATCGTGATTCCAATGATGGATATGCAATTGGCCAATGCAATGAAATCGAGATAGGCGCCTAGCCAATCTCGAGACTCCGACTACACTCACTGATATTTTTAAGACTTTAAGGCTCTCGAATGACAATTCCTTTGTTCTTGAGCTTGGTGGAATTTGTAAACCCCTAGACCCGGCTATGCGACACACCTAAATCTAAGAGGTCACATTGGGGTCACCGGAGCGACCACAGAAAAATAGAAGAGAACTCTTAGAAATACATTTAAAATTGTAAAACAACATTTTTATTAAATCTATATTAAAATTTCGTGTATACAAACTTAAATCTAGAAAAAAATACGGAGTCAATCATAAAATAAATAGTGACATACATGCCCACTAATACATAGGTACCGTACTCCACGCGCAACGCCAAAGGAAGTCGAAACTGATATCGGTCATAAATCTATAATCGAATTTCTTTAACCTGTAATGGTGAAACAAAGTGAGTTTGGGAAACTCAGTAATACAAAACTACCAAATGATGATGTAGACAAGTGCATGTAAGGTAAAACAGATACATGGTATAGTATAAAACTATCACAGTGTTCCGGGTATCTACAGGTTCCAATTACGATTCATTTTAAATTCTTATCTATCCCCCATCTGAACTCCAGTAGGCAGTTTTCCAAGACTGTATCTATAAGGCATTTAACCAGGCCCATTAGGCGTAGGTGCTGACTTAAAGGGGTGTATTGGGTCCAATAGAATCGTACTAACTAAAGCATAAATGCCTGAATGCAGAATGTATTACCCTAGCCGAAGCGTAGGAACCTGATACAGTAGTCATAAGGAATTACCCTAGCCGAAGCATAAGAACCTGATACAGTATTCATAAGGAATTACCCTAGTCGAAGCGTAGGAACCTGATACAGTAGTCATAAGGAATTACCCTAGCCAAAGTGTAGAAACCTGATACAGTAGTCATAAGGAATTACCCTAGCTGAAGCATAGGAACCTGATACAGTAGTAATAAGGAATTGCCCTAGTCATAAAGAATTACCCTAGTTGAAGCGTAGGACCCTGATACAGTAGTCATAAGGAATTACCCTAGCCGAAGCGTAGGAACCTGACACAGTAGTCATAAGGAATTACCCTAGCCGAAGCGTAGGAACCTGATACAGTAGTCATAAGGAATTACCCTAGCCGAAGCGTAGGAACCTGGTACAGTAGTCATAAAGAATATCCTAGCCGAAGTGTAGGAACCTGATATAGTAGTCATAAGGAATTACCCTAGCCGAAGCGTAGGAACCAGATACAGTAGTCATAAGGAATTACCCTAGCCGATGCGTAGAAACCTTTACGGGCGAAATTACCAGCCGGATCAAGGCTGAACCTTCATGCACTTCTCACTACACCCAAGTTCCCAGTAACAGTCTAAGCAGTGATAATAGTAACAACAGTAATAATCAATATTAAGTAATGACAGTAGAAGATACAAAGCAAACCATTCAATCAGATAGGCACACCTTAAGTATTCGTTTCTCAGAACTGACTATAGTGTATTACAAAGTAGATCACCTTCACTAATTAACCACTACACAAACTATGAGAAATTGAACATGCCTTTATATGGTATTCTTCTAATATCACATTAGTATCCGAAATGACTAACAAATACGGTCGTATATTACCACTTTCAAAGCTGGTCTATTTATTTGGCTTTATTGGTATTTCTTATTCCAAGTCTTAGAGGTATTTTTGGTCATTTTAGTATTCGAGGCTATTACACACACTTCGATGCCCAAGGGTGTTTCAGTTATTAAGATACTTCTAGTAATTCCAAACAATTCATTCATTTCAATTCTCGAGGGTTTATCCATGATTTCAGTTAATTTGATAAATTTCCGTGCCTGAGGTTATTCTAGTCATTTCTATCATTACAAATTACCATTCTATTATCTCATAATTTAATTGACACAAGTAGAGTTAAAAGTACACTTAATCATTCTCATGCAAACTTTATCCTAGAACCAACATGTATCATAAAGCATGCAAGAGGTAGTAATGTATTACCTTAAGTCCTTGCTATATCGGTCGACCCTTGAAACAAAATTCGAACACTATCGAACCCGAATTCAACGTCCCCCAGCCTCCCAGATCCAAAGATATACGAATGCCTTCAATTAACCACAATCCAAAATCAGTCCTTAATCACATTGCCTTTAAACTGAGTAATGAAGTACAAAAGAATGTTCGGGTCTAATATCAGATTTGGAGGCTTTCGGGTTAAAATTTCACAAACCCGGCTTCAAAAATGGACTCAAGACGTCGAAAAATGTAAAATGAGAGTTCTTGGAAAATTTAACTTTTTGGTCAAAGTCAACGCTAACGTCATCAGTCAACGGGTCAAAGTCAACATGTCAAAGTCAACTATCCAGAGTCAACTGAGTTGACTCGAACGAGTTGACTCAGATCGAGTTGACTCGGATAAGTTGACTCGGACCAGGTTGACTCGGACGACGGGTCTGGCCGGTTCCGCGTGGATTTCACGCACCGTTTAGGGCAATTTTCAGCCGCCCTGGATGGTTGCCCTTAAACTGGACGGTCTAGCCAGACCTGGTTTAGTAACCGACCTAACTTGTAATTGACCTGACCCGTAACCGACCAGACCCGTCGTCCGAGTCAACCCGATCCAAATGAACTCGTCCGAGTCAACTTGGTCTGAGTCAACTCGTCTAAGTCAACTCGGTCTGAGACAACTCGTTAGAGTCAACTGAGTTGACTCTAGATAGTTGACTTTGACATGTTGACTTTGACCTGTTGACTGATGACGTCGGTGTTGACTTTGACCAAAAAGTCAAATTTTTTGAAAACTCTCATTTTACATTTTTGATGTCTTGAGTCCATTTTTGAAGCCGGTTTTGTGAAATTTTAACACGAAAGCCTCCAAATCTAATATTAGACCCGAACATTCTTTTGTACTTCATTACTCAGTTTAAAGGCAATGTGATTAAGGACTGATTTTGGATTGTGGTTAATTGAAGGCGTTCGTATATATTTGGATCTGGGAGGCTGGGGGATGTTGAATTCGGGTTCGAGAGTGTTCGAATATCATTTCAAAGGTCGACTGATATAGCAAGGACTTAAGGTAATACATTACTACCTCTTGCATGCTTTATGATACATGTTGGTTCTAGGCTAAAGTTTACATGAGAATGATTAAGTTTACTTTTAACTCTACTTGTGTCAATTAAATTATGAGATAAAGGAATGGTAATTTGTAATGATAGCAATGACTGGAATAACCCCAGGCACGAAAATTTATCAAATTAACTGAAATCATGGATAAACCCGCGAGAATTGAAATGAATGAATTGTTTGGAATTACCGGAAGTATCTTAATAACTGAAACACCCTTTGGCATCGAAGTGTGTGTAATAGCTGATAAGTGTTCAAAAGTACTATTTTTCTTACCCTTTTTACTCATATTATTGTTAGACTTAGGCTCATATTAGTTGCATAATTAGCCATTCATGCATTAATCCATGTTTCCTTCCATCGTTGAGCTTGATTACATAACTTGGTAGTTTTTGTGGGAAAAGATGCTGCTTTGGTGTGTTTTGTGTGTATATGCAGGATCACTTGCCAAAGCAATGCCGAGCTAGTTGCCATGGCAATACATGAAGGATATGCCGAACTAGTTGCCAGGGCAATGCATGAAGGAGACGCCGAGCCAGTTGCCATGGCAATTTTTGACAAGAGCAAAGGTGATATGGTAGTCGAAATTGATGACTATACAAGCCCAAGATGACGTGGAGCAAAGCCCAAAGGAATTTGATTGCCATGCAGATATTAAAGAAGAATTAAATTCCAAGAAGATAGGAGAAGTTCTAGTAGGAATACAATTATAATAAAGAATTATATTCTTTAAAGATGATTTAATTCCAACTTAACTTCCTCCTCAAAGAAGGACTTTGGCCTAGCCCTATAAATAAGATGGAGATTTCGACAATCAAGAGAGCAAGGGAGGGGAATTTTGACAAGTCCAAGGAGGGCAAGAGGAGAGAATTTTCGACAAGCATCTAGGGCGAGGAGGATTTTGACAAGCCTCCTTCTTCATCCTTTTCTTTCTTGTTCGATTGGGTTCATGCTAGGGATTATTTATCTTGTGTTTCTTTGGAACCTAGCCATGAACTAAATCTATTTGGCTATGGTTATTGTGTTTTGTGGTTGTGAGAAACTATTGGTTTTTGTTTAGGTAATAAGAGTTTGCACTTTTCTATTCAAGGTTTATTCATTCTTGGTTCTTATTCTTGTTTGTGAGTGAATTGGGAGAGGATCTCGTAACTTCATCTATTTATCTAATAACTGGAGAGTTAGATTCAAGAAACGAATGAATATGATCTTTATTCAATCTATTGATGGTGAAGATTAATCCGGCTTAGGAATAAGTTAAGGATTTCAATGGCTAAGAGGAGCGTAAGATTGGTTGTTGTTCACCCTTGATTCACGCAGGGATGTATTATCAAGGCATGCACAAGTAGCTAGAGTTTCGACTTAGGGATAAGAAGAAACCATTGAAGAACGCTCTGCCGAACCTTGAAGGTTGCTGCCCAGACGCCCAAGAAGTTGCCCAGGCAACCATCGATTAGTTGCCAAGACAACCCCGTTGTGCAAGTTGCCACGACAACTGAGTTGCCCGTGCACTCTTTTACTAAGACGATCCAATCGGCTATCACACCTCAACTCACGATAACATGGCCTATCTCTCTCTCATTTGATCTCATCTTTTCTTTTACTTTATTGCTTTATAGTTTAGTTATTAGTTAAACTCCTATAATCCTCTATTTGTGGTTTTACTTTTCACAGTGCAAGAGACTAGATTCTTGAAGTGGCACCAATCCCTGTGGAGACGATATCTTTTATACTATAACTTGCAACGTGTATACTTGCACAATTGCGTAGCAGTTATTACGCGCAACAATAGCCTCGAATACTAAAATGACCGAAAATACCTCTAATACTTGGAATTAGAAATACCAATAAAGCCAAATAAATAGACCATCTTTGAAAGTGGTAATATACGCGCCTTAGACCAGGCTATGCGAAACGCCTAAATCTAAGAGGTCATATTGGGGTCACCAGAGCGACCCACAGAAAAATAGAAGAAAACTCTTAGAAATACATTTAAAAGTGTAAAACAACATTTCTGTTAAATCTATATTAAAATTTCGTGTATAGAAACTGAAATCCAGAATAAAAACTACAGGCTCAATCATAAAATAAATCGTGACATACATGCCTACTAATACATAGGTACCATACTCCATGCGCAACGCCAAAGGAACTCCAAACTGATATCGGTCATAAATCTATAATCGAATTTCTTTAACCTGCAATGGTGAAACAAAATGAGTTTGGGAAACTCAGTAATACAAAACTACCAAATGATGATGTAGACAAGTGCATGTAAGATAAAGCAATACATGGTATAGTATAAAACTATCACGTTGTTTCAGGTATCCACGGGTTCAAATTATGGTTCTTTTTAAATTCTTATCTATCCTCCATCTGAACTCCAGTAAGCAGCTTTTCAAGACTGCATCTATAAGGCATTTACCTAAGCCCATTGGGCGTAGGTGATGACCTAAAGGGGTGTATTGGGTCCAATAGAATCGTACTAACTAAAGCATAAAAACCTAAATACAGAATGTATTACCCTAGCCAAAGCATAGGAATCTGATACAGTAGTCATAAGGAATTACCCTAGCTGAAGCGTAGGAACCAAATACAATAGTCAAAAGGAATTACCCTAGTTGAAGCATATGAACCTGATACAGTAGTAGTCACAAAGAATTACCCTAGCCGAAGCGTATGAACCTGATACAGTAGTCATAAGGAATTACCCTAGCCGAAGCGTAGGAATCTGATACAGTAGTCATAAGGAATTACCCTAGCCGAAGCGTAGGAACCTGATATAGTAGTTGATAAGTGTTCAAAAGTACTATTTTTCTTACCCTTTTTACTCATATTATTGTTAGACTTAGGCTCATATTAGGTGCATAATTAGCCATTCATGCATTAATCCATGTTTCCTTCCATCGTTGAGCTTGATTACATAACTTGGTAGTTTTCATGGAAAAAGATGCTGCTTTGGTGTGTTTTGTGTGTATGTGCAGGATCACTTGCCAAAGCAAGGCTAGAGTTAGTTTCCAGGGCAATACATGAAGGATATGCCGAGCTAGTTGCCAGGGCAATACATGAAGGAGACGCCGAGCCAGTTGCCATGGCAATTGTCGACAAGAGCAAAGGTGATATGGTAGTCGAAATTGATGACTAGACAAGCCCAAGATGGCGTGGAGCAAAGCCCAAACCCAAAGGAATTTGATTTCCATGCAGAGATTAAAGAAGAATTAAATTCCAAGAAGATATGAGAAGTTCTAGTAGGAATACAATTATAATAAAGAATTATATTCTTTAAAGATAATTTAATTCCAACTTAAACTCCTCTTCAAAGAAGGACTTTGCCCTAGCCCTATAAATAAGAAGGGAATTTCGACAATCATAGAAGGCAAGAAAAGAGGATTTTCGACAACTCCCATAGGGCAAGAAGGAAGAGATTTCGACTAGAGAGCAAGGGGAGAGAGTTCGATTTCTTCTTCTTCTTCTTCTTTGCTTCCATTAGATTCATGGTTTGGGGATTATTCTTTGTATATCTTTTGAACCCAACCATGAACTAACTTGATTGGTTGGGGTTATTGTGTTTTGTTGTTGTGAGAAACAATTGGATTTTGTTTAGGTAATAAGAGTTTGCACTTTTCTATTCAAGGTTTACTCATTCTTGGCTTTTATTCTTGTTTGCGAGTGAATTGGGAGAGGATCTCGTAACTTCATCTATTTATCTAATATCGGGAGAGTTAGATTTAAGAAACGAATGAGTATGGTCTTTATTCAATCTATTGATGGTGAAGATTAATCCGGCTTAGGAATAAGTTAAGGATTTCAACGGCTAAGAGGAGCGCAAGATTGGTTGTTGTTCACCCTTGATTCACGCAGGGATGTATTATCAAGGCATGCACAAGTAGCTAGAGTTTCGACTTAGGGATAAGAAGAAACCATTGAAGAACGCTCTGCCGAACCTTGAAGTTGCTGCCCAGACCCCCAAGTAGTTGCCCAGGCAACCATCGATTAGTTGCCAAGGCAACCCCGCTGTGCAAGTTGCCACGGCAACTGAGTTGCCCTTGCACTCTTTTACCAAGACGATCCAATCGGCTATAACACCTCAACTCATGATAACCTGACCCATTCTCTATTTTTCTTTCATCTATTCTTTTAGTTTATTGCTTTTACTTTTCTCGTTAATTAAAACCTCTATTATCAATTGTGTTTTTATTTTCACAGTGCAGTAACTTAAGCAAAGTGGCCCAAACCAATCCCTATGGAGACGATACTCGATACTCATATCACTTTATTACTTGCGACGTGTATACTTGCACATTTGCGTAGCACTTATTACACGCAACAAGTTTTTGGCGCCGTTGCCGGGGATTGGCAATTGGTGTTAGTTGTTTTTGTTATTGCATTTTTTTCTATTAGTTTTACTAACTTTTCTTTTTGTTTGTTTTATCAAAAAAAAAATTTAGGTGCGCTACAAGTTAAGGGACATCAACATGTCGGGAAATAAAAGCCGATCTATTCGAGAGATGATGTTGGAAGATATGAATCAATCCAATCAAGAGTTTCTTGCACCCTTTGATGATTACCTATACCAACCGAGAAAAGCCCAAAGAACTTATATCATGGAAAAATCTTGTGCTATGTGTGGAGAACATCACGTGTTTGAAAATTGCCCTCACATTTTCGGTGCATATAACTACATGGAGGACCATAGAGGGAACCAGCAGCAAAATTCTTCATGGTATGGTCAAAAAGCTCAAATTCTTTTTTACCATAACAATTTTGCCGCAACAACAAATATGCCATGGCAATGTAGTCTTTTTCAAGAGCATTCCAGTTCCTTGGAGGAAACGTTACTATCTTCATTGGCTAGACTTGACGGATCAATTGAAGAGATTCGAGAGCTATCAAAATCTATGGATACGAGGATAGCTCAGTGAGATGCAACCTTAGGGGATTCAGAAGATCAATTGGGGATATCCACATATGTCATGGATAACATGCACCAACAATTCATTCCTAGGGATACTGACGTCCCAAGGCAAGAGGATAATGAGCAATACAAAGAAATCTCTCTGATGTGTGAGGAACAACTAGAACCTCAAAGTCAAGAGGATTCCAATGAGAGAGACTGCCCAACACATGATGAGCTTGAACAACAAATTGCCTCGGCAATGATTGAGGAGCCTGAACAGAGCAATGCCGCGACAACACTCGGTGAAGCTGAGAACAACAATACTACAACAAATTCTGAGGAACTTGGTGCCCATAAGGTTACAACATTGATGTTGAAGCAGGAATCTGTAGATTTCTCTCATCTACACTTGCCACGGCAATTACACGACCACATGCAAGATCAACGAGATGATAATACTTTGCCAATAGAATATGAGCAGGTAATAGTTGAACCTTTTGAATTCTTTAAAAACTCACCTCGTCCATTGCAGGTATGTCTTGAGGAACCGAGGTTGGTAGATTTGAAGCCATCGAAATCTCTACTGATGGATATGTTTGTGAGGCCAAAAGAAAACGGTGTTTGGATTCGTAAATCTTTTCAGAAAATTGGTTCTTCCCTGGACTTACAGCAAATATTGGCAACTGATTGCCACGGAAATTGGCTTGAGTAGCAATTGCCACGACAATAAAGGCTGCATCCAACCATGATAGAAGTCGACAAGAATGAGGTAATTGAATGGTTGAGAATGGATATAATTTTTCCTATTAATATATTTATGCCTTCAGGAATAGTAGCAAGGTGGAGAGTATAACTGGACTATAAGCGAACAAAGAAGAAAGACACATCCACCATGGTAACGCAAAAGGGAGTAGTAGCAAACACATTGGCCAAACTCTTTTTGGGCAATATTGTCACCCGATGGAGGGTACGGATGGACTATAAGAAGTATTGGAAACAACTCTCCTCAAGTTTTCTCAGATATGTAGTAACATTAGAAGATGCATGATGGCACTCTTTTCAGACATGGTCGAAGACTTCCTTGAGATCTTCATGGATGATTTTTCCATTTTTGGTAGTGACTTCAACAGTTGCCTCGACAATTTAGAGAATGTGTTGGCAAGATGTGAAGAAACCGATTTAGTCCTTAATTGGGAGAAGTGCCATCTTATGGTAGATGAAGGAATAGTGCTCGGCCACAAGATTTCATCCAAGAGAATTAAAGTAGACAAAGCTAAGGTGGACGTGATCGAGAGACTACCCTCACCAAGATAAAGTCTTCAATTTTGATGATTCTTACACCCAAGCATTCGAAACCCTAAAGGAAAAGCTTGTCTCGACAACCCTCAATGCCGCAGCAACCCTTGATGCCTCGGCAACCATGGATGCGCATGCCTCGGCAACCCTCGACACCGCAACAGCTCCTGATACGCACACCTCGGCAACCCCTAACGCCTCGGCAACCATGGATGCACATGCCTTAGCAACCCTCGATGCCACGAAAACCACTGAAACGCACGCCTCGGCAACCATGGACGCGTATGCCTCGACAACTCTAGACGCACACACCTCGGCAACCTTGGGAGTAGTCGCCATGGCAGCACATACCTCGGCAATACCCTGGTACGCGGATTTAGTTAATTTCCTTGTTTGTGGTATTTTACCTTATGTCCTTACTCACCAAGGGAAGAAGCGGTTCCGCCATGATGCTAAGCATTACTTTTGGGACGAGCTTCTTTTGTTTAAACAATGTGCAGATCAGGTTATATGCCGTTGTGTCCCTGAAGATGAGTAACAGAATGTACTCCGACAATGACATTCTTCACCCTATGGAGGACATTTTGGAGGAACTCATACCACGGCCAAAGTTTTGCAATCGGTTTGTATTGGCCAACACTGTACAAAGATGCCCAAGAGTTTTACAAGCAATCTGATCGTTGCCAGAGGACGGGCAATATCACCTACAAACCAATGGGTAATCAAGACCGTGAATATGGATTAGGAAAGTGCCGGACAAAAGTCTTTTTTGTACCTCAACGAGATAGAATAATTTTGTGCACTCGCCTATAACAATGCACAAATCTACAAGGAGAAAACAAAGCAATGGCACGACAAGAAACTATTGCCGCGACAATTCATGCCAGGGCAACTAGTTCTCTTATTCAATTCTCGGCTAATACTTTTTTCGGGAAAGCTGAAATCAAGATGGTCGGGACCATTCAAAGTTGTCAAACCATTCTCTCATGGTGTCGTGATAATCAAGTCCATTACCGACGAACATGAATTCAAAGTTAACGGACAGAGATTGAAGCACTACAACGGTGCCCATGAAGAACGAAACAAAGAAGTTGACACCTTAGAAGATGCATGAGCATGTTCTCCTTTCGATATTTTATTTTTATTTTATTTTATTTTATTTTATTTTTTGAACTATTTTTTTCTATTATTTTTGGTTATTTTTTCTCTTTATTTATTTTCGGAATTTTTAGGAGAGATTTTATTTTTCTTCATTATCTTTAGTTTCCAGGTTTTCTTTTCCACAACAAGACTCACAACCACCATACTAAGGAAATTTACTGCCGACTACTTGCCACAGCAACCACAACAGAAACTGGCGATGCCCAGGCAACAACAATGGCTTCGGCAACTACTGATGCCCATAGAAGTGAACCTGCATCGGCAAACATGGATCAAATCAAAGCAATACTATTCATGCGGTACAAGCATTCAACCACTGACCGGAAATTGAATCAAGCAAACGGCACGAAGGAAACTTATCACTCGAGGTGACGACCTCTCCGACTAACTCATTTCATTTAGTTTCTTTTAAATTTTGTTTCACTCTTACATGCATTGAGGACAATGCTTCTCTCGAGTTTGAGGGGGTCTTGGTTTCTAGTTAGTCTCATGTTTAGTTGCATTCATCGTTAGCAATCACATATAGGTTGCATATGTTACTTGCCATGCCTTTAATTGGATTTAATTGCTTAAGACTTGTTGAATATACAATGATGAATTTTTGCTACTGCACTTAATTGAAAGAACCTTTAATTTTAGGATTGCATGAAAAGAACTTAGAGTTTTACTATGATGCTGATTTTTTTACATGGTTGTGGCTTGTTGATTGAAAGAAACTTAGTGAACTTAGGTTGCTTAAAATTAGGGTAAATTTAAAATTGAAAAGTAAAAGTTAATTTCTTGCTAGAGGTGCCCAAAACTGGCTCTAGTACTAATTGCACTTTCTTGCTAGAGGTGCCCGAAACTGGCTCTAGTAGTTAATGCACATTAAAGAATCGCTAGAGGTGCCCGAAATTGGTTCTAGTCGACTAAAATAAAATGAGAAATTGCTTACTTTGCTAGAGGTGCCCGAAATTGGCTCTAGTGAAAATAAAAATAAATGCCCCAGTAATTAAATTGATAAAAGCCTATTGTTCACATAGAATCTTGAAAATCAACTTGTAAACAACTACGCACACACATTGTCACGAGCATTATAGTTTTGTTCCGGGTAATTTTTGTGCTATCCAAAAAATTAAAAGGTGATCATACTTTGTGTCACGGTTTCGAGGTTTGAATTCAAGTTTGAAGCATGTCTTTGATGATTAAAGTCTTGGCAGGTAATTGTTAGTTTGCATTGCTTGAGGACAAGCAATAGTTCGAGTTTGGGGGTGTGATAAGTGTTCAAAAGTACTATTTTCTTACCCTTTTTACTCATATTATTGTTAGACTTAGGCTCATATTAGTTGCATAATTAGCCATTCATGCATTAATCCATGTTTCCTTCCATCGTTGAGCTTGATTACATAACTTGGTAGTTTTCGTGGAAAAAGATGTTGCTTTGGTGTGTTTTGTGTGTATGTGCAGGATCACTTGCCAAAGCAAGGCTAGAGTTAGTTGCCAGGGCAATACATGAAGGATATGCCGAGCTAGTTGCCAGGGCAATACATGAAGGAGACACCGAGCCAGTTGCCATGGCAATTGTCGACAAGATCAAAGGTGATATGGTAGTCGAAATTGATGACTAGACAAGCCCAAGATGACGTGGAGCAAAGCCCAAACCCAAAGGAATTTGATTTCCATGCAGAGATTAAAGAAGAATTAAATTCCAAGAAGATAGGAGAAGTTCTAGTAGGAATACAATTATAATAAAGAATTATATTCTTTAAAGATAATTTAATTCCAACTTAAACTCCTCCTCAAAGAAGGACTTTGCCCTAGCCCTATAAATAAGAAGGGAATTTCGACAATCATAGAAGGCAAGAAGAGATGATTTTTGACAACTCCCATAGGGCAAGAAGGAAGAGATTTCGACTAGAGAGCAAGGGGAGAGAGTTCGATTTCTTCTTCTTCTTCTTCTTTGCTTCCATTAGATTCATGGTTTGGGGATTATTCTTTGTATATCTTTTGAACCCAACCATGAACTAACATGATTGGTTGGGGTTATTGTGTTTTGTTGTTGTGAGAAACAATTGGATTTTGTTTAGGTAATAAGAGTTTGCACTTTTCTATTCAAGGTTTACTCATTCTTGGCTTTTATTCTTGTTTGCGAGTGAATTGGGAGAGGATCTCGTAACTTCATCTATTTATCTAATATCGGGAGAGTTAGATTCAAATAACGAATGAGTATGGTCTTTATTCAATCTATTGATGTTGAAGATTAATCCGGCTTAGGAATAAGTTAAGGATTTCAACGGCTAAGAGGAGCGCAAGATTGGTTGTTGTTCACCCTTGATTCAAGCAGGGATGTATTATCAAGGCATGCACAAGTAGCTAGAGTTTCAACTTAGGGATAAGAAGAAACCATTGAAGAACGCTCTGCCGAACCTTGAAGTTGCTGCCCAGACGCCCAAGTAGTTGCCCAGGCAACCATCGATTAGTTGCCAAGGCAACCCCGCTGTGCAAGTTGCCACGGCAACTGAGTTGCCCTTGCACTCTTTTACCAAGACGATCCAATCGGCTATCACACCTCAACTCATGATAACCTGACCCATTCTCTCTTTTTCTTTCATCTATTCTTTTAGTTTATTTCTTTTACTTTTCTCGTTAATTAAAACCTCTATTGTCAATTGTGTTTTTATTTTCACAGTGCAGTAACTTAAGCAAAGTGGCCCAAACCAATCCCTGTGGAGACGATACTCGATACTCATATCGCTTTATTACTTGTGACGTGTATACTTGCACATTTGCGTAGCACTTATTACAAGCAACAAGTGCATGTATAAGGCACGATATAGTATAAAACTATCACGGTGTTTCAGGTATCCACGGGTTCAAATTATGGTTCATTTTAAATTCTTATCTATCCTCCATCTGAACTCCAGTAAGCAGCTTTTCAAGACTGCATCTATTAGGCATTTACCCAAGCCCATTGGGCGTAGGTGATGACCTAAAGGGGTGTATTGGGTCCAATAGAATCGTACTAGCTAAAGCATAAAAACCTAAATACAGAATGTATTATCCTAGCCAAAGCATAGGAATCTGATACAGTAGTCATAAGGAATTACCCTAGCTGAAGCGTAGGAACCAGATACAATAGTCAAAAGTAATTACCCTAGCTGAAGCATATGAACCTGATACAGTAGTAGTCATAAAGAATTACCCTAGCCGAAGCGTATGAACCTGATACAGTAGTCATAAGGAATTACCCTAGCCGAAGCGTAGGAATCTGATACAGTAGTCATAAGGAATTACCCTAGCCGAAGCGTAGGAACCTGATATAGTAGTCATAAAGAATTACCCTAGCCGAAGCGTAGGAACCTAATATAGTAGTCATAAGGAATTACCCTAGCCGAAGCGTAGGAACCTGATACAGTAGTCATGAGGAATTACCCTAGCCGAAGCGTAGGAACCTTTACGGGCGAAATTACCAGCCGGATCAAGGCTGAACCTTCAAGCACTTCTCACTACTCCCAAGTTCCCCAGTAACTGTCTAAGCAGTGATAATAGTAACAATAGTAATAATCAGTAGTAAGTAATGACAGCAGAAGATACAAAGCAAACCATTCAATTAGATAGGTACACCTTAAGTATTCGTTTCTCAGAACTGACTATAGTGTATTACAAAGTAGATCACCTTCATTAATTAACCACTATACGAACTATGAGAAATCAAACATGCCTTTATATGGTATTCTTCCAATATCACATTAGTATCCGAAATGACTAACAAGCACAATCGTATATTACCACTTTCAAAGCTGGTCTATTTATTTGGCTTTACTAGTATTTCTTATTCCAAGTCTTAGAGGAATTTTTGGTCATTTTAGTATTTGAGGCTATTACAGACACTTCGATACCCAAGGGTGTTTCAGTTATTAAGATACTTCCGGTAATTCCAAACAATTCATTTATTTCAATTCTTGAGGGTTTATCCATGATTTCAGTTAATTTGATAAATTTCCGTGCCTGAGGTTATTCCAGTCATTTCTATCATTCCAAATTACCATTCCATTATCTCATAATTTAATTGACTCAAGCAAAGTTAAAATTACACTTTCATTCTCATGCAAACTTTAGCCTAGAACCAACATGTATCATAAAGCATGCAAGAGGTAGTAATGTATTACCTTAAGTCCTTGCTATATCGGTCGACCCTTGAAACGACATTTGAACACTCTCAAACCCAATTTCGATGTCCCCCAGCCTCTCAGATCCAAAGATTTATGAATGCCTTCAATTATCCATAATCCAAAATCAATCCTTAATCACATTGCCTTTAAACTGAGTAATGAAGTACAAAAGCATGTTCGGGTCTAATATCAGATTTGGAGGATTTCGAGTTAAAATTTCACACAACCGGCTTCAAAATGGACTCAGGACGTCGAAAAATGTAAAATGAGAGTTTTCAAAAAATTTGACTTTTTGGTCAAAGTTAACGCTGACGTCAATGGTCAAGGGTCAAAGTCAACTGTCAGAGTCAATTGAGTTAACTCGGACGAGTTGACTCAGACAAGTTGACTCAGACCAGGTTGACTCGGATGATGGGCCGGGTCAGTTAGGGGTCAGGTCAGTTTCAGGTCGGTTACTAAACTGGGTCTGTCTAGACCGGTTCACCATTAGACCGGTCCGGTTCTAGGGCGACAGTCCAGGGCGACCGAAAATTGCCCTGGACGGCGCGTGAACTCCACGCGCGGCCAAAACTGACCGGAAAAAGGCCCAATATGCACGTTTTTAGCCGAAAATAACCAATAACACCTCCAACAACCCAAATTATGCCAAAACACAGTAAAAATCAACCCGTAACTTACCGTTCTTACCAAAATAGCTTAATCACTGGTGAAGGTCCTCCGGGAGTCAGATCTGTAACCAATCGACTGGGTTTTGCTCGCCTCAATGCCATGAGGTCAAAATTGGTGGCCGTTTCTCCAACGGTCAACGAGAAGGGCCAAAAAAACACGAGTATTTCAAACGGTTTAGCCCTAAGCTCACCGCACCTTCGATCTCAAATTGTCGGTGAACGGCGAGGCGACAGCGCGAGTGACCTTAGGGGTTTATGTCAGAGAAGAGAGGTGATTTAGATGGAAAGAGCGGTGACGGTCACGGTGCGGCGGTGGACAACGGGCAGAGGATGACTGAACTAAGTAGGTGAGAGAATTATTTGGGGATTTTTGGGTATTTTGGTTCAAACAAATGGGGAAAAGAGGGGTCAACAGGTTTTAATTATTTTTGGTTAACCTACTCCATCACTATTCAAATTAAAATTTTGAAAGACCCAACACTAAGAGCTATTTAGCTCATATTGCTGGGTGACCGGCTAAGGAGGCTTAGGTTGTGGGTTCGAATCCCACAACCTTCATTCTCCCATCAAAACCTTTTCTTTTTTTTAACATAACAGGTGTTACAGAATTAGAGGGATTTGGTGACTCTTCACGTTGATTCTCTTGAGCTACAAAGAAATAGGAATTAAAAGAATTTTAATATTGATAATAGATTCATAGCAACTTAATAGCTATGAAAACAATAGAGATCAAACTTGATATCCATAGGGAAATTCTAGGGTTCATAGCTTCTTGAACTTAGACTTTGTCATGATTTTGGTCATAGAATCAATAAATCAGTGGAGGGCTTTTGCTCACCCGTTCATTAGCAATACTATAGCATAAAGAAATTGAAGGAAAGCAAAGCTTGGATAGCTCTCCAATGGATGTGCTTGCTTGAGGTGTGTGGTTAAAGGAAGAAGATAATGACTGTGTAGATGTTAGCTTAAAAATTTCACTGGTAAGTTTTCTATCCTATTTTTTCCCTTTAATTATTTTGCTTTTCTTTTGGTGAAGAAGCTCACCCCAATTGCCTACGTATAGGTTGATTAATCTTGAGGAGCGGCTAATCGCATGGTTGTCCCTCAACTTCTTATTCTTTATACTTTTATCCTCTAGCTTTTAATTTTTTCGATTTGGTCACTAAAACAAGTTTCAAAGTTTACAATGGGATTCTTTATCAATATCAATGCTTAGTTAGGGATCAATAAACCAATAATTGACCACTTGGTCAAAGGTCAACTCTAAAATTTGACTTTTCGGTGCAAAATTTTTAGTTGCCAGAATTGAATTCTGACTAGGCCCAGTTTTGGGGTGTTACAACTCTCCCCCTTAAGAAAAAATTCATTATCGAGTTTTACCTGAATTGAAGAGATGTGGGTACTGATTTCTCATGGTCTCTTCCAGTTCCCATGTAGCCTTTTCAATTTTGTGATTTCTTCAAATCACTTTAACTAGATGAATGTTCTTGCTTCGAAGTCTCTTTGCTTCCCTTGCCAATACTTGTGATGGTTCTTCTTCATACGTCAAATTGGGTTGAAGTTCTACTGATTCAGGCTCAACAACATGAGATGGATTGGATTTATACTTACAGAGCATCGATACATGGAATAAATCATGAATCTTGCTCAGCTCCTGAGGCAAAGCTAGTCGGTAAGCTACATGACCAACTCTTTCAGTTACCTCAAAAGGTCCAATGAATCGGGGACTTAACTTCCCCCTTTTGCCAAAACAAAGAATCTTCTTCCATGGGGAGACTTTCAAGAAAACTTTCTCACCAACTTCATACTGTATATATCTCCTCTTGAGATCAACATAGGTCTTTTGCCGATCAAATAAGGTATTTAAACAATCATGAATGACGATAAACCATTCTTTAGTTTCCCAAAGTAAGTCAGGGCCCAACATTTTGCCTTCACCCAGTTCAGACCAACATAACAATGTCCTGCACTTCCTGCCATATATTGCTTCATATGGTGCCATCCCAATAGATGATTGATGACTATTACTGTAAGCAAACTCGATGAGAGGTATGGATATTGTTAGGTGTTCAAAAGTACTATTTTTGTTACCTTTTTATTCATATTATTGCTAGACTTAGGCTCATATTAGTTGCATTATTAGCCATTCATGCGTGTTTGCATTGTTTCCTTGGTGGACAAGCTTGATTTCATGTTTTGCTTAACTTTGTGGAAAATGATACTGTTTTGGTGTGTTTTTGTGTTTGTGCAGAATCACTTGCCAAAGCAAGGCTGGAACCAGTTGGCAGGGCAATGCATGAAGGAGATGCCGAGCTAGTTGCCAGGGCAATTTTCGATAAGGGATAAGATGATATGGCAGTCAAAATTGATGACTAGATAAACCCAAGATGATGTGGAGCAAAGTTAAATCCCAAAGGAGTTTGATTTTCATAAAGAGGTTAAAGAGAAATTAAATCCCAAGAAGATAGGAGAAGATCTAGAAGGAATTTAAATATAATAAAGAATTATATTCTTTAAAAGTATTTAATTCCAACTTAACTTCCTCCTCAAAAAAGACTTTAACCTAGCCCTATAAATTGAGGACCAAGCCGTCAACTCCAAAGAGGAGAGAAATGAGAGATTTTGACAAGAGAGCAAGAAGAGATTTCGACAAGAGCAAGGAGAGATTTCGACAAGCCTTCAACCATTCTTCATATTTTTCTTTCTTGTTCAATTAGGTTTATGTTAGGAATTCTTTGTCTTGTGTTTCTTTGGAACCTAGCCATGAACTAAATCTATTTGGCTAAGGTTATTGTGTTTTGTGGTTGTGAGAAACAATTAGATTTTGTTTAGGTAATAAGAGTTTGCACTTTCAATTCAAGGTTTACTCATTCTCGGTTCTTATTCTTGTTTGTGAGTGAATTGGGAGAGGATCTCGTAACTTCATCTATTTATCTAATATCGGGAGAGTTAGATTCAAGAAACGAACGAGTATGGTCTTTACTCAATCTATTGATGGTGAAGATTAATCTGGCTTAGGAATAAGTTAAGGATTTCAACGGCTAAGAGGAGCACAAGATTGGTTGTTGTTCACCCTTGATTCATGCAGGGATGCATTATCAAGGCATGCACAAATAGCTAGAGTTTTGACTTAGGGATAAGAAGAAACCATTAAAGAACGCTCCGCCGAACCTTGAAGCTGCTGCCCAGCCGCCCAAACAGTTGCCTAGCCAGTTGCCTAGGCAACCGTCGATTAGTTGCCAAGGCAACCCCGCTGCGCAAGTTGCCACGACAACTGAGTTGCCCTTGCACTCTTTTACCAAGACGATCCAATCGGCTATCACTCCTCAAGTCACGATAACCTGGCCTATTCTCTCTCATTTGATTACATCTTCTTTTACTTTATTGCTTTCTAGTTTAGTTGTTAGTTAAACTCCTACAATCACCTACTTGTGTTTTTACTTTTTACAGTGCAAGAGATTAGATTCTTGAAGTGGCACCAATCCCTGTGGAGACGATATCTTTTATACTATAACTTGCGACGTGTGCACTTGCACAATTGCGGAGCACTTATTACGCACAACAAGTTTTTGGCGCCGTTGCCGGGGATTGGCAATAACAACTTTGTTTTTATTTTCTTGCACTTTTTATTTTTCTTGTTTAAGATTCAAAGGGTTAACAAACTTTGGTTTTGCATTGGTATATGACCAGGGCGAAACTGATTACACCAGAATATCCCTTTGATCCATAAATCGAACGAACCTTGCAAAGACTCAGACGAAGGTTAAGGTTAGCAATGGCTAATCAAGACGGAAATATGAATCAGGATGTTACAGCAGAAGGAGTGATTCTTGCACGAAACAGAACTATTCGAGACTATCTTGAAGAAGATCTTAAAGGACTTAATCTAGGAGTTGTCACACCTGAAATTGAAGCCGATCACTTTGAGTTGAAACCGGTGATGTTCAATATGATCAACACAATTGGTCAATTTGGCGGTTCAGCAACTGAAGATGCACGACAACATCTTAAATCTTTCCTCGAGATTTGCAACTCATTCAAAATACAAGGAGTCACCCCCGATGTTTTACGACTAAGATTATTCCCCTATTCACTAAGGGATAGGGCAAAAGCATGGTTGAATAGTATTCCTGCCGGATCAATAGGATCTTGGACCGATCTTTGTCGTGATTTCCTTGTTCGATTTAATCCTACAAATTTGACTGATAAGCTGCATAACGAAATTACTTCTTTTCGGTAGGCAGATGATGAATCCATGTACGAGGCTTGGGAGCGATATAGAGAACTTCTACAAAAATCCCCCTACACGGATTCCCAGTGTGGACACAAGTAACAATGTTTTACAACGCTGTGAATACACCAACAAGGATGATGCTAGATGCCTCGGCAAATGACATACTTCGAGATAAGTCGCCGGAGGAAGAAATGCAAATTCTAAATAGGCTTGCCAAGAATGATTATCAATTCCCATCTGCTAGAAGATGAGGAGTCAGATGGCAAGCCACAATACATGAATTGGGATCATCAGACTCAATTTCGGCACAATTGGCCACTCTAACTAAGATGGTCCAGAACATGCAGAAACCAAACAACACACAGGAGGTCAAGGTAATGGATTCCTTTTGTGAGTTATGTGGTGGTAACCATGATTCTTCTGAATGTATGCAGAATCTAAAATCCAGCTTTTATGTGGGGAATTACAACCGGAACAACAATGTGATGTCCAATACATACAATCCAGCTTGGAAGAAGCACCCGAATTTTTCATGGAGTAATCCCAACAATGCTCTAAACCAGAACAATCAGAATGCACAAACATCGGGATTCCAGCAGAATATGCCACGACAACAGTTGCCACAACAACAACCAGCAACATCTAGTTCTTTGGAAAATTCTCTCAATGCTTTTATGTTGAAAACTGAATCTTATATGGCTGAGAATAGTAACTTCGTAAAAAGAACTGATGCTTTTATTAACAGGACCGAGATGAGATTGCAAAACCAAGAGGCGACAATCAAATCATTGGAAAATCAAGTCGGACAATTTGCTCAAAACCTGAATACTAGACTGGAAGGAGGTTTACCTAGCGATACTGAAGTCGCAAGAGGAACTGGCCACGAGCAATGTAAGGCGATCACCATTAGAAGTGGCCAACAACTTAAAGAGGCTCAAGCTCACTCATCAAACAAAACTCCACAAAAAGAACAAGACGAACACAGCGAAAAAGCCTCAAATGCTGAACCAGGAATTGCCGCGGCAACCAGCGATAAGCATGTCTCGGCAACCAGCGATAAGGATGCCGCAACAACCAACGATAGGCACGCCACGACAACCCCAGTTGACAATACCTCAACAACTCCAGTTGCCTCGGTAATACCTTCAATCAGGTTCCAGACCAATGAAAGGATCGAAGATATCCGACTTCCACCAACATCCCACAAAGGTTGAAGCGACAAAAGCAAGAATATCAATTCAAGAAGTTTCTTGATATCCTTAAGCAAGTCCACATCAACTTGCCATTGGTTGAAGCAATTGAACAAATGCTGAACTATACCAAGTTTTTGAAAGACATTGTGTCCAAGAGAACAAGGCTAGGAGAGTTTGAAACAGTTGCCGCAACAGAGGGATGCATGACCATGTTGCACAATCGCATGCCACCCAAGTTTAAGGATCCCGAAAGTTTCACAATACCTTGTTCCATCGGAAACCACTATGTCGGGAAAGCATTATGTGACTTTGGAGCAAGCAAGACCTACAACAGTTATACTACAGCTAGCCGACAGATCCTATGTGCATCCAGAGGGAAAAATCGAAGACATACTGGTAAAAGTTGATAAATTTATTTTTCCCGCTGACTTTATTGTTTTGGATTGTAAAGCAGATGAACATGCACCTATCATTCTTGGGAGACCTTTCCTAGCAACAGGGAGAACCTTGATCGATGTTGAAAAGGGAGAACTCACGATGAGGGTGAATGACCAGCAAGTTAAACTAAACGTTTTCCAAACACTAAGGCATGCCGATGATTTGGAAGAATGCAAACTTCTTCATGCCATGGCAGAGTTTGACTTCGACGAGGAATTTAGTTGCATCGGCAACTACATTGCCGAACAAGAGAAACCTGAGGAGTATGAAGAACCGATCGATGATGAACAACAAGAAGAGGCAAATAGGTTAGTCAATCGACCAAGTACATACTTTGAACCACTGGATTACTCAGGTAAGGATGGTAAACTCGAAAAGCCCTCCATTGAACAACCACCGACTCTTAAGTTGAAACAATTGCCAAGACAATTAAAATATGCTTAGTTGTGAACCGATAATACATTGCCTGTAATTATTTCCTCTAAGTTACAGCTGATCAAAATGTTGATTCTACACAAGAAGGAAATAGGGTGAACAATTGCCTACTTGAAGGGAATTAGCCCGGCAGTGTGCATGCACAAGATTTTGTTGGAAGATGATCACAAACCTTCGATTGAGGCCCATATGAGACTAAATCATGCCATGAAAGGGGTTGCAATGAAAGAAATCATTAAGTGGCTTGACGTCGACATCATATACCCGATCTCGGATAGTACATGGGTAGGTCCGGTACAACGTGTACCGAAAAATGAGAGGTATAACGGTGGTAAGTAATGAAAACAATAAACTCATTCCAACCAGGACTGTGACCGATTGGAGGGTTTGTATGGATTATCGAAAGCTAAACAAAGTCACTAGGAAAGATCACTTCCCATTACCCTTTATTGATCGAATGCTTGACCGTGTTGCAGGTAAACCCTTTTATTGTTTTCTTGATGGTTATTCAGGTTACAATCAAATTGCCATAGCACCAGAAGATCAAGAAAAGACAACCTTCACATGCCCATACGATACTTATGCTTTCCGAATGATGCCGTTCAGATTGTGTAATGCCCTGACAACCTTGCAAAGATGCATGATGGAACTCTTTTCAGACATGGTCGAAGACTTCCTTGAGACCTTCATGGATGATTTTTCCATTTTTGGTAACGACTTCGACAGTTGCCTCGGTAATTTAGAGAAGGTGTTGGCAAGATGTGAAGAAACCGATTTAGTCCTTAATTGGGAGAAGTGCCATTTTATGGTAGATGAAGGAATAATGCTCGGCCACAAGATTTCATCCAAGGGAATTGAAGTAGACAAAGCCAAGGTGGACGTGATCGAGAGATTACCCCCACCAAGTTCGGTTAAAGGAATTCGAACCTTTCTTGGACATGCAAGTTTTTACAGGAGGTTCATTCATAATTTTTCTAAAATTACTAAACCCTTGTGCAATTTGCTTGAACATGATAAAGTCTTCAATTTTGATTATTCTTGCGCCCAAGAAATCGAAACCCTAAAGGAAAAACTTTCCTCGACACCCATTGTCGTTCCACCCGATTGGACGTTACCTTTTGAGCTCATGTGTGATGCAAGTGATTTTGCGGTAGGAGCAGTCCTAGGCCAACGCACAGGTAAGACCTTTCATGTGATATACTACGCTAGTAAAACTCTTAATAGTGCTCAAGTGAATTACACAACAACGAAGAAAGAGTTACTAGCCGTAGTTTTTGCATTTGACAAGTTCCGATCCTATTTGATTGGTACAAAGGTAATTGTTCATACGGACCATTCGGCAATTAAGTATCTATTTGATAAAAAGGATGCCAAAACTCGTTTGATTCGTTGGGTATTGCTTTTACAAGAGTTTGACATTGAAATTAAGGACAGGAAAGAAACAGAAAATCAAGTGGCCGATCATTTATCACTCTTAGAACGCAATAGGGAGGAGGATGCAAATTTAGAGATATGCAATGCATTCCCGGATGAGCAACTATTAGTTGCCTCAGCAACCATGGATGCGCATGCCTCGGCAACCCTTGAAGCGCACGCCTCGGCAACTCCAGACGCGTATGCCTCGGCAACCCTTGACGCGCGTGCCTCGGCAACTCCAGACGTGTATGCCTTGGCAACCACTGATGCGCACACCTCGACATCCCTTGACGCGTACGCCTCGGCAACTCCAGACGCATATGCCTCGATAACCCTTGACGCACATGCCGCGACAACTCTAGACGCGCACGCCTCGGCAACCATGGAAGTAGTTGCCATAGCAACACATGCCTCGACAATACCCTGATACGCGGATTTAGTTAATTTCCTTATTTGTGGTATTTTACCTTTTGGCCTTACTCACAAAGGGAAGAAGCGGTTCCGCCATGATGCTAAGCATTACTTTTGGGACGAGCCTCTTTTGTTTAAACAATGTGCAGATCCATTTGTATTGGCCAACATTGTACAAAGATGCCCAAGAGTTTTACAAGCAATGTGATCGTTGCCAGAGGATGGGCAATATCTCTAGACGACATGAGATGCCGCTCCAAAACATCATCGAGGTGGAATTGTTCAATGTATGGGGGATTGATTTTATGGGACCTTTCCCATCTTAATTCAGCAACCTCTACATTCTACTTGCCACCGACTACGTGTCTAAATGGGTTGAGGCAGCTGCAGTTCTCACCAACGATTTTAAGACCGTGCAACGATTCTGTAGAAAAACATATTTACACGGTTTGGGATACCGAGAGCAATTATCAGTGATGAAGGCAAGCACTTTGACAACAAACTCATCGCCAAGATGTTACAACGCTTTGGTGTACTCACAAGATTGCCACAGCATATCACCCACAAACCAATGGGCAAGCAGAAATTTCCAACCGGGAATTGAAGGGTATACTCGAGAAACTTGTAAATCTCTCTAGGAATGATTGGTCAGTAAGATTAGATGATGCACTTTGGGCATATCGTACTGCATTCAAAACACCCTTAGGTATGTCTCCCTTCCGACTTGTCTATGGCAAAACATGCCATCTACCGGTGGAAATCGAACACAAGGCATATTGGGCAATCAAGACCGTGAATATGGATTGGGAAAGTGTCGGGCAAAAGCGTTTTTTGGACCTCAACGAGATAGAAGAATTCCGTGCACTCGCCTATAGCAATGCACGAATCTACAAGGAGAAAACAAAGCAATGGCATGACAAGAAACTATTGTCGCGACAATTCATGCCAGGGCAACTAGTTCTCTTTTCAATTCTCGGATAAAACTTTTCTCGGGAAAACTGAAATCAAGATGGTCGGGACCATTCGAAGTTGTCAAATCATTCTCCCATGGTGCCGTGATAATCAAGTCCATCACTGACGAACATGAATTCAAAGTCAACGGACAAAGATTGAAGCACTACAACGGTGCCCATGTGGAACGTAACAAAGAAGTGGTCACCTTAGGAGATGCATGAGCATGCTCTCCTTTCGATAATTTCTTTTCTTTTTTCTTTTTTATTTTTTTGAACTATTTAATTTTTTTTAATTTCGGTTATTTTTTTTCTTTTTAGGATAGATTTATTTATTTTCTTTAAGATTAAGGCTACATCTTTCTTTCATATTTATCTAATTGTTTTTAAATTTTAAGTTTAAGAATTTCTTTGCACATCTTTATTTATTTTCTTTTATTAGTTTATCTTTAATTTTAATCCTTATTTTATTTATTTTTGAATTGTAGGAAAAGAGTTCAAGATAAAGAGGAATTTGATTCAAGAAAGAAACTTCCTAAACATGGAAATTAACGGGCTAAATCTAAGGCCTATATTAGGCCTCCAACTTACCCTAAATAAACCCTACATAGCCGGCCAAACACTTTCCCTTCCCCAAATCCCCTAGCCGTCACCTTCCCCCAATCAAAACCCTTGTTTTCTTTCTTTCCTTCCAATTAATCACACCCACCATATTTACTACCTATCTTTTCTATTTAACCCATCACCCTTAAATTCCAAGAAACCTATTCCTACTTTTCATCTTGCAACTCTTTAGTTTCTTTTGCTTTCTTTTCTTTGTTTTTACCAAACTCACAACCAAGATCATCCATGGCATCCAAAATCAAAGTGTTGGTTCATCCAAGTCCCTCCAAATAACCAAGATACCAGTAGTTTGCTACACCGGTGGTTCAAGAAAGATTTCACTCCAAGTTTGAAAGTCGGGAGATTTGTGAAGAACAAGGCTTTGAATACTCCAACTCTCATCAAGATTTCGGCCTTGAACCATTCATCTTCGAAAGGATTGCATATCAAAAGTGGCAAATCTTTTGCCATCAATTGGAACCGGGTAACATCTCACGGGTAAGAGAATTCTATGCTCACTCACCTAACCCGGATAATCCTTATGTTTTTGTTAGTGACAAGGCTATACTCATAAACCCCAAAAACATCAACACTTTTTACAGGCTCTACATTGATAAAGACGAGCATCAAGCCTTTGTTGATCAACTCACGCCCAAGCAACTCGACAAGGTGCTTCAAGAACTTACTCTACCGGGAACTCATTGGAACGACGGTAAATACAAGGTCACGGTAAATTGCCTTCAGCTTAAACCCGAGTCAAAATTATGGAATAACTTTGTTAAAATTTCTTTAATGCCCACAACACACAATACCACCGTTGATACACCTCGTCTTTTGCTCATACATTCTATCTTGCATAATCGCATCATTAACATTGGAAAAATTATTTGTGATGAGATTTTGTATGTAGCACAAAAGACAAGGGTTCTCTTTTCTTCCCTTGCTTAATTTCCAATCTTTGCAAGGAAATGCATGTCCCAAGTGAGTCTACTGATGAAAAGGCCCTACCAAAGTCCGGTTGGAATCGAGCACAAATCTGAAAGCTAATGGGAGAGACAATGATAAAATCCCCAACGCCTTCAATTGCCGTGGCAACTCCTGTTGCCTCGACAACCCCTAATGCCCAAGCAACTCGGCCAGCAACCCCAGGACAACTTGAAGCATTCTTACAACCGTTGGCAAACCGCCTTAGGCAAATTGAAGATCGGTAATTAATGTTCATGCGGTACATGAAGGATCACAACAATGCCATTACCCAAGTCATCCTGGAAAAGTACCTGGACAGCCGCGTGTCGTTCCCCATCATTCCTGCCGAAATCCTTGCCACGACAACCAATAAAGTAGTTGCCACGGTAACCGCAACAGATGATGCTGTGGCAACCTACACTGCGCCTGCCCAAGCAGTTGCCACGGCAACCAACACTAAAGATGTCGCGGCAACCAAAGCTAAATACGCCCCGGCAACCACTGCAAAAGCCAATGGTAAAACACCTATGCCCGAATCAACTCGTACTGAATCATTGTCTGATTTTTTAGATTCGGACGAGTCTTCCATTGCACCAACAAAGACCGCACAAATTGAATCCTCCAAGCCCAAGCAAAAAGCCAATGACATTGATGAAGATGATGATGAGGACAACCCCGTATAAGGATCGATTCCACCATCGGTAACAAGGAAGCAACCACCGTGTTCAAGCAAAATAATCAAGACAGCAACCAAAAGGAAACTAATCATCCATGACGACAAACTCTCAGAGTAAGTCATCGTTTGCATTTTACTTTTCTTTATTTTTATTTTTATTTTTCTTTGTTGTATGCATTGAGGAAAATGCCTCCCTCGAGTTTGGGGGGGGGATTGTTAGTAGTTAGTTACCATGTTTAGTTGCATTCATCTTAAGTATTGCATTTAGGATACATAAATTGCTTGCCATGGCTTTAGTTGGAACAAGAATTGCCTAGATTTGATGAATATCCGATGATGACTTTGCCAATGTACTTAATTGATAGAACTTTTTATTCTAGGATAAACATGGAAATACTTAGAATCGTACTATGATGCTAAACTTGATGAAACACTGTGTAGCTTGATTGATTTAAGAATTCTAGCGAACTTAGGTTGATAGTTAAAAAATTAGGGGATTAGAATAAAAATTGGATGAATGCTAGAGGTGTCTGAAATTGGCTCTAGTATATGCTAAAAATTGATCGCTAGAGGTGCCCGAAACCGGCTCTAGTCGAATAAATTAATTAACTTATGAAAACTAAAAACAAAACACTAGAGGTGCCTGAAACTGGCTCTAGTTAAAACATGTTAAAAGAACCCAATGAAGTAATTTGAAAACCTCTTGTTTGCATAAAATCCGAAAAATCAACTTGCACACAACTCCGCACACACTCACAAGCATTATAGTTTGATTTCGAGTAACTCCTAAGTTTTCCGAAAAATGAAAAGCCAATCATACTTTGTGACACGGTTCTGAGAATTGAAATCAAGTTCAAAGCTAAGTTTGTGAAAATTGAAGTCTTGGCGGGTAATTATTAGTTTGCATTGCTTGAGGACAAGTAATACTTCGAGTTTGGGGGTGTGTTAAGTGTTCAAAAGTACTATTTTATTACCCTTTTTATTCATATTATTGCTAGACTTAGGCTCATATTAGTTGCATTATTAGCCATTCATGCATGTTTGCATTGTTTCCTTGGTGGACAAGCTTGATTTCATGTTTTGCTTAACTTTGTGGAAAAAGATATTGTTTTGGTGTGTTTTTGTGTTTGTGCAGAATCACTTGCCAAAGCAAGACTGGAACCAGTTGCCAGGGCAATGCATGAAAGAGATGCCGAGCTAGTTGCCAGGGCAATTTTCGATAAGGGATAAGATGATATGGCAGTCAAAATTGATGACTAGATAAACCCAAGATGACGTAGAGCAAAGTTAAATCCCAAAGGGGTTTGATTTCGATAAAGTGGTTAAAGAGAAATTAAATCCCAAGAAGATAGGAGAAGATCTAGAAGGAATTTAAATATAATAAAGAATTATATTCTTTAAAAGTATTTAATTCCAACTTAACTTCCTCCTCAAAAAAGACTTTGACCTAGCCCTATAAATTGAGGACCAAGCCGTCAACTCCAAAGATGAGAGAAATGGGAGATTTTGACAAGAGAGCAAGGAGAGATTTCGACAAGCCTTCAACCATTATTCATCTTTTTTTCTTTCTTGTTCAATTAGGTTTATGTTAGGAATTCTTTGTCTTGTGTTTCTTTGGAACCTAGCCATGAACTAAATCTATTTGGCTAAGGTTATTGTGTTTTGTGGTTGTGAGAAACAATTGGATTTTGTTTAGGTAATAAGAGTTTGCACTTTCAATTCAAGGTTTACTCATTCTTGGTTCTTATTCTTGTTTGCGAGTGAATTAGGAGAGAATCTCGTAACTTCATCTATTTATCTAATATTGGGATAGTTAGATTCAAGAAACGAATGAGTACGGTCTTTATTCAATCTATTGATGGTGGAGATTAATCCAGCTAAGGAATAAGCTAAGAGGAGCGCAAGATTGGTTGTTGTTCACCCTTGATTCACGCAGGGATGTATTATCAAGGCATGCACAAATAGCTAGAGTTTTGACTTAGGGATAAGAAGAAACCATTAAAGAACGCTCCGCCGAACCTTGAAGCTGCTGCCCAGCCGCCCAAACAGTTACCTAGCCAGTTGCCCAAGCAACCGTCGATTAGTTGCCAAGGCAACCCCGCTGCGCAAGTTGCCACGACAACTGAGTTGCCCTTGCACTCTTTTACCAAGACGATCCAATCGGCTATCACTCCTCAACTCACAATAACCTGGCCTATTCTCTCTCATTTGACTACATCTTCTTTTACTTTATTGCTTTCTAGTTTAGTTGTTAGTTAAACTCCTACAATCACCTACTTGTGTTTTTACTTTTTACAGTGCAAGATATTAGATTCTTGAAGTGGCACCAATCCCTGTGGAGACGATATCTTTTATACTATAACTTGAGACGTGTACACTTGTACAATTGTGGAGCACTTATTACGCGCAACAGACATCTTCCAAGTTTCTTCAAAATCAATAACACATGCATGAAGTATATCTTCTAATATTTGAATTAACCTTTCTGATTGGCCATCAGACTAAGGGTGAAAAGCTGCACTAAGATTAACTCGGGTGCCTAGAGCTCCTTGCAATGCTTTCAAGAATCGAGAAGCAAAATGGGGATCTCGATCAGAGATGATTGACTTAGGTACTCCGTGGAGTCTAATCAATTCCTCGATGTACAAGTCAGCTAACTTGGGAAGACGGTAGTCCATTCTTATAGGTAAGAATTGAGCAGACTTGGTAAAACGGTCAACAATGACCCAAATAGCATCATACTTAGCTGGAATCAATGGTAGACCACTGAAAAAGTCCATGGTTATTCTTTTCCACTTCCATTGAGGAAGTTCAATGGGTTACAATAATCCTGTGGGAACATGTTGTTCAGCCTTGACTCACTAGCACGTAAGACACCTTGATACAAACTCTATAATAGCCTTCTTTATACCAGGCCACCAGTACAGTTCCCGTAGGTCTTTATACATCTTCATCGACCCTGGGTGAACAAAAAAAGGCTACTATAAGCTTCCTTAAGAAAGTCATCACAAAGGGATTCATCACTAGGTACATAAATTCTATCATGGAAACACAAGAGTTATTCAGAGTTGACTTTGAAATTAGGATCAAGATTACTCTTAAGTTTGGAAATGACAACTTGCAATTTGGGGTCTTGATCTTGTAATGATTTGATTCTCAACATAATCATAGACCGAACTTGAAGTTTAGCTACTAAAGGTCGGTGTTTTCGAAACATGAAATGAGTGTTGATAGCTCGAGGAGCTACAATGTAATAACGATATTGAAATTTTCAATACAATTATCAATACTTAAGGTTTAATATTCAATATTGATATTTACTAGGTGAAGGTTTGTGGCTGAGTGCATTAGCTACAACGTTGGCCTTGCTAAGATGATAATCAATTACAAGATCATAATCTTTGAGAAGTTCCATCCATCTCCTTTGACGAAGGTTAAGCTCCTTTTGACTCAATAAATATTTAAGGCTTTTATGATCGTGTATAGGTAGCATTTTTCTCCGTAGAGATAATGCCTCCAGATCTTTAAGGCAAAGACAACTACAACCAACTCCAGATGAGTATGATAGTTCATTTTATGTGGTTTAAGTTTTCTCGATGCATACTCAACAACCTTGCCTTCTTGCATCAAAACATATCCCAACCCCTGATGCGATGCAACACTATACACGGTGTAGTCTTTTCCAGACTCAAGTTGGGTCAAGACCAATGCGTGAGTCAACACTTTCTTAAGCTGATCAAAATATCGTTGTTTTTTCTTCGTCTATCCGAAAGGGGTATCCTTCTGTAGAAGTTTGGTTAACGGTGCTACTATTATAGAAAATCCTTTAATGAACCTTCTGTAATAGCCAGCAGGACCGAGAAAACTACGAACTTTACTTATATTCTTCGGTGGCCTCCACTCCATTATAGCTTAGATCTTCTTCGGATCTACTTGAATACCTTCAGCAGAAACCACATATCCCAGAAATGAAACTTAGGTGAGCCAGAACTCACACTTACTGAATTTGGCATATAACTGCTTTTCTCGAAGGGTTTAGAGCATAGCACGAAGATGATCGCGGTGTTCGACTTGATTCTTTTAATAGATCAATATGTCATATATGAACACTACTACAAACTTATCAAGATAGGTTCTAGAAACCCGTTTCATGTGATCCATAAAGTCAGTGAGTGCATTGGTGTTACTGTTGCGCGTAATAAGTGCTACGCAATTGTACAAGTATACACGTCGCAAGTTATAGTATAAAAGATATCGTCTCCACAGGGATTGGTGCCACTTCAAGAATCTAGTCTCTTGCACTGTAAAAAGTAAAAACACAAGTAAAGGATTATCGAAGTTTAACTAATTACTAATCTAGAAAGCAATAAAATAAAATAAAAGATGAATTCAATTGAGAGAGATAGGCTAGGTTATCGTGAGTTGAGGTGTGATAGCCGATTGGGTTGTCTTGGTAAAGAGTGCATGGGCAACTCGATTTGCCGTGGCGACTTTACAACGGGTTGCCTTGGCAACTAATTGATGGTTGCTTGGGCGACTAGTTGGGCAACTACTTGGGCGCATCGGGCAGCAACTTCAAGGTTCGGCGGAGCGTTCTTCAATGGTTTCTTCTTATCCCTAAGTCGAAACTCTAGCTACTTGTGCATGCCTTGATAATACATCCCCTGCGTGAATCAAGGGTGAACAACAACCAAGCTTTGCGCTCCTCTTAGCCGTTGAAATCCTTAACTTATTCCTAAGCCGGATTAATCTTCACCATCATTGGATTGCATAAAGATCATATTCATTCGTTTCTTGAATCTAACTCTCCCGATATTAGATAAATGGATGAAATCACGAGATCCTCTCCCAATTCACTCGCAAGCAATAATAGGAACCAATAATGAATAAACCTTGAAATAGAAAAGTGCAAACTCTTATTACCTAAACAAAAACCAATAGTTTCTCACAACCACAAAACACAATAACCATAGCCAAGTAAATTTAGTTCATGGCTAGGTTCCAAAGAAACACAAGATAATTAATCCCTAGCATGAACCCAATCGAACAAAGATGAAGGAAAAGGCTTGTCGAAATCCTCCTTGCCCTTGAAGCTTGTCGAAAATTCTCTCCTCTTGCCCTACTTGGACTTGCCGAAATTTCCCTCTTGCTCCCCTCTTGAATTGTCGAAATCTCTTGCTATTTATAGGGCTAGGCCAAAGTCCTTCTTTGAGGAGGAGTTTGAGTTGGAATTAAATTATCTTTAAAGAATATAATTCTTTATTATAATTTTATTCCTATTAGAACTTCTCCTATCCACTTGGAATTTAATTCTTCTTTAATCTCTGCATGGCAATCAAATTCCTTTGGGCTTGGACCTTGCTCCATGTCATCTTGGGCTTGTAAAATCATGAATTTCGACATCCATATTGCTTTTGGTCTTTGTCGACAAATGCCATGGCAACTGGCTCTGCGTCTCCTTTCATGCACTGCCACGGCAACTAGCTCGGCATATCCTTCATGCATTGCCCGGCAACTAGCTCGGCATTGCTTTGGCAAGTGATCCTGCACATACACACAAAAACACACCAAAGCAGCATCTATTTCCACAAAAATCACCAAGTTATGTAATCAAGCTCAACGATTGAAGGAAACATGGATTAATGCATGAATGGCTAACTATGCAACTAATATGAGCCTAAGTCTAACAATAATATGAGTAAAAGGGTAAGAAAAATAGTACTTTTGAACACTTATCACACCCCCAAACTCGAACTATTGCTTGTCCTCAAGCAATGCAAACTCATAATTACACCGCCAAGACTTCAAATTTTCACAAACTTAGCTTTGAACTTGATTTCAATTCTACGAACGGGGGCACAAAGTATGATTGGCTTTTTATTTTTCAGAAAACTGATGAATTACTCGGAATCAAAGTATAATGCTTGTGAGTGTGTGCGGAGTTGTGTGCAAGTTGATTTTTCGGATTCTATGCAAACAATAGGTTTTCAAATTACTTCATTGGGTTCTTTTTAACATGTTTTAACTAGAGCCAATTTGGGCACCTCTAGTGTTTTATTTTTAGTTTTCTTAAGTTAATTTAATCGACTAGAGCCGGTTTGGGCACCTCTAGTTAACAGAAAAAAATTTTAACGCCTCCTAGAGCCAGTTTGGGCACCTCTAGTGATCAATTTTTTTAGCATATGCTAGAGCCAATTTGGGCACCTCTAGCATTCATCCAATTTTTATTCTAATCCCCCAATTAGTTAATTATCAACCTAAGTTTACTAGAACTCCTTAAATCAATCAAACCACAACAGTGTTTCATCAAATTTAGCATCATAGTACAATTCTAAGTTTTTCATGGTTATCCTAGAATAAAAATTCTATCAATTAAGTGCATTGGCAAAGTCATCATCGAATATTCATCAAATCTAAGCAATTCTTGTTCCAATTAAAGGCATGGCAAGCAATTTATGTATCCTAAATGTAATGCTTAAGATTAATGTAACTAAACATGGTAATTACTAATAACAATCCCCCCCAAACTCGAGTGAGGCATTGTCCTCAATGCATGCATAAAAATAACGAAAAATAAATATAAAAATAAAATGCATACGAGGACTTACTCGAGAGTTCGTCATCGTAGATGATTAGTTTCCTTCTAGTTGGCGTCTTGATTTTCTTGCTTGAACGTGATGGTTGTTTTCTTGTTGCGGGACGTCTTGAGCTTTGGTTGCCGTGGCATCTTCATGGTTAGTTGCCGTGGCATCAGCTTGTGCAGGCACGATGTAGGTTGCCGCGGCATCTTCTTCATTGGTTGCCGTGGCAAGGATCTTGGCAGTAAATTTCCTTAGCATAGTAGTTGTGAGTCTTGTTGTGAAAAAGAAAACAAAGAAAACCTGAAAACTAAAGATAATGAAGAAAAAATAAAATATCTCCTAAAAATAAAAATGAAAATAAAAAGAAAAAGAAAAAGAAATCTTTGAAAGGAGAGCATGCTCATGCATCTCCTAAGTTGACCACTTCCTTGTTACGTTCCACATGGGCACCATTGTAGTGCTTCAATCTTTGTCCATTAACTTTGAATTCATGATTGTCAGAGATGGACTTGATTATTACGGCACCATGAGAGAATGGTTTGACGACTTTGAATGGTCCCGACCATCTTGATTTCAGCTTTCCGGGAAAAGTTTTAGCCGAGAATTGAATAGGAGAACTAGTTGCCTGGCGTGAATTGCCGTGGCAATAGTTTCTTGTCGTGCCATCGCTTTGTTTTCTCCTTGTAGATTTGTGCATTGTTATAGGCGAGTGCACAAAATTCTTCTATCTCATTGAGATCCATCAAGCGCTTTTGTCCGCACTTTCCCAATCCATATTCACGGTCTTGATTGCCCAAGTCGCCTTGTGCTCGATTTCCACCGGTAGATGACATGTTTTACCATAGACAAGCCGGAAGGGGACATACCTAATGGTGTTTTGAATGCAGTGCGATATGCCCAAAGTCGTCATCTAGTCTTAATGACCAATCCTTCCTTGAGGGATTTACAACTTTCTCGAGTATTCCCTTCAACTCCCGGTTTGAAATTTCGCTTGCCCGTTGGTTTGTGGGTGATATGCCGTGGCGATCTTGTGTGATATGCCGAGCGTTGCAACATCTTGGCAATTAGTCTGTTGTCAAAATGCTTGCCCCGTCGCTGATAATTGCTCTCGGCATCCCAAACCGTGTAAATATGTTTTTTCTGCAGGAATCGTTGCACGGTCTTGGAATCGTCGTTGGGAACTGCAGCTGCCTCTACCCATTTAGACACATAGTCGACGACGAGTAAGATGTAGAGGTTGCGAATGAAGATGGAAAAGGTCCCATAAAATCGATCCCCATACATCGAGCAGTTCCACCTCGATGATGTTCGGAGTGGCATCTCATGTCGCCTAGAGATATTGCCCGTCCTCGCAACGATCACATTGCTTGTAAAAGTCTTGGGCATCTTTGTACAATGTTGGCCAATACAAACCGGATTGCAAGACTTTTGGCATGATACGAGTTCCTCCAAAATGTCCTCCATAGGGTGAAGAATGGCATTGCCGAGTACATTCTGTTGCTCTTCTTGAGGACACATCGACGTATAACCTGATCTGCACATTGTTTAAACAAAAGAGGCTCGTCCCAAAAGTAATGCTTAGCATTATGGCGGAACCGCTTCTTCCCTTGGTGAGTAATGCCATACGGAAAAATACCACAAACAAGGAAGTTAACTAAATCTGCGTACGGTATTATTGGGGCATGTCTTTGCCGTAGTGTTCGCTCCCAAAATTGCTGAGGCGTGCTCGTCAAAGACTGCTGCGCGTCGAGAGTTGCCGAGGCGTCATGGGCTGTCGAGGCGTCAAGGGTTGCCGAGGCGATTAGAATTTGTTCATCCGGGAATGCATCGCATATCTCTAGATCGTCCCCTCTTCCCTATTGCGTTCCAAACGTGATAAGTGATCGCCACTTGATTTTTGTTTCTTTTTCGTCCTTAATTTCAATATCAAATTCTTGTAAAAGTAATATCCAACGAATCAAACGAGGTTTAGCATCCTTTTTAGCAAATAAGTATTTGATTGCGAATGGTCCGTATGAACAATTACCTTTGTACCAATTAAATAGGATCAGAACTTGTCAAATGCGAAAACTACTGACTAGTAACTCTTTCTCCGTTGTTGTGTAATTCATTTGAGCATCGTTAAGAGTTTTACTAGCGTAGTATATCACATGGAAGGTCTTACTGTGCGTTGGCCTAGGATTGCTCCTACCGCTGAAATCACTTGCATCACACATGAGCTCAAAAGGTAGCGTCAAACTGTGGAACAACAATGGGTGCCGAGGCAAGCTTTTTCTTTAGGGTTTCAAATGCTTGAGTGCAAGAATCATCAAAATCGAAGACTTTATCCTGTTCAAGCAGATTACACAAAGGTTTAGTGATTTTAGAAAAGTTATGAATGAACCTCTGTAAAAACTCGCATGTCCGAGAAAACTTCAATTCCTTTAACCGAATTTGGTGGGGTAATCTCTCGATCACGTCCACCTTGGCTTTGTCTACTTCAATTCCCTTGGATGAGATCTTATGGCCGAGCACTATTCCTTCATCTACCATAAAGTGGCATTTCTCCCAATTGAGGACTAAATCTGTTTCTTCGCATCTTGCCAACACCCTCTCTAAATTGCCGAGACAGCCGTCGAAGTCATTACCAAAAACCGAAAAATCATCCATGAAGATCTCAAGGAAGTCTTCGACCATGTCTGAAAAGAGCGCCATCATACATCTTTGGAAGGTTGCCGGGGCGTTACATAATCCGAACGGCATCCTTCGGAAGGCATAAGTACCGTAGGGGCATGTGAAGGTTGTCTTTTCTTGATCTTCTGGTGCTATGGCAATCTGATTGTAACCTGAATAACCATCAAGAAAAGCAGTAAAAGGGTTTACCCGCAAGACGGTCAAGCATTTGATCAATAAAGGGTAATGGGAAGTGATCTTTCCTAGTGGCTTTGTTTAGCTTTCGATAGTCCATACAAACCCTCCAACCGGTCACGATCTGGTTGGGATAAGTTCATTATTTTCATTGCTTACCTTTGTTATACCTCCTTTTTCGGCACACATTGTACCGGACTTACCCACGTACTATCGGAGATAGGGTATATAATGCCCGGCGTCAAGCCACTTGATGATTTCTTTCATTACAACCCCTTTCATGGCATGATTCAGTCTCCTCCGGGCCTCAATTGAAGGTTTGTGATCATCTTCCAACAAGATCTTGTGCATGCACACCGCCGGGCTAATTCCCTTCAAGTCGGAAATTGTCCACCCTATTGCCCTTTTTATGTAGCTTCAACATGTTGATCAGCTTCTTTTTCTGCTCAGGCTGTAACTTAGAAGAAATAATTACAGGTAATGTATTATCGGTCCCTAAGTATACATATTTGATTTGCTCGCAATTGTTTCAACTCAAGAATTGGTGGATTTTCGATAGAGGGTTTTTCGATCTTACCTTCCTTACCGAGTAGTCCGGTGGTTCAAAGTATGTACCTGGTCGATTGACTAGCCAATTTACCTCTTACGGTTGTTCCTCATCGACCGGTTCTTCATACTCCTCAGGTTCCTCTTGATCGGCAATGTAGTTGCCGAGGCAACTAAATTCCTCATCGGTTAAACTCTGCCGTGGCATGAAGTAGTTGGCATTCTTACGGATCATCGGCATGCCTTAGTGTTTGGAACACATTTAGTTTTACCTGCTGGTCATTCACCCTCATTGTGAGTTCTCCTTTTCACATCAATCAAAGTTCTCCTGCCGCTAGGAATGGTCTTCCGAGAATGATAGGCGCATGCTCATCGCTTCACAATCTAAAACAATAAAGTCAGGGAAAAATAAATTTATCAACTTTTACCAGTATGTCCTCGATTTTTTCCTACGGATGCACATAGGATATGTCGGCTAGCTGTAGCATAATCTGTTGTAGGTCTTGCCTTCCGATTCCTAGTTTTCGAAAACCGATTTAGGCATCAAGTTTATGCTAGCCCCTAGGTCGCATAGTGCTTTCCCGACATAGTGATTTCCAATAGAACAGGTATTGTGAAACTTCCGGGATCCTTCAACTTGGGCGGCATACGACAGCAACATTGCCATGCATCCTCTGTTGCGGCAATTGTTTCAAACTCTCCTAGCCTTGTTCTCTTGGACACAATGTCTTTAAGAAACTTGGCATAGTTTGGCATTTGTTCAATTGCTTCCACCAATGGCAAGTTGATGTGGACTTGCTTTAGGATATCAAGAAACTTCTTGAATTGGTATTCTTGCTTTTGTCGCTTCAACCTTTGTGGGAATGGTGGTGGAAGTCGGATATCTTCGATCTTTTCATTGGTTTGAAACCTGATTGACGGCATTACAGGGACATCTGGAGTTGCCGATGTGTTACCAACTGGGGTTGCCGCGGCGTGCTTATCGTAGGTTGCCGAGGCGTCATGGGCTGCCGAGGCATGCTTATTGCCGGTTGCCGCAGCAATTCTTGGTTCAGCATCTGAAACTTTGCCGCTAGGTTCGTCTTGCTCTTTTTGTGGAGTTTTGTTTGACGAGCGGGTTTGAACCTCTCTAAGTTGTTGGCCACTTCTGGTGGTGATTGCCTTACATTGCTCATGGCAGTTCCTCTTGCGACTTGATATCGCTAGGTAAACCTCCTTGTGGTCTAGTGTTGATTTTGAGCAAATTGTCCGACTTGATTTTCCAATGATTTGATTGCCGCCTCTTGGTTTTGCAATCTCATCTCGGTCTGTTAATAAAAGCATCAGTTCTTTTTATGAAATTACTATTCTCAGCCATATAAGATTCAGTTTTTCATCATAAAAGCATTTAGAGAATTTTCCAAAGAACTAGATGTTGTCGGTTGTTCTTTCGCGCATCATCTGTTGTCGTGGCATATTTTCTTTGGAACCCGATGCTTGTGCATTCTGATTGTTCGGTTTAGAGCATTGTTGGGATTACTCCATGAAAAATTTGGGTGCTTCTTCCAAGCTGGATTGTATGTATTTGACATCATGTTGTTGCCCGATTGTAATTCCCCACATAGAAGCTAGATTCGGATTCTGCATACATTCGGAAGAATTATGGTTATCGCCACATAACTCACAAAAAGAATCCATTACCTTGACTTCATGTGTGTTGTTTGGTTTTTGCATGTTACGGACCATCTTGGTTAAAGCGCCAATTGTGCCGAAATTGAATCGATGATCCTAGTTCATGTATTGTGGCTTAGCGTCTAACTCCTCCTCTTCTAGTAGATGGGAATTGATAATCATTCTTGGCCAGCCTGTTTAAAATTTGCATTGCTTCTTCCGGTGACTTATCTAGGAGTATGCCGTTTGCCGAGGCGTCTAGCATCATCCTTGTTGGTGTATTCACGGCATTGTAAAACATTGTCACTTGAGTCCACACCGGGAATCCGTGTAGAGGGCATTTATGTAGAAGTTCTCTATATCGCTCCCAAGCCTCGTACATGGATTCATCATCCACTTTTAAAAGAAGTAATGTCGTTACGAAGCTTATCGATTAAATTTGTAGGATTAAATCTAGCAAGGAAATCACGACAAAGATCAGTCCAAGATGCTATGGATCCGCAGAATGCTATTTAGCCATGCTTTCGCCCTATCCTCGGTGAATAGGGAATAATCTTAATCGTAAGACATCGGGGTGACTCCGTGTATCTTGAACGAGTCGCAAATCTCGAGGAAAGATTTCAGATGTTGTCGTGCATCTTGATTCTTTGAGCCGCCAAATTGACCTATTGTGTTGATCATATTAAACATTACCGGTTTCAACTCAAAGTGGTCGGCTTCAATTTTGGGTGCGACAACTCCCGGGTTAAGTCCATCAAGATCTTCTTCAAGATAGTCTCGAATAGTTCATTTTCGCAAGAATCACTCCTCCTCCCGCTCGAACATCTTGATTAATATTGCCGTCTTGATTTGCCATTGCTTCTCTTATCCTTCGTCTAAGTCTTTGTAAGGTTCGTTCGATTTACGGATCAAAGGGATATTACGGTGAAGTCGGTCTCATACTGGTCATATACCAATGCAAAACCAAAGTTTGTTAGCCCTTTGAATTTTAAACAAGAAAAATAAAAGAAAGTGCAAGAAAGTAAAAACAAAGTCGCTATTGCCAATCCCCGCAACGGCGCCAAAAACTTGTTGCGCGTAATAAGTGCTACGCAATTGTGCAAGTATACACGCCGCAAGTTATAGTATAAAAGATATCGTCTCCACAGGATTGGTGCCACTTCAAGAATCTACTCTCTTGCTTTGTAAAAAGTAAAAACACAAGTAAAGGATTATCAAGTTTAACTAATTACTAATCTAGAAAGCAATAAAATAAAATAAAAGATGAATTCAATTGAGAGAGATAGGCTAGGTTATCGTGAGTTGAGGTGTGATAGCCGATTGGGTTGTCTTGGTAAAAGAGTGCATGGGCAACTCGGTTGCCGTGGCGACTTACACAACGGGTTGCCTTGGCAACTAATTGATGGTTGCTTGGGCGACTAGTTGGGCAACTACTTGGGCGATCGGGCAGCAACTTCAAGGTTCGGCGGAGCGTTCTTCAATGGTTTCTTCTTATCCCTAAGTCGAAACTCTAGCTACTTGTGCATGCCTTGATAATACATCCTGCGTGAATCAAGGGTGAACAACAACCAATCTTGCGCTCCTCTTAGCCGTTGAAATCCTTAACTTATTCCTAAGCCGGATTAATCTTCACCATCATTGGATTGCATAAAGATCATATTCATTCGTTTCTTGAATCTAACTCTCCGATATTAGATAAATGGATGAAATCACGAGATCCTCTCCCAATTCACTCGCAAGCAATAATAGGAACCAAGAATGAATAAACCTTGAAATAGAAAAGTGCAAACTCTTATTACCTAAACAAAAACCAATAGTTTCTCACAACCACAAAACACAATAACCATAGCCAAGTAAATTTAGTTCATGGCTAGGTTCCAAAGAAACACAAGATAATTAATCCCTAGCATGAACCCAATCGAACAAAGATGAAGGAAAAGGCTTGTCGAAATCCTCCTTGCCCTTGAAGCTTGTCGAAAATTCTCTCCTCTTGCCCTACTTGGACTTGCCGAAATTTCCCTCTTGCTCCCCCTCTTGAATTGTCGAAATCTCTTGCTATTTATAGGGCTAGGCCAAAGTCCTTCTTTGAGGAGGAGTTTGAGTTGGAATTAAATTATCTTTAAAGAATATAATTCTTTATTATAATTTTATTCCTATTAGAACTTCTCCTATCCACTTGGAATTTAATTCTTCTTTAATCTCTGCATGGCAATCAAATTCCTTTGGGCTTGGACCTTGCTCCATGTCATCTTGGGCTTGTAAAATCATGAATTTCGACATCCATATTGCTTTTGGTCTTTGTCGACAAATGCCATGGCAACTGGCTCGGCGTCTCCTTCATGCACTGCCCTGGCAACTAGCTCGGCATATCCTTCATGCATTGCCCTGGCAACTAGCTCGGCATTGCTTTGGCAAGTGATCCTGCACATACACACAAAAACACACCAAAGCAGCATCTATTTCCACAAAAATCACCAAGTTATGTAATCAAGCTCAACGATTGAAGGAAACATGGATTAATGCATGAATGGCTAACTATGCAACTAATATGAGCCTAAGTCTAACAATAATATGAGTAAAAAGGGTAAGAAAAATAGTACTTTTGAACACTTATCAGTTACCTCTCCAAAAGTATTGTTTTTAATGTCAATCTTACAATGCTTTTGCTATTTTAGGTACGTTTAGTTGTATTAGGTTGTTAAAAGCATACATTTACAAAAAGAGTTTAGAATTCTGTTTATGCCAGTGTGAAGGGTTGTTTTGTTGGCAATTTTGTAGGTTTAGCATAGTATTTGGCACAGAAAAGCAGCGCAGTAAGGAATGCCAGAGAGAATGTCGAGTGTTGTTGGCAGGGATGGACCAGACAGTTCCAAGCATCGGGTGGCAGAGAAGTGGATTTGATGCCATGCCAAGGAGCTATTGGACCCTGAAAAATAGGACAAGATCAGGCTCCGAAAAGATAGCAATTAGATCAATCTCCGAGAAAATAGTAGATAAGATGGTGCCAAGATTGGTTGGCAGATTCATGCCAAGCTTGGATGCCAAGGCAGCGTCGGCAGTATGACGTCAGCCCTAGCCTGATCAGCTCTCATTCAAACTTGATAAGATGATTATCTCTTATCCCTTGAGCATTTGAAACTCCTAAATTGAAGAGCTTATCCTATCCCTTCCTTGCACGCCTATTCAAACACCAACCAAGCAATCATTCGAGGGGGACCTTTTAAAGGATTTCGTGAGTGATCATAGCGAAGAGTTGGGGGTGCAAAAATTTGCAACCGGCTGCACCTAGGAAGGGTGGCTCGACCAGCTTGGCCGAGAGCCTAGATCTTGAAGGGTTGCATCGAGAGACCCCTTCTCGCTCATTCTCTTTTTCTAGTTGTTTTACCTTGTTTTTAATGATGATGTACTTCAAAAATGTTTATGGTTTTAGGTTAAATCCCTCACCATGAACTAATCTAATAGTTGGTAGGGGATGTTTGCGTTGAACGCTATTTTATGTTTTAGTTTTTGATAATAAATCTGCCTAGGCAATGTTTTATCTATTCGGCATACTTTAATATTTTCTAAATACTATGCCAATCGAGAGCTGACACTGTTGGTCTATTTCTCCTCAATATCTTAACAGACTTGGGGTGGCAACGATTAAGTTGTTGAATACTAATAAGTGTTCAAAAGTACTATTTTTCTTACCCTTTTTACTCATATTATTGTTAGACTTAGGCTCATATTAGTTGCATAATTAGCCATTCATGCATTAATCCATGTTTCCTTCCATCGTTGAGCTTGATTACATAACTTGGTAGTTTTTGTGGGAAAAGATGCTGCTTTGGTGTGTTTTGTGTGTATGTACAGGATCACTTGCCAAAGCAAGGCTAGAGTTAGTTGCCAGGGCAATGCATGAAGGAGATGCCGAGCTAGTTGCCAGGGCAATGCATGAAAGAGATGCCGAGCCAGTTGCCAGGGCAATTGTCGACAAAGAACAAGGTGATATGGTAGTCGAAATTGATGACTAGACAAGCCCAAGATGACGTGGAGCAAACCTAAATCCCAAAGGAATTTGATTTCCATGAAGAGATTAAAGAAGAATTAAAATCCAAGAAGATAGGAGAAGTTCTAGAAGGAATATAATTATAATAAAGAATTATATTATTTAAAGATAATTTAATTCCAACTTAACTTCCTCCTCAAAGAAGGATTTTGACCTAGCCCTATAAATTAAAGGCCATATCGTCAACTTGAGGAAGAGAGCGAGGGGAGAGAATTTTCGACAAGCATCTAAGGCAAGGAGATTTCGACAAGCTTCATTCTTCATCTTTTTCATTCTTGTTCAATTAGGTTCATTCTAGGGATTATTTATCTTGCGTTTCTTTGGAATCTAGACATGAACTAAATCTATTTGGCTATGGTTATTATGTTTTGTGGTGCTGAGAAACTATTGGATTTTGTTTAGGTAATAAGAGTTTGTACTTTTCTATTCAAGGTTTATTCATTCTTGGTTCTTATTCTTGTTTGCGAGTGAATTGGGAGATGATCTCATAACTTCATCTATTTATCTAATATCGGGAGAGTTAGATTCAAGAAACGAATGAATATGATCTTTATTCAATCTATTGATGGTAAAGATTAATCCGGCTTAGGAATAAGTCAAGGATTTCAACGGCTAAGAGGAGCACAAGATTGGTTGTTGTTCACCCTTGATTCACGCAGGGATGTATTATCAAGGCATGCAGAAGTAGCTAGAGTTTAGACTTAGGGATAAGAAGAAACCATTGAAGAACGCTCTGCCGAACCTTGAAGGTTGCTGCCCAGACGCCCAAGTAGTTGCCCAACTAGTCGCCCAGACAACCATCGATTAGTTGCCAAGGCAACCCCGTTGTGCAAGTTGCCACGGCAACTGAGTTGCCCGTGCACTCTTTTACCATGACGATCTAATCGGCTATCACACATCAACTCACGATAACCTGGCCTATCTCTCTCATTTAATTACATCGCCTTTTACTTATTTGCTTTCTAGATTAGTTATTAGTTAAAACTCCTATAATCATTTATTTGTGTTTTTACTCTTTTTCAGTGCAAGAGACTAGATTCTTAAAGTGGCACCAATCCCTGTGGAGACGATATCTTTTATACTATAACTTGCAACGTGTATACTTGCACAATTGCGTAGCACTTATTACGCGCAACAAGTTTTTGGCGCCGTTGCCGGGGATTGGCAATAGCGATTTTTTTTATTTTCTTGCACTTTCTTTTTACTTTTCTTGTTTAAGATTCAAAGGGCTAACAAACTTTGGTTTTGCATTGGTATATGACCAGGGCGAGACCGATTACACCAGAATATCCCTTTGATCCAGAAATCGAACTAACCTTACAAAGACTTAGACGAAGGATAAGAGTAGCAATGGCTAATCAAGACGGCAATATGATTCAAGATGTTCCAGTAGGAGGAGGAGTGATTCTTGCACGAAACAGAACTATTCGAGACTATCTTGAAGAAGATCTTGATGGACTTAATCTAGGAGTTGTCGCACCTGAAATTGAAGCCGACCACTTTGAGTTGAAACCGGTAATGTTTAATATGATCAACACAATTGGTCAATTTGGCGGCTCAGCAACTGAAGATGCACGACAACATTTGAAATCTTTCCTCGAGATTTGCAACTCGTTCAAAATACACGAAGTCACCCCCGATGTCTTACGATTAAGATTATTCCCCTATTCACTGAGGGATAGGGCGAAAGTATGGCTGAATAGCATTCCTGCCGGATCAATAGGATCTTGGACCGATCTTTGTCGTGATTTCCTTGATCGGTTTAATCGTACAAATTTGACTGATAAGCTTCGTAACGACATTACTTCTTTTCGGCAGGCAGATGATGAATCCATGTACGAGGCTTGGGAGCGATATAGAGAACTTCTACACAAATGCCCCCTACACGGATTCCCAGTGTATACTGAAGTAACAATGTTTTACAACGCCGTGAATACACCAACAAGGCTGGCCACAATACATGAACTACAATACATGCCTCGCCAAACAACTTACTTCTAGATAAGTCGCCGGAGGAAGCAATGCAAATTCTAAACAGGCTGGCCAAGAATGATTATCAATTCCTCTCTACTAGAAGAGGAGGAGTTAGACGCCAAGCCACAATAGATGAACTAGGATCATCAGATTCAATTTCGGCACAATTGGCCACTTTAACCAAGATAGTCCAGAACATGCAAAAACCAAACAACACACATGAAGTCGAGGTAATGGATTCTTTTTGTGAGTTATGTGGTGATAACCATGATTCTTCTGAATGTATGCAGAATCTGGAATCCAGCTTCTATGTGGGGAATTACAATCGAAACAACAATGTGATGTCCAATACATACAATCCAGCTTGGAAGAAGCACCCTAATTTTTCATGGAGTAATCCCAACAATGCTCTAAACCAGAACAATCAGAATGCACAAGCATCGGGATTTCAGCAGAATATGCCACGGCAACAGTTGCCGCAGCAACAACCGACAACATCTAGTTCTTTGGAAAATTCTCTAAATGCTTTTATGATGAAAACTGAATCTTATATGGCAAGGAATAGTAACTTCATAAAAAGAACTGATGCTTTTATTAATAGGACCGAGATGAGATTGCAAAACCAAGAGGCGGCAATCAAATCATTAGAAAATCAAGTCGTACAGTTTGCTCAAAACCTGAATACTAGACCGCAAGGAGGTTTACCTAGCGATACTAAAGTCGCAAGAGGAACTGGCCATGAGCAATGTAAGGCGATCACCACTAGAAGTGGCCAACAACTTAGAGAGGCTCAAGCCCGCTCATCAAACAAAACTCCATAAAAAGATCAAGACGAACCTAGCGGCAAAACCTCAGATGCTGAACCAGGAATTGCCGCGGCAACTGACAATAAGCATGCCTCGACAACCGACGATAAGGATGCTTCGGCAACTTGCGATAAGCATGCCTCGGCAACCCCAGTTGATAATGCCTCGACAACTCCAGTTGTCCCGGCAATGTCGTCAATCAGGTTCCAAACCAATGAAAGGATCGAAGATATCCGACTTCCACCACCATTCCCACAAAGGTTGAAGCGACAAAAGCAAGAATATCAATTCAAGAAGTTTCTTGATATCCTAAAGCAAGTCCACATCAACTTGCCATTGGTGGAAGCAATTGAACAAATGCCAAACTATGCCAAGTTTCTTAAGGACATTGTGTCCAAGAGAACAAGGCTAGGAGAGTTTGAAACAGTTACCACAACAGAGGGATGCATGGCAATGTTGCACAATCGTATGCCACCCAAGTTGAAGGATCCTGGAAGTTTCACAATACCCTGTTCCATTGGAAACCATTATGTCGGGAAAGCATTATGCGACCTTGGGGCTAGCATAAACTTGATGCCTAAATTGGTTTTCCAGAAACTAGGAATCGGGAAGGCAAGACCTACAATAGTTATGCTACAGCTAGCTGACAGATCCTATGTGCATCCAGAGGGAAAAATCGAAGACATACTGGTAAAAGTTGATAAATTTATTTTTCCCGCTGACTTTATTGTTTTGGATTGTGAAGCAGATGAGCATGCACCTATCATTCTCGGGAGACCATTCCTAGCAACAGGGAGAACCTTGATCGATGTTGAAAAAGGAGAACTCACAATGAGGGTGAATGACCAGCAAGTTAAATTAAATGTGTTCCAAACACTAAGGCATGCCGATGATCCAGAAGAATGCCAACTTCTTCATGCCACGGCAGAGTTTAACTTCGATGAGGAATTTAGTTGCCTCGGCAACTACATTGCCGATCAAGAGAAACCTAAGGAGTATGAAGAACCGGTCGATGAGGAACAACAAGAAGAGGCAAATTGGCTAGTCAATCGACCAGGTACATACTTTGAACCACTGGATTACTCAGGTAAGGAAGGTAAGCTCGAAAAACCCTCTATTGAACAACCACCGATTCTTGAGTTGAAACAATTGCCAAGGAAAATCTTAATAGTGCTCAAGTGAACGACAATAAGCATTCCTTTAGGGTTTCGAATGCTCGACAATAAGCTTTTGCTGTAATTATTTCTTCTAAGTTACAACCTGAGCAGGAAAAGAAACTGATCAAAATGTTGAAGCTACACAAAAAGACAATAGGGTGGACAATTGCCGACTTGAAGGGAATATGCCCGGCAGTGTGCATGCATAAATTTTTGTTGGAGGATGATCACAAACCTTCAATTGAGGCCTAGAGAATACTGAATCATACCATGAAAGGGATTGTAATGAAAGAAATCATCAAGTGGCTTGACACCGGCATTATATACCCTCTCTCTAATAGTACATGGGTAAGTCCAGTACAATGTGTACCGAAAAAAGGAGGTATAACGGTGGTAAGTAATGGAAACAATGAACTCATTCCAACAGGACTGTGACCGGTTGGAGGGTTTGTATGGATTATCGAAAGCTAAACAAAGCCACTAGGAAAGATCACTTACCATTACCCTTTATTGATCAAATGCTTGACCGTCTTGCAGGTAAACCTTTTTATTGTTTTCTTGATGGTTATTCAGGTTACAATCAAATTGCCATAGCACCAGAAGATCAAGAAAAGACAACCTTCACATGCCCATACGATACTTATGCATTCTGAAGGATTCCGTTTGGATTGTGTAACGCCTCGACAACCTTCCAAAGATGCATGATGGCACTCTTTTCAGACATGGTTGAAGACTTCCTTGAGATCTTCATGGCTGATTTTTCTGTTTTTGGTAATGACTTCGACAACTGTCTCGGCAATTTAGAGAGTGTGTTGGCAAGATGCGAAGAAACTGATTTAGTCCCCAATTGGAAGAAATGCAATTTTATGGTAGATGAAGGAATAGTGCTCGGCCCCAAGATTTCATCCAAGGGAATTGAAGTAGACAAAGCCAAGGTGGACGTGATCGAGAGATTACCCCCACCAAGTTCGGTTAAAGGAATTCGAAGCTTTCTTGGACATGCAGGTTTTTACAGGAGGTTCATTCATAATTTTTCTAAAATCACTAAACCCTTGTGCAATTTGCTTGAACAGGATAAAGTCTTCGATTTTGATGATTCTTGCACCCAAGCATTCGAAACCCTAAAGGAAAAGCTTGCCTCGGCACCCATTGTCGTTCCACCATATTGGACGCTACCTTTTGAGCTCACGTGTGATGCAAGTTATTTCGCGGTAGGAGCAGTCCTAGGCCCACGCACAGGTAGGACCTTCCACGTGATATACTACGCTAGTAAAACTCTTAATAGTGCTCAAGTGAATTACACAACAACGGAGAAAGAGTTACTAGCTGTAGTTTTCGTATTTGACAAGTTCCGATCCTATTTGATTGGTACAAAGGTAATTGTTCATACGGACCATTCGACAATCAAATATCTATTTGCTAAAAAGGATGCCAAACCTCGTTTGATTCGTTGGATATTACTTTTACAAGAATTTGATATTGAAATTAAGGACAGGAAAGGAATAGAAAATCAAGTGGCTGATCACTTATCACATTTAGAACGCAATAGGGAGGAGGACGCGGATATAGAGATATGCGATGCATTCCCGGATGAACAAATTTTAGTTGCCTCGGCAACCATGGACGCGCATGCCTCGGCAAACCTCGACGCCTCGACAACCATGGACGCGCACGCCTCGACAACTCTCGATGTTGCAGCGCCCTTGATGCGCAAGCCTCGGCAATTTTGGGAGCAGTCGCCACAGCAGCACATGCCTCGGCAATACCCTGGAACGCAAATTTAGTTAATTTCCTTGTTTGTGATATTTTACCTTATGGCCTTACTCACCAAGGGAAAAAGCGGTTCCGCCATGATGCTAAGCATTACTTTTGGGACGAGCCTCTTTTGTTTAAACAATGTACAGATCAGGTTATACGACGATGTGTCCCTGAAGAAGAGCAACAGAATGTACTCCGACAATGCCATTCTTCACCCTATGGAGGACATTTTGGAGGAACGCGTACCGTGGCCAAATTTTTGCAATCCGGTTTGTATTGGCCAACATTGTACAAAGATGCCCAAGACTTTTACAAGCAATGTGATCATTGCCAGAGGACGGGCAATATCTCTAGACGACATGAGATGCCGCTCTAGAACATCATCGAGGTGGAATTGTTCGATGTATGGGGGATCAATTTTATGGGACTTTCCCATCTTTATTCGGTAACCTCTACATTCTACTTGCCGTCGACTACGTGTCTAAATAGGTTGAGGCAGCTGTAGTTCCCAACAACGATTCCAAAATCATGCAACGATTCTTGTAGAAAAACATATTTACACGGTTTGGGATACCGAGAGCAATTATCAGTGACGAAGGCAAGCATTTTGACAATAGACTTATTGCCAAGATGTTGCAACGCTTCGGCGTATCATACAAGATTGCCACGGCATATCACCCACAAACAAACGGGCAAGCAGAAAATTCCAACTGGGAATTGAAGGGTATACTCGAGAAAGTTGTAAATCCCTCTAGGAAGGATTGGTCATTAAGACTAGATGACGCGCTTTGGGCATATCACACTGCATTCAAAACACCCTTAGGTATGTCCCCCTTCCGACTTGTCTATGGCAAAACATGCCATCTACCGGTGGAAATCAAACACAAGGCATACTGGGCAATCAAGACTGTGAATATGGATTGGGAAAGTGCCGGACAAAAGCGTTGTTAGACCTCAACGAGATAGAAGAATTCCGTGCACTCGCCTATAACAATGCACGAATCTACAAGGAGAAAACAAAGCAATGGCATGACAAGAAACTATTGCCACAGTAATTTACGCCAGGGCAACTAGTTCTCCTATTCAATTCTTGGCTAAAACTTTTCCTGGGAACGCTGAAATCAAGATGGTCGAGACCATTCGAAGTCGTCAAACCATTCTCCCATGGTGCCGTGATAATCAAGTCCATCACTGACAAACATGAATTCAAAGTTAATGGACAAAGATTGAAACACTACAATGGTGCCCATGTGGAACGTAACAAAGAAGTGGTCAACTTAGGAGATGCATGAGCATGCTCTCCTTTCGATATATTTTTTTTATTTTTCATTTTGTCGAACTATTTAATTTTTATTTTTTATTTTTTTATTATTACCTTCGATTATTTGCTCTTGTAGGATAGATTTTCTTCTTTTTTTTATCTTTTTAAGTTTAAGAATCCCTTTACACATCTTTATTTGTTTTCTTTTATTAGTCTATCTTTAATTTTAATCCTTATTTGATTTATCTTTGAATTGTAGGAAAATAGTTCAAGATAAAGAGGAATTTTGATCCAAGAAGGAAAACATCTTCAACAAGGAAATTAATGGGCTGAATCTAAGGCTTATATAAAGCCTCCGACTTACCCTAATTAAACCCCCTTGCCGTCACCCTTCCCCTAAACCAAAACCCTCTTTTTTGTCTTCCCCTAATCCCACCCACCATATTTACCACCTATCTTTTCTATAAAACCCATCACCCTTAACCTATTCCTACTTTTTATCTTGCAACTCTTTAGTTTCTTTTGTTTGTTTTTACAAAACTCACAACCAAGATCATCCATGGCATCCAAAATTAAATTTTTGGTTCATCCAAGTTCCTCCAAAGAACCAAGATACAAAAAGTTTGCTACATCGGTGGTTCAAGAAAGATTTCACTCCAAGTTTGAAAGCCGGAAGATTTATGAAGAACAAGGCTTTGAATACTCCAACTCTCATCAAGATTTCGGCCTTGAACCATTCATCTTCGAGAGGATTGCACATCAAAAGTGGCAAATCTTTTGCCATCAATCAGAACCGGGTAACATCTCATGGGTAAGAGAATTCTATGCTCACTCACCTAACCCAGATAATCCTTATGTTTTTGTTCGTGACAAGGTCATACTCATAAGCCCCGAAAACGTCAACACCTTTTACGGGCTCTACATTGAGAATGACGAGCATCAAGCCTTTGTTGATCAAATCACGCCCAAGCAACTCGACAAGGTGCTTCAAGAACTCACTCAACCGAGATCTTATTGGAACGACGGTAAATACAAGGGCACGGTAAATCGCCTTCGGCTTAAACCCGAGGCAAAACTATGGAATAAGTTTGTTAAAACTTCTTTAATGCCCACCACACACAATACTACCGTTGATATACCACGTCTTTTGCTCATACATTCTATTTTGCATAATCGCACCATTAACTTTGGAAAAATTATTTGTGATGAGATTTTTGTATGTAGCTCAAAAGATAAGGCTTCTCTTTTCTTCCCTTGCTTAATTTCTAATCTTTGCAAGGAGATGCATGTCCCAAGTGAGTCCACCGATGAAAAGGCCCTACCAAAGTCCGGTTGGAATCAAGCACAAATCCGAAAGCTAATAGGAGAGACACCGGGAAAATCTTTAAGGCCTCTAATTGTCGCGGCAACTCATGCCGTCCCGGCAATCCCTAATGCCCAAGCACCTAACGCCCGGGCAACTCGGCTATCAAGCCCAGGACACTTTTAAGCACTCTTGCAACCATTGGTGAGTCACCTAAGGAAAATTGAAGACCGGCAAATAATGTTCATGCGGTACATGAAGGAGCACAACAATGCCATCACCCAAGTCATCCTAGAAACGTACCCGGACAATCGCGTGCCGTTCCTAATCTTTCCTGCCGAGATCCTTGCCCCGGTAACCAATGAAGCAGTCGCCACGGCAACGGCAACAGATGATGCCGCGGCAACCTACATCGTGCCTGCACAAGCTGATGCCATGGCAACCAAAGCTAAAGAAATCCCGACAACCACTGCAAAAGCCAAAGATAAAGCACCTATACTCGAATCAACTCCTACGGAATCATTTTCTAATTTTTCAGATTCGGACGAGTCCTCAATTGCACTAACAAAGACCGCACCAATTGAATCCTCTAAGCAAAAAGCCAATGACATTGACGATGAGGACAATCCCGTACGAGGATCGATTCCACCACCGGCAACAAGAAAACAACCATCGCGTTCAAGCAAGAGAATCAAGACACCGACCAAAAGGAAACTAATCATCCACGATGATGAACTCTCAGAGCAAGTCCTCGTTTGCATTTTATTTTTCGTTATTTTTCTTTAATGCATGCATTGAGGACAATGCCTCACTCGAGTTTGGAGGGATTGTTATTAGTAGTACCATGTTTAGTTACATTCATCTTAAGTATTACATTTAGGATACATAAATTGCTTGCCATGCCTTTAGTTGGAACAAAGATTGCTTAGATTTGATGAATATCCGATGATGACTTTGCCAATGCACTTAATTGATAGAATTTTTATTCTAGGATAACGATGGAAAAACTTAGAATTTTACTATGATGCTAAATTTGATGAAACACTGTTGTGGTTTGATTGATTGAAGGAATTCTAGTGAACTTAGGTTGATAATTAAACAAATTGGAGGATTAGAATAAAAATTGGATGAATACTAGAGGTGCCCGAAATTGGCTCTAGCACGTGCTAAAAAATTGATCACTAGAGGTGCCCGAAACTGGCTCTAGTATGTGCTAAAAAAAATTGATCACTAGAGTTGCCCGAAACCGACTCTAGTAAATAAATTACTTAAGAAAACTAAAAACAAAACACTAGAGGTGCCCAAAACTGGCTCTAGTTAAAACATGTTAAAAAGAACCCAATGAAGTAATTTGAAAACCTCTTGTTTGCATAGAATCCGAAAAATCAACTTGCACACAACTCCGCACACACTCACAAGCATTATAGTTTGATTCCGAGTAACTCCTAAGTTTTCCGAAAAATGAAAAGCCAATCATACTTTGTGCCCCGGTTCTGAGAATTGAAATCAAGTTCAAAGCTAAGTTTGTGAAAATTGAAGTCTTGGCAGGTAATTATTAGTTTGCATTGCTTGAGGACAAGCAATAGTTCGAGTTTGGGGGTGTGATAAGTGCTCAAAAGTACTATTTTTCTTACCCTTTTTACTCATATTATTGTTAGACTTAGGCTCATATTAGTTGCATAATTAGCCATTCATGCATTAATCCATGTTTCCTTCCATCGTTGAGCTTGATTACATAACTTGGTAGTTTTTGTGGGAAAAGATGCTGCTTTGGTGTGTTTTGTGTGTATGTGCAGGATCACTTGCCAAAGCAAGGCTAGAGTTAGTTGCCAAGGCAATACATGAAGGAGACGCCGAGCTAGTTGCCAGGGCAATACATGAAGGAGACGCCGAGCCAGTTGCCAGGGCAATTGTCCACAAGAGCAAAGGTGATATGGTAGTCGAAATTGATGACTAGGCAAGCCCAATATGACGTGGAGCAAAGCTAAATCCCAAAGGAATTTGATTTCCATGAAGAGATTAAAGAAGAATTAAATTTCAAGAAGATAGGAGAAGTTCTAGAAGGAATATAATTATAATAAAGAATTATATTCTTTAAAGATAATTTAATTCCAACTTAACTTCCTCCTCAAAGAAGGACTTTGACCTAGCCCTATAAATTAAAGGCCATATCATCAACTTGAGGAAAAGAGTAAGGGGAGAGAATTTTTGACAAGCATCTAGGGCAAGGAGATTTCGACAAGCTTCATTCTTCATCTTTTTCTTTCTTGTTAAATTAGGTTCATGCTAGGGATTATTTATCTTGTGTTTCTTTGGAACCTAGCCATGAACTAAATCTATTTGGCTATGGTTATTGTGTTTTGTGGTTGTGAGAAACTATTGGATTTTGTTTAGGTAATAAGAGTTTGCACTTTTCTATTCAAGGTTTATTCATTCTTGGTTCTTATTCTTGTTTGCGAGTGAATTGGGAGAGGATCTCGTAACTTCATCTATTTATCTAATATCAGGAGAGTTAGATTTAAGAAACGAATGAATATGATCTTTATTCAATCTATTGATGGTGAAGATTAATCCGGCTTAGGAATAAGTCAAGGATTTCAACGGCTAAGAGGAGCGCAAGATTGGTTGTTGTTCACCCTTGATTCACGCAGGGATGTATTATCAAGGCATGCAGAAGTAGCTAGAGTTTCGACTTAGGGATAAGAAGAAACCATTGAAGAACGCTCTGCAGATCCTTGAAGGTTGCTGCCCAGACGCCCAAGTAGTTGCCCAACTAGTCGCCCAGGCAACCATCGATTAGTTGCCAAGGCAACCCCGTTGTGCAAGTTGCCATGGCAACTGAGTTACCCGTGCACTCTTTTACCAAGACGATCCAATCGGCTATCACACCTCAAATCTCGATAACCTGGCCTATCTCTCTCATTTAATTACATCGCCTTTTACTTATTTGCTTTCTAGATTAGTTATTAGTTAAAATGCCTATAATCCTTTATTTGTGTTTTTACTTTTTTTCAGTGCAAGAGACTAGATTCTTGAAGTGGCACCAATCCATGTGGAGATGATATCTTTTATGCTATAACTTGCAGCGTGTATACTTGCACAATTGCGTAGCACTTATTATGCGCAACAAATACTAAGGAGAGAAGCTTCGAGAGAAGTCGTTCAAGTAGATGAACTTACTTCGGGAGTAAAATCTACCCTCTAGGAGTATAGATTGGATCTTAATTAAATTGGTTTATTTAAAAGCATGCACTGTAGAGATATATGGGTTTTTACATGATCAATTTAGGGCAATGACCAACGAGAAAGGCTTTGCAAATTTTGAATCTGCTCGGCAAACAATGCCAAGACAAGCTGTTATTAAAGGCTGGCACAACATGAATAGCGTGAAAACTAGGCATTTCCTGCCAACGCTCATCATTCATTAAAGCACCTTCCTTGCCGACGTATATACTTTACTTTTATTTCTTTTCTATTCAATTATTTCCAAAACCAACTTCAAAACAAAATAACTTTTTATCAAGGCAAGTAACAATCAAGGTAATCGAATTCCAAGTCAATCATTGTGGGATCGATACTCAGCTTAGCTGCTGTATTACTTACAGATCGTGTATACTTGCACGCAAAAGACTCATCTTGGCACTATTTTATACTTTTCCAACATATCTTCTGCCCCTTTTGCCAGCATTTCACCTAGAAAGTCTATAAGTTTTTGGCGCCATTGCCAAGGATTACGACATAATTTATTACTTTAATTTTTACTTGTTTTGTTTTCATTTTACTAACTTTATTTTTTTGTTTTGATCGTTAATTTTTTTCTCTCTTTTTTAGGAAAGCTAGAAAAAAGAGTATGGGCAGCCACATATTGTATGATGATGACTACATTTTCCCACTTATGACTACCAATATCCAACTCCATGAGCGGTCCATGAGCAGAGGTGATATGAAACGCATGAAGAGGATGCCTATACAACGCTTTCGGCATAGATTTCTAAACAGAAAAACATGATTACATCAATGCAAGTGCCTAACAAGTTCAACAAAAGGCAAGCAACATCCGTTGTTTATGCATATTGTAGAGGATGCCACTCATTTGACAATTGCCCCTTCAACCCTAATTCCTATTGTTACACGGGGCATTGTAATGTGAACAACCCTTCCTCCTACAACTTCAACCAAGGATAAAACCAACAACAAAATATTTTTGGAATGATCAAGACGATGACTATTTTTATGCACCTAACAACTTTGATGCATCACCAGACTTCAAACAAATGCCATCCCGGGGCAGCATTCTTCATGAGAAATCAGCAACAGATCTTTATAGATCCAACGGATTGTTTGCCATGGTAGAATTGCCTCCATAAATGCTAATGCACAAAAATCCACCCCAAGAGCAAACAAATTACATTGGAGACGCACTTGATGAAGCCGTGGATGCTATGAGAGGCTTGGAAGAACAAGTCAGAAGGCTTGTAAGTTCCGTGAATGGCATGCCTCAAGAGAACGAGATAGAACTTCCATCAAGACAGCAGTAGGTGGCAAACACTTCAGTTAGTGGTAACGATAAGAATGCCATGGCAATGCTACATCAACATGCTGTCAATTTTCTTCCTCCATCTGCTCCTCAAGGAATTCAGAATCAACATTATGAGTATCAGGTTTTTCCTAACACACTTGAATCAATATATTATGCTGATGAAGAGTATTCAACAACAAGTACATTGGACTCATTAGTGGTAATTGAGTGTGAGGGAAAATTTGAGGGCAAAGATCCCGAACTCAATGATATCGAGGCAAAGCTAGATAATGTTGCCAAGTTTGATGCCAGGGTAAAAGGGTAATATTCTGAAGTTCCAAACCAATAAGACAAAGGTAAGCAGCCGATTATTTTCCATGAAGAAAAACAGTGCCAGCAGGTGAACCCAAAGAAGTAGAGAAAGAAGAGGCAGAGGCTGATGATGCCATACTACTATCTGATGCCAGACCGCTATTCGATGGTAGACAAAATTCGGATGCCAACACCACCTCGACAAAACCAGTGGAGCCATCATTTGCCAACCCTACCTTGGTAAGACAAATAAATGTTACTTTTAATGTTGACAAAGCTCTTAAGTGTGCAGATGAACCTGAAGAATGCCATGTAATTGGACTAAAAGAATCCATTCTAGATGAGAACTTGGCATTGAATTGCCAGAGAACATATTTTGATTCCATGGAGCTGGATGATGAGGATATGGCAAAAGAAGGATTGGATGAACCACCTATTCTGCATGAAGTCATTACCTACCACATGTGGCCTGAATCACTAGAGTTAGCTGGCAGAGAAATCCAGGCACCAAAGCCATCTATTGAGGAGCCACCAAAGTTGGAACTGAAACTATTTCCAAGCCACCTCAAATATGCTTATCCTAGAAACGGGTTAGTTTTGCCAGTTGTCATTGCCATAGACTTAACTCAGGACCAAGAAGCTAGATTATTGCCAACACTAGGCAATCAAAATCAAGCTCTAGGGAGGACCATTATCGACATCAGAAGAATAAACCCACAAGGTGTACTTAGATAACTAGTTACTGGAAGGAAAAGTGGAGTCCAAATGAATGAGAATGAATAGATGAAGCAAAAAAATTTCACTGCAATACAAATGCCAGAGATGCTGTGGCTCAAAATTGAAGATTTCATAAAGATTCTGGAACAAGATGAGGATGACTATGCCTCGACAGCAAAGAGATTCTTCGATTTTCTAAGGTGGTTGTTCAAAGCCATATTGGTAAAATATTATCTTTCATTGAGTAATCGAGAATTTGGCATAATCAAAGGAAAGCAATTCTTTGGCTTACTATGTTGGTTATTTAAACCAAATATTGACATACCCTACCATCCACCAACCAAGGGCCAAAGACTAAAGTACTACTGGGAAAGAAATCAAATTAATGCCAAGGAGACCATTCTCCTTGTGAATATTCAGTAACGTTTTGCCAACCCAGTATGGTCATTGTAAATAATTTAGGAGAGTTATTTTCTTTTCAGAACTTAGGATATCTCAGTTTTAATTTTTTAGTTTTTTTGTTTGTTTTGTTTTATTTCTTTTTCTGTTTTGAAAGGTTTCTTTGATTTTTAGCATAGAAAATTATTCCAAGAAACCATGTCGAGTTCTGATGCCAAGACACCCAAGGGTGAATAAACAACACAATTGCCATTCGGTTCAGTGGCAATGCTCTCCCAGATATATCAATGCCAGGAGGTCATACTCCAGAAGTTAGAGAAAGTCGAAGAGCAGAACTTGATGCTTTGGCAGTATATTCATGTAGAGACCGTGCCATAAAGAAAACACTCGCAAACATGTCTTTTCATGCATTGCCAGCATTCCCTGAGTTCCCTGCTTACCTCATTGCCAAGGATGACATGTCAGCCATTCCACACTCTGAACACACTCTGACCTAATCTGATGCCACCGTTCCAGTCTCGCCAGTACAAGTCTAGTCTGTCAGAACTGACACAACTATTGCATTCCCTCTAGAATTCATGGCAATAGTCGACATACACAAGTGGAATCTGCTTTGCCAATAAAAAGGGGAGATTTATGCCACCATTGTTCTAGAATTCTATACCCATCTTGTGACCAAAGATTCACCATTCTTGATTATTAGAGGTACGTGTGTGCGTTATGATGAAGGGTATATTAACACTATGTTTGAATTGGATGGTGCAGGGGATGAATATTTTGAGTATGCCGATTCAATAAATGCTGGCAAAAGAAAGAAGTTGCTGGTAGATTTGTGTGAGCCTGGCACAACATGGACAATGTCATCAAATGGGCACCGAACAGTGAAACGACTGGCATTGAAACGTTAACCGAGAGGATATAATCACTTTTTAAAGGCTAATCTGATGCCTACAACCCACAATAAGACAGTCTCGGAAGAAAGGCTAATTTTATTGTATTCCATCATGATGGGCGCAAGATTAATGTTGGCAAGATCACCATCGATAAAACTTATAAATGTGCAGCAAGAGGTACTGACAGTTTGTTATTTCCTTTGTTAATTTCTAACATTTGCATGCTCCATGGTATGCCAAAGCTTGATACAGATAAGGGTCAAAGGATCAAGGGAACAACAATCACAACTGCTATTTGGAGAAACCTCACCGCTGCTGAGCCAAAAGACAAAGGCAAGGGGAAGGCAAAAGTGCCCACGACAAAGCCAAAGGTGTCAAAGGCAGTGCCAGACACCATGCCGGCTAGTTCACCGGCAATGTTGTCTCAAATATACAAGCGCCAGGACATCATTCTCTGAAATTTAGAGACAACCAAGGAACTCAATGATAAGATGTGATTTTCTGCTGAGCCCTCTGCCAACGACGATGCTATGCCAGCCAATCCAGTTCATACCCCATCCGATGCCATAGTCTCATTGTCTCTAGTTCAAGTTGAGTCCGCCAGTTTTGATTTCTCATTTGAATCCAAGGAAACCAAAGCCAAGTCACCAGTGACACCTGTTATACATACGCCATCTGATGCACCTGCCACATCGGAACCTGCCTAGAAAATAGAGACAGTTAGAGCCTCCACTGCTGCTTCAAAACCAAGCATGAAAGGAAGTAAATGAATGACCCTTTATCGTGGGACATTTGTGAAAAGAAACCCTTATCTAACAAGTCTTATATCTATACCTTGAGCTCTATGAGTTCAACCGGTGCCATTCGATAAGGTGCAATAGAAACTGGATTGGTTCCAGGTTGCACTTCAATCCCAAATTTAACTTCATGGGTGTGTGGTAAACTCGGAAGCTCATCGGGAAATACATCAGAAAATTCTTGCACAATATCTATATCTTGCTACTGAGGTTCTTCCTTTCTTGTAGCAGCATATAGCAATGATCTCGTACGCCTAGAATCCATAAGAGTTACACTCTCCTTGCCAAGACCGCTAAGATACAATTTTCTCTTCGAGCAATCCACCAAGCTTGATGCTCTCCAAGCCAATCAAGCCCCAAAACAACGTCGAAATCAAGAATAGGGAGGGCCATGAGGTTGGCCGAAAACGGTATCCCTTGTATCATAAGGGGAAATTTTTTTCATACTAACCCAACTACAACACTATCCCCTAAAAGATTAGTTACGGTGATTTTGGAGACTATGGGTTCAGATGTTAGCCTAAATCTTTTAATCAACACAGTACTAATAAAGAAATGTATGGATCCAGGATCAATCAATGCATAAACAGGGTGAGTATACAGTTCAACAGTACCTGCAATAATATCTGGATCCTCCTTATCCTCCCTACTCCTCACATGATAAACCAGAGTTGATGCCTTAGATTCTTGTCACCTTGGAGTCCTTGCAGAGCTACTAGGTCTCCCAAAAGCTCCCGATGTAACTTGTTTCTGTCCCTGACCCTTGAAAGACTAAGCAGGGGATGTTGGAATTATCGGTGCAGAAGATTGTAATCACTCATTTTTATCCGATTTGTAAATATTGTTAATATATTAGTTTAATCATTAATATATTATTATTGCATGTATACATATATAATATCATTGGGCGTGTATTATGTACGTGTAACTAATGCGTATGTGGTATGTATGTGTGTGTATGTCTGCATATTACATATACCTTAATTGTTTGTATAATGTGTGTATACTTATATTAATTAGGTGTGTGAGCAAATATATGGATATGCGTGTTTGAATGTTATATGATATATATATGTTAATTTGCATGTATGATTGTATGTACATATGTGTATATGTTATTATTATAGTATTATTATTATTTCTACTATTGGGTTTAAATTAAAAAACAGATCTAAAATATAAAGCCCATTTATAATAATTGTCCAGTCCATCATTTACAAAACCCAAAATTTTACAAGGCCGTTTGGCCCAAACCCTAACCCAATGGCCTAAAACCCTAATCCATTTGGATAAAATAACACTAATATTGTCTTTTTGTCTGCGCAGCCAGCCAGGAGCCGTTGGATCAAATTTTGATCCAACGGCCACTATCAAGAGGGGAGGGCTATCTAACTGGCGCGCGTGATGTCACTCTCGGGGCTTCTCGTCTCTCACTCGCGCGAGTACGCGCAAGACCGTTCGTCTTGCCATCGCCACGCGACATCATCCTATACAAGCCCGCTCAGATCAGATTGCATCCGGGCCGTTTGATCTTCAAAGCATCCCAGCGGTTGGATCAGATCTAATCCAACGGACAGGAACAAGTCTGACTGGATGACAACGCCACCTGCTCCCTCTGCCGCCGTACACATTACCCTTACTGGCTCAATCACCGAACATGCAAACAAAGCAAATTTGTCAGTACCAAATCAAATCTAATATGTACCTTATGTATTATCCCTACCAAACCAAAAAAAAGATATTTATTCAACCCAAAATTTGTAAACAGGGTAGTTTTTCAGAAATACAAAAAAGGGCAAGGAAACGTTTTCGAATAGGTATTCTTTCTTTTCTTTCTTTGCATGTCAAAAAACAACAATAATACCAAGTAAAAAAAGAGAGCAAAGAGGGAGAGTTTACCCTTCGTCTGTCGGCCGTCCATCACCGGTGACAAGCCATCGGCCCTTATGGCCGAACCCGGTGAATCGGTGTTGGGTGCCAGGTTAAAAAAAAAGGGCTGGGTCATTTCAAAAGGTTTTTTCTTTTTTAAAAAAATAGTCTCGATTTCTTTTTCTTTCCTAGATCTAGGAAGAAACAAATGTTTTTTCCTAAAATCGAAGGCTAGATTAGGCTTCCAAACGCGAAGAGGAGTCATTTGGGATTTTTTGGGTAGTCACCGGCGCCGACGAGCGACGGCCGGCGACGGCGCACACGGCGGAAGCTCTCCGTTTTATGGGAATAGAGGTGGCTATTTGAGAGAGACCAGCCAAATGAGAGAGCTCTCTCTTAAGGGCTAAAAAATGAGAAAATGTTTTAGCTCCAAAGGAGAGACCAACCAAATGAGAGAGTTCTCTCTATACTCCGAGCTCGCCCCTTGGTTCAATTACATGTTTAGTCCTTTAAAGTTTCATCTTATTTGTAATTTTGTCCCTTAATCATGTCTTTATTGCTCCAATTTATGTCATTGTTGTTTCATTTTCTTTCATTCTAGTCCCCTATTTTAATCATTTATGTCCATTGTTTTTATTTTGTGTTTTAGCATGTTACGATGTTCATTATATTCGTATTGTTTTAATATTAGGTTTTTTTATGATGTGTTATATCATGTTTTATTTTGTTTGCTTGGTTTGTCTATGTTTTTCATGTATTTTGTTTTAGTATAATGAATGTATCATGTCTATCTATGATTCATATGGCATTTTTGTCCTTTATGTTTTTATGCATTTGTTGTTTTCATCACGTTCATGTATGTCTTTTTTCATATGCATTATCGTACCAATGCGTTTAGCTTCGTTTGTTCGTAATACGTTTTAATGTTAGCTTTTTATGTTCGTTTTGCATTTTAGGTTGCATGTTAAAAATAGATGATATGTGTCGAATATTAGTGTCATGTTTTTACCGTATTTTAAAATGTCTCGTATGTTAAGTACTAGTTTTTATGTTCGCTCTTTGGCTTTGATTTGTTTAATACCATGTTACGTATGTACCATGCATATTGCATTTGTTTTTCTTATATATGTGATTAAGCATGTTATGTCTTGTAAATTTGATATCGAAGCATGTTTTTCCTCTTTCTTTTACAGTGATGGTGTGTATATGTTTCATTTATAGTTTGGATCCTTGTACATGTCATTTATATCCATGTTCATGCATTTTATTATTTTTGTTTAATATTAGGTTGTTCATTTTTTATGTTTTCAGTAACATGTCATGTATATATATTGTTTGTGTTTTTATGCGTAAGCATGTTGGGATTAATTACTTTAGTTTCTAAAGGCATGTTTCTTATTCATGTATTGTATTAGTATCGTTTAATTTCGTGATCTTCTCATTTTATGTTTTAATATCACGTCAATGTAAATTGTGTGTTTTATATTTTATATTCACTAAGATTGCATATCAAGATATATAAATTGTCAATGCGGTGCCCTTTTATCCGAGCATAAACGGGGCCAGTATCAGGCGTAGTGATAGTGGTTGGGCGTTTACTCTCAGATAATGGGGCCTTTAAAATCTACTCGCACTTATAATCAAATTTCAATTTAATCGTCACTTTGATCCGGAAAGTTTAATATTAATAAAGCGATAATTATTAAAGTACCAATTTTGGGCGGTGTGGGGGTGCTAATCCTTCCCCATCCATAACCGACTCTCGAACCCCAACCGTTTTCAAATTTCTGGTTTTATGGTGTCCGGCCTACCTTAGTGGCCATTGGCAACTCCAATTTCTAAATAAAACGCGGTTTTTTAAAAACCCCACGGAATAAACATTTTTATCCGAAAGACAACCAACACTTCGAGAACATTTTTTTAGCGTAGGAGGACATCGCTACAAATGGCGACTCCGCTGGGGACATTTTTTGTTCTTTCAAAAAAAAGAAAGTCAAGCTTTTTCAAATAATTACCGCTTTATTAATATTAGAAGTTCTGGATTAAAGTGACTATTAAATTAATATTCGGTTGTAATTGCGCGTTTATTTTAACGCATTTAAAATATGGCATATAAACCCATTTTTTAAGTGGGGGAAACGATAATGCTTTTTTTAGAGATATCGTTCTCTCGTATGGGCCTAGCAAGTACCTTCGGGGCTCGAGTACCTTATGCTTTCGTAAGGATATCGTTCCTTCGTATGGGCATAAGCGAACGGGTCCCCCTAAATTGAACCCGGTTGAAAAGAGCCTGTAATGGGTGATGATCGGGGGCCTTGCTACTCTTAGTAGGGGACAACAAGGACAATTCCGGTACCTCCTAGAACCAAGACTGCATGTAGAGAATACATAGAAACCCACCATGTTAGAGCCATGCGGATAACCTAGGTGTCTTAGACGGGATGCAAATAGGATTGATTTGTTTGTTTGTCGCATTTAATTTGCCCTTTTATTATGTATTTATCATTTTTGTCCGGTACTGACTTGTTTTCTTTTTTGTTTTGTTTTTGCATATCATCGCATTCGCATTACACAAAACATTGATTCCCGAGTGGTTTCTCCCATAATAGAAGATTGTTCATGATGGACCAAAGGTTCTTTGACCTGAAGGAAGGGGGTCTAGTTTCAGAGTTCCATCCTGAGACTAGGCCAGGGACAACAGAAGAAGGATCGTTCAAAGACTCCAGAACAGATTCGGTAAGCAGTGTCAATTCTAGTAACAAGCGAGATGAAGTGCAAGAGTTAAAGAAGCAAATGGCCAAGATGATGGACCAAATGAATGCTATGATGAAAGGCAAGCAGCCTATCGAACTCATGAAAGAATCGATCAAGGATCAGAATGTGGAACAAAATGGTCATAATGTCGAGACAAACAACACCGTTAAATACGACAACTCGAATCCTTTTGTGATCAATCTCGAGAAGCAGATAAACAGCATATTTAGGGTAGATGCCAAGGGAAAAGAGGCAAGACCAGGGGAAGCTCGAGAATCTAATGACACCAGAAGGCATTATCCTATACCCATGAGATACACCGAGTTACTTCCGTTGCTTGTCGAAAGGAGCCTTATCATACCGGTGAAATCTGTACCAAAGAGACCTCCTTATCTGAAGGGTTACGACCAGCCGCGTCTGGTGCAGCTACCACATAGGCAATTTGGGTCATCACACTGAGAATTGTAGAGCCCTAAAGGACAGAGTTTGAGATCTCATCAGAATGGGAGTTCTAGGTTTCGAAGATGGACAACCCCGATTCTACAGCAAACCAGCCGTTGCCCGAGAGGCAAAGTCGAAGGAGGGTCAATGCCCAGTCCAAGGTTCAGGTAACACAAAAGTAAGAGTCAAGAATAAAAGCGTCTCAGAAGATGAACTTGCATGCAAGTACGGCTAGCTGGAGCACGAGAGGCACGATCTGAGCATGAAATTGAAGAGTATACAAGACAAGTACCAGAAGCTGCACTTTGAATTTAAGAATGCCAGTCTGGGTGACACCTCTGAAGAATGGGTTAATGGCATGATTCAGCTGAAGAACGATTTGGAACGCTGGAAGCAGAAATGCAAGAATAGTAAGAATAAAGTCAGATCATTGTCACAGAAGCTGAAAGAAGCTGAGAGCCAACGCGACATCCTCCAAAGTGAGTTGGAAAGCAGTCTGGCCATGGATGATATCCTGAAATCAAGCCTGCAGCAGGAAAGAGAGGAATCACAAGCTTTTCAAATAGAAAACGCAACACTCAAAGAATAGATAGCGAGGCTCAAGACTTCTTTACGTACCAGCGAGATTCGTGCTGAGACAGTGACCGTCAAACTACAAAAAGCTGAGCAGACAATACGAAAGAAAGACCAAGATATGAAGATCGTTATGACTCAAGCCCGGAAAGTAGCTCAACAGGTAGCAGACCTAGCCGATGCAGCAGCGCCGATAAGCCAAAATATGGATCCAGCGTTGGACCGCGAAGGAAAGCTGACAAGACTATTGTATGAGGTCAAGAAATTAGGTGCCAGGGCTCATTGCTATCTGTAAACCTCTATTACCGGATGTAATGAAACCTTTTGATCTGAATGAAAGATGTCCTATAGGGACAAATCACTTGCGGAATCGATGCCTTATTGCATTCATGCATTGCATTTGCATTACATCATTTGCATTGTTTAATAGTTTTATCATCGCATGGCACTTCATCATTTAATACTTGGGGTTCGATGGTAGAATTAGTTGGAAATAGAACGAACTAAAGAGTCGAGGCTTTACCAGCTATAAGAAAGAACCGAGAAAGAGATGAAGAAGAAAGAAAAGATAAATGTTTTCAATACGAGGGAACTCTGCCTAGTCCCTGATTTAGTCATTCCTTCGGATTTCAAGGTTCCCAGTTTTGCGCAGTATGATGGAACCAGCTGCCTGAAGATTCACTTAACCATGTTTTGTAGAAAAATGGAGGGATACGTGAAGAATGAAGAATTGTTGATCCACCACTTCCACGATAGCCTGACAGGACCTGCAGCAGTGTGGTATAACCGTTTGAACAGAAACGAAGTTAGGTCATGGGGTGACCTCGCTAATGCCTTCTTGAGTCAATACAGATATGCTTTAGATTTAGCGCATTGCCGTCAATTTCTTCAGAATGAGAAAATGAGGCCAAATGAAAGCTTCAAGGAATATGCACTAAGGTGGCAATGTTTGGCAACCCAAGTCCAACATCCTATAGCGGAAGAAGAGTTGACTCCCCTATTCCATGCAACGCTTCCCTCTCTTTTCTTTGATGTGATGTTGGAGAAATCAAGAAACAGATTTGAAGATTTCATGACGATTGGAGAGATGATAGAATAGGCAATCAAAGAAGGAAAATTGGGGTCTAAGTCCAAGGACGGAATCGAAGATAAGATAGATAAAGACGAAGAGGTAAATGAATGTCATCTCCAGGGTTTGCGTGGCCGTAAAGGAGAAGACAGACTGACACCTTGGGGGCATCAAGGAAAATTCCTCAGACAAGCGTAAATTTGGAAGTGTTAAGAACATCTATCTCAAACATATGGCCTCATTTGGTAGGGGGTCACTATCTTGCTTCTAGACCGATGAAGATGACACCTGATCCATCTTCCCATAGTTTTAACTCGAGTAGCACATGCGAATTCCATATGGGGGCACCGGGGCATCCCACCAGAAAATGCAGACCTCTATTGGAGGAGGTCAAGAAGCTGATCAATGATGGGACCTTGACACAAGAGCTGATCCAGCAGTGAAGGACCAAGGATGAGGGGCAAGTATGCATAGTACTGAAGAAGCCAGAGACGTCTTTACATTAAAAGATTTTCCTGAAGTAATACAAGGATTCAACTTTACCACCTGTAGCCCACATGTGGTAAAGATCTTTTGTGAATGGGCATGTTTGTTGATTTTTATTCCAATGAAGAACACATTTCGCTTAACATATAATGTTCTTGAAAGCACATAGATATACATTTTCTCGCCATTGTAGGACACTGGATATCAATTGCAAGATGTGACATTAGATGGATGTTGTGACAACGATGAGGTGTGATCTTCCCTACCAGACTCTGGTCAGTAAAGCAAGATTACTACTCTTTTTATGATATTCAAGGACGAAAGAGCTTCAAATGTCAACCATGTAGAGTTGCCTGAAATTAAAACTCTAGGCATAATCTTATAGGTAGTAAAGAAGTAAAAAAAACAAGAAATAAAAAGGGGGAAGAATTAAAAAAATAGGGAAGAAAGAAAGAAAAAGAAAGAAAGAGAAAAGAATAATAAAAGGCACTCCTATGTTCGAAACCTGGTAATAGGCTTGTTCGGATAAGAGCGTGGGAATTTTGGGGCACTCCGCTGAAGCGATAAGGTGGCAATACACCCTCCAATTCAAGAAACCTTAGCTTCATGAGTGATGGTAATATTTTCAAGTCGTGACTATGCCGAGTAACTTGGGACAATGTTGTTTGATCCATCGTTGTCCTCAAGACAAAGGACTGTGACGAATTGATTTCCTCAAATAATGATAAAAGCATAAAAAGAAAAAGAAAAAAGGAGAAAGAAAAAAAAGAAAAGAAAAGAAAAGAAAAGAGAAAATAAAGAAAAAAATGAAAAAGAAAAAGGAAGAGAAAAGAAAAGAAAAGAAAGGAAAAACAATAGCATAGGTAAAATTAAAACCCACCACCACTTAGAACTCTATTCTTAGAGTAATATTTCTGCACTCGAGTGGTCATACAAGCCCACCCTTTTTGGGGGCGGAGAAGATAATGAGAATTGAGAAAGAGTATTATTTTGCAGCAGTGCGGTAATCATGAGGATGAACCGAGTCAGCTGGGAAGATTTCACAGCCTTGAATTACTAAATGGTTGAATCTAAGACGCTCTTGCACTTGATATCCAGAGCTCCTATTCTGTGATTTCAAGATCTCGTATGTTAATCTAAATGATACCCTTCAATGGAATGCCAATCAACAAATTGACAAGTTAAAGCAATAAAGATTTCCATATGTTACTTCAAAGACAATATCCAGAACACAAGGTTGCGGATATTATTGGAGCACCTAACCAGAAACGACCCCACAATAGGATGAAGATGATGACAAGAGTATATGTGTCAGACAGCTCAAGAACAAAAAGCGGGTTTCAGCCATGATGCCTCGATTGGTTCAAGAAAATGAAGGACGAACCGGGACGAGAATGAGATTACAATGTAAGGGGGACGGTAGGAGGTAAACATTGAGTCTCCAAAGAATTAAAGCACAGGGATCGAGAAATGGTTCACGTCAAGAGGCAGCAAGAAGATTGAGATTAAGTTCAGAACATAGAAACATTTTGCTCACCCCAATGACGAAACTAACAAGTACTCAGAATGTTGGGCTAAAGGAGTTGAAAGGTAGCCGAGCTCATAATAGGGTGGGGTAATGCATAACAGGAAGAATGGTAAGAATCTCTGCACACGCATGATATAGAGTTTGTTTGTGGAGTGGGCAAAGACCCTGAAGAAGGAAGGTAAGTGCTTGTGCAAAAAAACAAGAACGGGTACTCATTTAACAAAAATTGACAGAAATGAAGATCAAAACTAAGCATACTGCAAAAAAAGAAAGGAAACGGAGAAATCCAAAGACTGACTTTTCAAGGCATATGATTTTAAAACATGTCTAAATATAAAAAAAGAAAAAAAAGAGAAAAAGAAAGAAAAGGAGAGAGAATTATATTGCAAAAGGGTTAAAAGACATGAATCATATAAATGATTGATCAAAGGGTATACTGCAACAGGAGAGAAGGAAGGGAATTTGAGAAATAACCTTCCAGGGTATAAGACTTTAGAACAGAAAAATGACGATAAAAAGAGAAGAAGAAGAAAGAGGTAAAAGAGAGAAGGGAGAAGAAAAATAAAAATAAAAAAGAAAAAGAATAAAAAGAGAAAAAGAAAAAAGCACGACATTGCATGGATCATATAGATAGAGGCATGTCAAATTTTGCTTGTTCCTAGACAGGTATTTGAAGAATTGTAAAAGAATTTACTAAAGAAAAGAAAGATCGACAGCCATAGCGACGTGAGGCCCAGATATTAAATCTTTTGGGACATCGGTAAGTCCTTCGGGCATGGTGTTAAGTACTTCGGGCCACCAGTAAGTCTTTCAAGCACGGTGATAACTCATTCGGGCCATCAGTAAGTCCTTCAGGCATGATGCGGCAACCTTAGTAGCGTGAGTCCAGAAAGATCGGCAGCCGTAGCGGTGTGAGGCCCAGATGTTAAATCCTTCGGGTCATCGGTAAGTCCTTCGGGCACGGTGTTGAGTCCTTCGGGCCACTAGTAAGTCTTTTGAGCACGGTGATAAGTCCTTCGGGCCATCAGTAAGTCCTTCGGGCATGATGCGACAGCCTTAGTAGCATGAGTCCAAAAAGATCGGCAGCCATAGCGGCGTGAGGCCCAGATATTAAATCCTTCGGGCCATTGGCAAGTCTTTCGGGCCACCAGTAAGTCATTCGAGCACGGTGATAAGTCCTTCAGGCCATCAGTAAGTCCTTCGGGCATGATGCGGTAGCCTTAGTAGCGTGAGTCCAGAAAGATCAGCAGCCATAGCGGCGTGAGGCCCAGATGTTAAATCCTTTGGGTCATCGGTAAGTCCTTCGGGCAAGATGTTAAGTCCTTCGGGCCACCAGTAAGTCTTTCAAGCACAGTGATAAGTCATTCGGGCCATCAGTAAGTCTTTCAGGCATGATACGGCAGCCATAGCGGCGTGAGGCCCAGATGTTAAATCCTTCGGGCCATCGGTAAGTCCTTTGGGAATGATGTTAAGTCCTTCGGGCCACTAGTAAGTCTTTTGAGCACAGTGATAAGTCCTTTGGGCCATCAGTAAGTCCTCCGGGAATGATGCGCAGCCTTAGTAGCGTAAGTCCAGAAAGATTGGCAGCCATAGCAGCGTGAGGCCCAGATGTTAAATCCTTCGAGTCATCGGTAAGTCCTTCGAGCATGGTGTTAAGTCAATCGGGCCACCAGTAAGTCTTTCGAGCATGGTGATAAGTCATTCGGGCCATCAGTAAGTCCTTCGAGCATGATGTGACGACCTTAATAGCGTAGGTCCAAAGATATCAACAGCCTCGTAAAAAATATAAATAAATAAATAAATAAATAATAAATGGATAAAAAATAAATAAAAAATAATATATATATATAGAAAAGAGAGAGAAGAGAAAAAGAAGAGAAAAGAGAAAAAGGAAGAAAGCAAAAAAGAAGAAAAAAGAGAAAAAAAGGAAAAAGGACGAAAAAAATAGAACAAAATACAAAAAAGGAATGAAGAAAAAAGAAGAAGAAGGAAAAACAAAAAAAAGAAAAATGACAAAAAGAACAAAGAATGAGAAAGAAAAAAGGGAAAAAGAAGAAAAAGAAAAAGAGAAAAAAATTGAAGACAAAGGTTATATGAAGGAGAAGCCTACGTTTTCGAGCCCCTAGTGAAAGGCTCCATATAGGAAGAGCCCTAACTCCATAATCTCAAAGAGTAACCAAAGGTGAATAAGTTCTATATAGGGAGAACTTACGAGCCTGAATATTCGACCGAGGAAAAGTGGGGGGTTCTAGAAGAACACGTGATTCCGAAAGTTGTGAGCAGGGAAGTCGGATAAAAATGAGTGCTTTTGGTCTTTGCTTTGTTCTCGTTCCACAAGAACAAACAAAGAGGGGCAACTGTAATCACTCATTTTTATCCAATTTGTAAATATTGTTAATATATTAGTTTAATCATCAATATATTATTATTTCATGTATACATATATAATATCATTGGGCGTGTATTATGTACGTGTGACTAATGCGTATGTGGTATGTATGTGTGTGTATGTCTGCATATTATGTATGCCTTAATTGTTTGTATAATGTGTGTATACTTATATTAATTAGGTGTGTGAGCAAATATGTGGATATGCGTGTTGAATGTTATATGATATATATGTTAATTTGCATGTATGATTGTATGTACATATGTGTATATGTTATTATTATAGTATTATTATTATTATTATTACTATTGGGTTTAAATTAAAAAAACAGATCTAAAATATAAAGCCCATTTATAATAATTGTCCAGTCCATCATTTACAAAACCCAAAATTTTACAAGGCCGTTCGGCCCAAACCCTGACCCAATGGCCTAAAACCTTAATCTATATTGGATAAATAACACTAATATTGTCTTTTTGTCTGCGTAGCCAACCAGAAGTCGTTGGATCAAATTTTGATCCAACGGCCACGATCAAAAGGGGAGGGCTATCCAGCTGGCACGCGTGATGTCACTCTTGAGGCTATTCGTCTCCCACTCGCGCGTGCACGCGCGAGACTGTTCGTCTTGCCATCGCCACGCGGCATCATCCTGTACAAGCCCGCCCAGATCAGATTGCATCTGAGCCGTTTGATCTTCAAAGTATCCCGGCCGTTGGATCAGATCTGATCCAACGGCCGGGAACAAGTCTGACCGGATGACAACGCCACCATGCTCCCTCTGCCGCTGTACACATTACCCTTACCGGCTCAACCACCGAACATGCAGACAAAGCAAAAAAGGGAGATTTTTCAGTACCAAATCAAATCTAATATGTACCTTATGTATTATCCCTACCAAACCAAAAAAAGAGATATGTATTCAACCCAAAATTTGTAAACAGGGTAGTTTTTTAGAAATACAAAAAAGGGCAAGGAAACGTTTTCGAATAGGTATTCTTTATTTTTCTTCCTTTGCATGTAAAAAACAACAATAATACCAAGTAAAAAAAGAGAGCAAAGAGGGAGAGTTTACCCTTCGTCTATCGCCTGTCCATCACCAGTGACAAGTCGTCGGCCCTTATGGCTGAACTCAGTGAATCGGTATTGGGTGCCAGGTTCTAAAAAAGGGGGTGGGTCATTTCAAAAGGTTTTTTCTTTTTCAAAAAAATAGTCTCGGTTTCTTTTTCTTTCCTAGATCTAGGAAGAAACAAATGTTTTTCCTAAAATCGAAGGCTAGATTATGCTTCCAAACTCGAAGGGGAGTCATTTGGGATTTTTTGGGTAGTCTCCGGTGCCGACGAGCGGCGGCCGGCGACGGTGCACACGGTGGAAGCTCGCCGTTTTCTGGGAATGGAGGTGGCTATTTGAGAAAGACCAGCCAAAGGAGAGAGCTCTCTCTTAAGGGTTAAAAAAATGAGAAAATGAAATAGGGGGCCAGCTAATTGGGTTTTATAGACTCAAAATAAAAATAAAATGGGCTAAATGCATCATAAATCCCCCCTTGTCCCTAATATTTTCGTTTTGAGCTCGGCGCATGGGCCAATTGCAATATCAGTCCTTTTTCTTTTTTGTTTTATTTCAATTCGATCACTAAATTAACCGAGCTTAGATTTTAAATGGTGAAATTACCTCCCCATTCCTACCGCATTTTTGAAATTTTCACTCCGAGCTCGCCCCTTGGTTCAATTATATGTTTAGTCCTTTAAAGTTTTGTCTTATTTGTAATTTTGTCCCTAAATCATGTCTTTATTGCTCCAATTTCTATCATTGTTGTTTCATTTTCTTTCATTCTAGTCCCCTGTTTTAATCATTTATGTCCATTGTTTTTATTTTGTGTTTTAGCATGTTACGGTGTTTATTATATTCGTATTGTTTTAATATTAGGTTTTTTCATGATGTGTTATATCATGCTTTATTTCATTTGCTTGGTTTGTCTATGTTTTTCATGTATTTCGTTTTAGTATAATGAATGTATCATGTCTATCTATGATTTGTATGTCCTTTTTGTCCTTTATGTTTTCATGCATTTGTTGTTTTCATCACGTTCATGTATGTCTTTTTTCATATGCATTATTGTACCAATGCGTTTAGCTTCGTTTGTTCGTAATACGTTTTAATGTTAGCTTTTTATGTTCGTTTTGCATTTTAGGTTGCATGTTAAAAATAGATGATATGTGTCGAATATTAGTGTCATGTTTTTACCGTATTTTAAAATGTCTCGTATGTTAAGTACTAGTTTTTATGTTCTCTCTTTGGCTTTGATTTGTTTAATACCATGTTACGTATGTACCATGCATATTGCATTTGTTTTTCTTATATATGTGATTAAGCATGTTATGTCTAGTAAATTCGATCTCGAAGCATGTTTTTCCTCTTTCTTTTATAGTGATGGTGTGTATATGTTTCATTTATAGTCTGGATCCTTGTACATGTCATTTATATCCATGTTCATGCATTTTATTATTTTTGTTTAATATTAGGTTGTTCCTTTTTCTATGTTTTAAGTATCATGTCATGTATATATATTGTTTGTGTTTTTATGCGTAAGCATGTTGGGATTAATTACTTTAGTTTCTAAAGGCATGTTTCTTATTCATGTATTGTATTACTATCGTTTAATTTCGTGATCTTCTCATTTTATGTTTTAATATCGCGTCAATATAAATTGTGTGTTTTATATTTTATATTCACTAAGATTGCATATCGAGATATATAAATTGTCAATGCGGTGCCCTTTTATCCGAGCATAAACGGGGCCAGTATCAGGAGTAGTGATAGTGGTTGGGTGTTTACTCTCGGATAACGGGGCCTTTAAAATCTACTCGCACTTATATTCAAATTTTAATTTAATCGTCACTTTGATCCGAAAAGTTTAATATTAATAAAGCGTTAATTATTAAAGTACCAATTTTGGGCGATGTGGGGGTGCTAATCCTTCCCCATCCATAACCGACTCCCGAACCCCAATCGTTTTCAAATCTCTGGTTTTATGGTGTCCGGCCTACCTAAGTGGCCGGTGGCGACTCCAATTTCTAAATAAAACGCGATTTTTTAAAATCCCCACGGAATAAACATTTTTATCCAAAAGACAACCAACACTTCGAGAATGTTTTTTTTAGCGTAGGAGGACATCGCTACAAAGATTTAGAAGTGTTCATCGGACAATCTTTAATGTAGTGACCTTGCTCGCCACAAAAGAAACATGTTCCGGATTGTCTACGGTATTGCCCCGTAGGATGCCTTTTCTGACAAAAATTGCATATAGGGTATTGTGATTCTCGGCCTGAACCTCCAGTACTCTCAATGGAGGTTGTTCTTGCATCAGATTGGGACATAGCTTGTGGTTTAGCAAAATTGCCTGATCGAGAGGATTGTTGGTGGTATTGTTGCTTGAATCCTTGTTACTTGCCCTTCTTATATGGCAAAAGTAGGCGAGAATCATCTCGAGGTCTTTTTTCAGATCAGGTTAGTCAACTAAACCTCTTAGACCTCTGAGTAGCTTCAGTAGAGATCGCTCGATTCATGAGTTCTTAGAAATCTATGATTCCCAAGGTAGTGAACAAGGGTCGAAGTTCATCGCTTAACCCAGCTACAGACATTCTACATTTCTCTTCTTCTTTCTTGATGTACTCAGCACCGTACTTACAATATTTGTAGAAGTTGTGAATGTACTATTCCACCGGCCTCTTGCCTTGCTTGAGATGCAGGAAGATATCCTGCATTTCTGCCAAATAGTATTCACTAATATACTTTTTCCTAAACTCACGCAGGAAAAACTCCCAGGTTACGACTTCCTCGAGAGCGGTAAGTATAATGGTTCCCCACCAATGCAAAGCCTCTTCGGCCAACAAAGCTAAAGAACACTCGAGCTTGTGCTCATCTGAGCACTGCAACTACTTGGTCAGAATTCTTATCGTGTTGTCCAGCCAATATTCTGCCATCTAAGGGTCTTCACCAGCCATACCTGTAAAGGTAGTAGCTCGATGTTGTGCTAGTTTATCAATAGGGTCCCGAATTAAAGAAGTGGGAGCTATAGAGGACTGTGTAGACTGCTTGGACTTAAGAGTAGCCATAAACTGTTTGAACATTTCAGTCATGTTCTTGAAACATTCGAATTGAGCAATCTGTAGAATGATTTTAGGATTTAGTAGTTCTTGCGGGGGAATTTGTGAATTCAGAGGGTCTCCTCGCTTTTCTTCTTGCCATGTGTCAAAGAGCCTATCATATGCTCAACTTCTTTGTGAGTTTTTTCAGAGTCAGACATCATGTACTATAAAAGGTAAAAGGATCGGATTAATCGCATGTCATAATATACACAATAATAAACTCCTAGGTGGAATATGCAATGCAATAACAATACAATAAACTTCAGTTTAGTCATAGAATCGACTAAACTCTAGCTCTGATACCACAAATGTAACACCCCATTCTCGGTCTAGAAAGAATCCAAGTATGAAAGTGTTACCAATGAACAATGCAGTGAATGATCATTTGATTTTAATGATCTGGACTATAAATAATAAATTAATAACATTTATTCAATGCAATGATTAACTATGGTCAATGCAATTTCAATCAATTTATTATTAGGGACCATTTAACAACCTATGCAAGTTTAAGGACCAAAATGTAATTCTTACCAATTTTAAGGACTTATCAATAATTAGAATTACTGATGTGGAATTCCTTGCTTGATTATCTTATATATAAAATTTCAGAGGTTTTGGAAATCGTTTACACATCCAATTATGTCATATATGAATTAGTGGCTATTTTGCAAAGTTTTCAAAACCAGTTAACTAACTTAACTAACTCACCTATATCGGTACCTGTACTCAAGAGGCCGTACCGGTACACCCTTAAAATATTTTCTTTTGATCCTAAATCCAGTATCGGTACGCAACATCCTATATAGGTATGAGGATTCGATGCTTTTCATATCGATACGGGTCCCACACTGTACTGGTATGCTTACCCTAAATTCCTAAATTAATTCATTAACAAGTATCTGTACGAAATTAGCCGTACCAATACCGATGCTACAGTAAAATTCTAGTGTTGATTTGGCGTATTAGTACCCCTATATCAGTATCGGTATGCCTTAATTCTCTATACCAATTTTGCATGCCCATACTGATATGACACCACCCGTATCGGTACACCCAGATTAACATTTCCCTAAAATAACCTATCAGTACCGGTATGACACCACCTGTACCAATACTTCTATGTCTATAATATCATATTTTGTCTGATTTTATCCGAATTGAAGGCCTTACCCATTTCCAAATTTTACCAACAAGCTCATAAACATTATTTCTATATGCACGTCAAATTTCATGTCAAAACAAATTCATTTACTAAGTTTTCCCTTGTCGATGCATCTTAGGCCATTTTTTCCCATTTGTCAAAATACTAACATACCATATTTCAAGTCTTAATTCATTTAACATGGTGACCCTTATGTACATATAAAATGGGGCTAAACTAAATTTTGTAGGCCATATGCCACTTTTCTAGGAGTTTAAGGACAAAGTTTACATTACATGTAACTTGGTGACTTGCTTAAAAAATGACCTTGTTCCGATCCTTGATCTGACGCGTCTTTAACCTGAAAATGTATGGAAATGAGATGCATTAGGCTTATATAGCCTAGTGAGGTAGTCTTGAATAATAACATAAATTCCAATAATGTCATGAACATGTACATCAATGTAAATGCATCTCAAATCATGTTTTAACAATACTTGTAGTAATTTATTTCCTTGGATTGACATGTAAATGTGGATACGCTTCCCAACCAACATCGCCAACAATAAATGGTCAATATCCTCCAACATTGCCAATAAGACCAACACTAATACATCCTGCCAACATCGCCAAATAGAGCTTTATCTCAAGGACTGTAGTCCACCTGTACCAATGAGCTCATGAATTCTATGGCATGTCAATTGTATCCCATGTCCACTCGTATCCAAGGATTCAATACTTAGGTCAATATCAATATCAATAAAAATATAGATAACAAAAACAATAACGTTAGTCATGACATTATCAATGTAGCATTAACAATAAACCATGATCAATACGGCATTTTTCAATGTTTCAATGATATCGATAACAATGCAATGATTCAATAATCAACTTGAAAACATAATAAGCTTGCCACAGCCTACCAATGATACCTTTAGCAAGGTTTCTATATATCATACCTTGATTCCAATGATGAAAATGCAATTAACCAGTGCAATGAATTTGAAATAGGCGACTAGCCAACCTCAAGACTTCGACTACACTCACCAATATTTTCGAGACTTCAAGGCTCCCGGATGACAATTCCTTTGTTCTTGAGCTTGGTGGAATTAAAGGGATTTGGTGACTCTTCACCTTGATTCTCTTGAGCTACAAAGAAATAGGAACTAAAAAAATTCTAATATCGATAATAGATTCATAGCAACTTAATAGCTATGAAAACAATAGAGATCAAACGTGATATCCCTAAGGAAATTCTAGGGTTCATAACTTCTTGAACTTAGACTTTGTCATGGTTTTGGTCATGGAATCAATGAATCAATGGAGGGCTTTTGCTTACCCGTTCGTTAACAATACAATAGCATAAAGAAATTGAAGGAAAACAAAGCTTGGATAGCTCTCCAATAGAGGTGCTTGCTTGAGGTGTGTGGTTAAAGGAAGAAGATGATGATAGTGTAGATGTTAGCTTGAAAATTTCACCAGTAAGTTTCTATCCTTAATTTCTTTCCTTTAATTATTTAGCTTTCCTTTGGGTGAAGAAAACTCACCCCAATTGCCCACGTATAGGATGATTAATCTTGAGGAGGGGCTAATCGCAAGGTTAGTCCCTCAACTCCTCATTCCATATACTTTTATCCCCTAACTTTCAATTTTCTTAATTTGGTCAATAAAACAAGTTTCAAAGTTTACAATGGGATCCTCAATCAATATTAATACTTAGTTAGGGATCAATAAACCAATAATTGACCACTTTGTCAAAGGTCAACTCTACAATTTGACTTTTCGGTGCAAAATTTTTGGTTGCCAGAATTGATTTTTGACTAGGCTCGGTTTTGGGGTGTTCCAATGAAGATTTCTTACCCCAAATATTCCAATGTATCATCGGGCTTCAAAACATCTATAACATGCAACGTAGAGATAATTCAGGTGGCGAGACGAGGACACATCCTCGACTCTGACATCATTCATGTAACCCCCTAGACCGGCCTATGCGTGAAGTCCAAATCTAAGAGATCACATTATTTACCAAAACTTTTCACATAAACGTTCAAATGTTTAAAATCTTTAAAAATAATAGTTAATTCAAACATAAGTTAAATTAGTTAACCAAAATAACCCTATTAAATGATATTACATTGTAAATCCCATAGAGTATCATAATAGAACATTTAGTAACAAAACATAGGCCCATGTCACCGAAATAGACAGATTGGAATATGGAAATATTACAACAAAAAGAGTACAGAATATGAAGATCCTCCAAGTGCCAGGTCCGGTAGCCTATCATAAAAAGATATCTGAAAAGAAAGGGGTTGAGGTGTGACCTAAGGGCTCAGTGTGTCCCAACATGTGCATAACACAATATTTAAAACAATTCAATTAATTATAAAATTATAGCAGTAAAATTTGCTATAGGGCAACCGAAGTTTTCAATTAAACCTAGCTACCCTCCAACCGAACGCCAAAATATATTATACCCATAACTGGAGGCTAGTCCTAGGCCCGAAGGCATAAGAGGCCTAACTGGAGGCTAGTTCTAGGATCGAAAGCATAGGAGACCTAACTGGAGGCACAAAGCCTATTTGGAGGCATAGCTGGATCAGGGTTGTACCTGAGGATCTCTAATCACTTTCCCAATAATCCCCAATTAAACAATTTATACAGTAAATAGTAATATCAAGAACCACTTGATATGTATACATTTTAGTAACAGTAACTGGAGAGCATGCTATCAAATCGTACATATATGCATATAATATTTTTGGAAAACATATCAATAACAATTTAGAGAATCATTTCAAACAATTTATATAAAAAGTAATTTATCACACAAGGAACACACCTTAAAAGCTGGTCGGGATCTAAAGAGCACATTTCTCGCTACGATCTGCGGTACTGCTAGATCCTATGACATAACGAATCAGGGTTATAAGGGAATAAATAACTTTTAGCTTAATAAATAATATGTGGAGCTTAAACATACTGGTAACTATAGGAGCACGTGGAGGTGCTGATCGGGAAGAGCCTGGTTGAGAAGATGATCGATCAAACGTATCTCGAGTACCTTTATCAAAATAATAGACCAAGTCAGAACCTTTAATCTGAAACTTTGCTCTCAAAAAGAACAAATTAAATACTTATGCATGATTAAGTTTAAGGTATAATTCAGAGGCTTTCGGGTTAAAATTTGGTGAAACGGGCTTCAAACACGGACCTAGGACGTCAAAAAACGTAAAATAAGGGTTTTCAAAAGTTTTGATTTTTTTGTCAAAGTTAACGCTGACATCAACAGTCAAAGTCAATGCTGACATCACCAATCAATGGTCAACAGTCAATGCTAATGTCAGTAGTCAACGGTCAACGCTGACGTCATCAGCCAACGCTGGCATCAGCGGTCAACGGTTTAACTCGAGTGAGTTGACTCACTGGGTTGACTCGGTCAGGTCAAATCACTAAGTTAACTCGGTCGAGTTGACTCACTGGGTTGACTCATTCAACGGGTCGGGTCAGATTGGGTCAACGGGTTGGATCGGGTCAACAGGTCAGATTGGTTCAGAACTGGTTCAAGGCAAAAATGGTTCGAGGCTAGCTCGGGGCTGGTTCAGGCCCGGTTCAATATGACCACCGTCTAGGGCGGCCAGAAATCGGCCCAGGCAGCGCGTGCACTCCACGCGCGACCAAAATGGCCGAAAAAAGGCCCAAAATGCACAATCTTGGCCAGATTTCACTCCCAAAACACCCATTTCAGTCCAGAAACCCTCAAAACAACTCAAAATAGGACAAAACTTACCTACTTACGCCAAACGTATTCAAACTCTGGCAGAGGTCTAAACGACGGCGGCTAGTTGATCAGACGGTAGGGCTACAACCGCCAAGACGTGAGGATGATTGTGGTGTTACAGATTTCTCCGACGAACGTCTAAAAATGGCTGAATCGAAGAGGAAAAGAAGGGATTTAAATCCCTAAGTTCGTCAAATTTTTGAACCCAAATTGCCTACGAATGGTACGACTAATCGGTGCGGGGGTTATGGGGTTTTGTTCGGCAACCGATAGGGAGCACGGTGGTGGCGGCGGTGCACGACACCGTCAGACGGTGAAGGAGGAACAACGGTGGCTGGTTAGGGAGGTAGGTGAGAGCTTTGGGGAGAAAAAATTATGGATACTAGATGTGTAGGTTCGAATGAAAAAAATTGGGAGCTAAAGAGTCAAAACCAATTTATTATTGGTTTGGTAATAACCCCAAACTATTACTCAAATGAAAATTTTGGGAAAACATACTCTAAGAGATCTCTAGCTTAGATGGTTGGGTTACTAACCTTCCAAGCTGTAGGTTGGGGGTTTGAATCCCCCAACCCGCAACCTCCCCTCTTTTATTATTATTATTATTATTATTTAACTTAACGGGTATTACAACTCTCCCCCCTAAAAGAAATTTTGTCCTCGAAATTTACCTAGATTGGACAGGTGTGGAAACTGCTCTCTCATAGATTCCTCGACTTTAACCATAGAAATGCGTCTGTTTCTCAAAACCTTGTCATCAAAATCTAGAATCTGCTCATGCTCCTCCTCATACGATAAGTCTGGTCTCAGTTCAACATCTTGAACTTGGATAACATGACTCGGATCCGGATGGTACCGTCTCAACATAGATACATGAAATACATCATAGATACGGCTAAGCTGAGGAGGTAACTCAAGCTTATAAGCAACAGGTCCAACCCTTTTCAAAATACGATAAGGCCCGATGAATCTCAAACTCAACTTGCTTTGGCGTCCAAATCTCAGCACTTTCTTCCACGGAGATACTTTTAAAAAGACATGGTCACCAACCTCAAACTATATATCTTTTCTCCTCTGACCAGCATACGACTTTTGTCTATCAAAAGCCTCTTTCAGGAGATCTCGGATCAATCTGACGGTCTCCTCTGTCTCTTGAACCAACTCAGGCCCCAAGGTCTTCCTATCATACAACTTTGTCAAACAGACGGGAGTATGACATTTACAGCCATACAGAGCCTCGTACGGTGCCATACGAATGCTCGCCTGGTAGCTATTATTATAAGCAAACTCAGCTAAGGGCAAGAAATCTTCTCAGCTGCCACGGAAGTTAATCACACATCCCCGCAACATATCCTCCAGAATCTAAATCACTCTCTCATATTGACCATCTGTATGCAGATGGAAAGATGTACTGAAATTCAGACATGTACCCAAGGCTTCCTGCAAAGCTTGCCAAAATCGGGAGGTAAACCTCGGGTCACGATCAGAAATGATAGACAAAGGTACGTCATGCAATCTGACAATCTCAGAGATATACAACCTAGCCAGCTTCTCCAAAGAATAGGTAACTCAAACAGGAATAAAATGAGCAGACTTGGTGAGTCGATCAACAATCACCCAGACTAAATCCTTTTTAGAAGGAGTCATGTGCAATCCGGTAAAAAAATCCATCGTGATCCATTCCCATTTCCACTCAGGAATCTTGATAGGTTGCAAGAGACCAGAAGAATGCTGATGTTCTGCCTTAACCTGCTGACAAGTCAAACATCTAGCCACATAATTCGAAATATCCTTCTTCATGCCAACCCAACGATATCTCTGCCTCAAATTTTGGTACATCTTATCCCCATCGGGATGCATAGTATAAGGGCTATTATGAGCCTTACTGAGAATGGTTTGCTTCAACTCGTCGTCATTAAGAACACAATAACGACCCTTGAAGCACAGAACCCCGTCCTGATCAAAAGCATAAATAGATGTAGATCCTTGCTCAACATGTTGTATAACAGGAAGTAAAGAACTGTCCAGAAGCTGCTTGGCCTTGATCTCCTCGGCCAAGGTCGGCTTAACCTGTAATTTAGCCAATAAACTGCCATCATTGTAAATACTCATCCTGGCAAAAAGAGACCTCAGATTTGAAATAGCCTTATGCCTCAAAGCATCAGCAACCACATTAGCTTTCCCTAGGTGGTACTCAATCTCACAGTCATAATCTTTAAGAAGTTCTAACCAACGCCGTTGTCTCAGATTAAGCTCCTTTTGAGTAAGGAGATACTTCAGGCTCTTGTGATCAGTATAGATATATCACTTCTCTCCATAGAGATAGTGCCTCCAAATCTTTAAGGCAAAAACCACAGCAGCCAATTCCAAATCATGTGTAGGATAATTACACTCGTGCGGTCACAACTGGCGTGACGCATAAGCAATCACCTCCCCATCTTGCATCAACACACAACCAAGCCCGGAATGTGAAGCATCACTATAAGCTATAAAATCTTTCCCAGACTCAGGTTGTGTCAAAACTGGAGCTTGTGTCAGGGCTGTCTTCAATTTCTCAAAACTCTCATACTGAGCATCAGTCCAAACAAAGGGTATATTCTTCCTCAACAGCTTCGTCAGAGGGGCGGCAATGATAGAAAAACCCTCTACAAAGCGTTTGTAATACTCGTCCAAGCCTAAGAAGCTGTGGATCTCAAAGTCATTCTTGGGTTGCTTCCAACTCATAATAGCCTCGATCTTTCTCGGATCAACCTGAATACCTCGAGCCGAAACCACATGCCCAAGGAAAGTCACTTCACTGAGCCAAAATTCACACTTACTTAGCTTAGCATATAACCAATGTTCTCCGAGAGTCTACAAAACAATCCTTAGATGCTCAACATGCTCTGCTTCAATCTGAGAATAAACCAAGATGTCATCAATGAATACTACCACAAACTGATCCAAAAATGGCTGAAAAACACGGTTCATCAGATCCATAAAGGCAACAGGGGCATTAGTCAAACTGAAAGGCATCACTAGGAACTCATAATGCCCGTATCTGGTGCAGATGGTCATCTTCGCAACATTTAACCCCTTTATTTTTAGCTGATAGTACCCAGATCGAAGATTAATCTTTGAGAAAACCGAGGCTCCCCAAAATTGATTGAACAAATCATCAATCCTAGGTAAATGATATTTATTCTTTACGGTCAACTTGTTTAACTTCCGATAATCAATACACAACCGTAGTGACCCATCATTCTTCTTAACAAATAGGACTAGAGCTCCCTAGGGTGAAGAGCTAGGTCAAATAAAACCTCTATCGATGAGCTCTTAAAACTGAACCTTCAGCTCCTTAAGCTCTTTAGAAGCCATGCGGTAGGGGTTCATAGAAACTGGTGCAGATCTAGGATAAGTTTCAATCTCAAACTCCACGTCTCTATCTGGTGGCAAACCAGGTAACTCTTTAGGAAACATATCAGGAAACTCCTTTACTATAGGTATTTCCTCAATCTTTGATAAAGACCCCTTTGTATTTAGAATACAGACAAAAAAGGTCTCGTACCTTTTCCGAATCATTCTATCAGCAATCAGGGCAGATACCACATTGGACAGATACACGCGTCTTTCTCCTATAAAAACTACTGTCTTACCATCAGAAGTCTTTAAAGTTGCTTTTTTAAACTCACAATCCAGACTAACATGGTGCTCAGTCAACCAATCCATACCCAGAATCAAATCAAATTCCTATAACGGTAGAACCATCAGATCGGCTAGGAAAATCTCTTCTTTAACTTCGAGAGGACATCGCCGAAAAACTTTGTTCACAACAACAAACTAACCTACAGGGCTCATGACGATAACTGCACTCTCTGTGATCTCAACCAAAATCTAAAGATCTCGAGATACGAATTTGGACACATAGGAATGAGTGGAGCCGTTGTCAAACAATGCAAAATATGGAACAGAAAATATGGTAAAAGTACCTGCAATGACGTCAGGCTTATCTCTGTCATCACGACACTGGGTAGCATAAACAAGCGTAGGCTGCCTGGCCTCAGACATAACTGGTCCTCCACTATGTTGTGCTTTACCTCTACTATCAGACCTAGCAGCAAAACCAGAAACCCTACTCTAATGATGTCCCCTGACCAGAGTTTGTATAGATATCTGCGAGCGTGCGGGGGTCTGAGGAGAAGCTCGAGCAATAGGAGATGGATGAGGGTAATCCTTCTTGAAATGATCGTTGGATCCACATCGAAAACAGGCACCTGACATATTCCTACACTCTCCTCTATGCCAATTTCCATAATGCTCACAAGGATTGGGCTGCGAGGAACCTTACGAACCACCTCTACTAGCTGCAGGAGGTTGTGGGGCTGTAGGTCTAGTACCAGAAGTAATCCTCCGAGGAGATATAGTATGAGCCTGCTTACCGGGGCGTGCTGAAGACTCAGAACCTGAATGCCTTCTATACTGCTCACAATCTGCTCTGTCACTACCAGCAGTCATCACCTCGATCTCCTCTAGATCCTTTACCCGCCCTAGCACTGTATCAAATACCTCATCCTGGAAGGCGATGATCTTCTCACACAGATCATGCCTGAGACCAAGAGCGAACTTGCGACACTTTTCTTTCTTAGAGGTGACCAGATTTGAACCAAATTTCAAAAGCTTCAGAAACTCTATCTCGTACTCAGATACAGTCATATCTTCTTGCTTCCGATTCTGGAACAACTCTCGCATCTCCCTCAAATATCATTCTCCGATAAAGCGACTCTTGAAGCATTCCTTAAAGAAATCTCAGGTCAAACGGGTAGCAGGGATGCTACTAATCACTGACTCCCACCAGTTGTGGGCGTTCCCATAGAGCATAGAGATAGCTCCCAGGTACCGCCTGGATGAATCAAATCCTAACGAATCCATGCGCCTCTCCAAATCACTAAGCCACTCATCAGCCTCTAATAGGGCACCTCCAGTAGCGCCCTCAAATGTCCGGGCTCCATTCAAAATCAGAGTCTGCAATGTGGGTACCTCAAGTATGGTGCCTGCTGCTCTAACCATGCTCTAGGTCAACTGTATAAGTTGCCTACTAAGCGTCTCATCAGTCACTATTGTCAGCTCAAAACTCGACGATGATGCTCCTCTAACTGGATTCGTCATACTAATACTAGAGAAGGGTAGTGGATCTACTGAGGCTGTAAGAGCTACAAGATTAGCAGGATCTATAGGAGTCAGAGGATCTACAAGGGCAGAAGGATCTACAACCATATCATCTACTAGGCTAGAGAATCTAACAGCTCGATCACGCCCACGGGATGGTCGACGGCCTCTACGGGTGCTCATAACGGATGAACTCAAGCACTCTACACAAGGTAAAATTTTAGGGTTAGAACTAGCACTAGAGTACCGCATATGTTTAAACATACGAAACTTGGTGACATGTCCTTTTTAAAATTCATTCGTAAAACATTTTATAAAACAGTTCATTTAGGACCCATTCACGGTCTGAGGCTTTTAAAACCAAAAGCTTTGATACCAACTAAATGTAACCCCCTAGACCGACCTATGCGTAAAGTCCAAATCTAAGAGATCACATTATTACCAAAACTTTTCACGTAAATGTTCAAATGTTTAAAGGTTTAAAATCTCTAAAAATAATAGTTAATTCAAACATAAGTTAAATTAGTTAACCAAAAAAACCCTATTAAATGATATTACATCGTAAATCCCATAGAGTATCATAATAGAACATTTAGTAACAAAACATAGGCCCATGTCACCGAAATAGATAGACTGGAAGATGGAAATATTACAACAAAAAGAGTACAGAATATGTCAATCCTCCAAGTGCCAGGTCCAGCAGCCTATCCCAAAAAGATATCTGAAAAGAAAGGGGTTGAGGTGTGAGCTAGGGGCTCAGTGTGTCCCAACATGTGCATAACACAATATTTAAAACAGTTCAATTAATTATAAGATTATATCAGTAAAACATGCTATAGGGCAACCAAAGTTTTCAATTAAACCTAGATACCCTCCAACCGAACGATAAAATATATTATACCCAAAATTAGAGGCTAGTCCTAGGCCCGAAGGCATAGGAGGCCTAACTGGAGGCTGGTCCTAGGCTCGAAAGCGTAAGAGGCCTAGCTGAAGGCACAAAGCCTATTTGGAGGCACAGCTGGATCAGGGCTGTACCTAAGGATCTCCAATCACTTTCTCAATAATCCCCAATTAAACAGTTTATACAGTAAATAGTAATATCAAGAACCACTAGATAGGTATACATTTTTGTAACAGTAACTGGAAAGCATGCTATCAAAACGTACATATATGCATATAATATTTTGGAAAATATATCAATAACAATTCAAAGAAACATTTCAAATAATTTATATAAACGGTAATTTAGCACACAAGGAACACACCTTAAAAGCTGGTCGGGATCTAACAAGCATCTTCCTCGCTACGATCTACGACAGTGCTAGATCCTATGACATAACGAATCAGGGTTATAAGGGAATAAATATCTTTTAGCTTAATAAATTATCTGTGGAGCTTAAACATACTGGTAACTATAAGAGCACGTGGAGGTGCTGATCGAGAAGAGCCTGGTTGAGAAGATGATCGATCAAACGTATCTCGAGTACCTTTATCAAAATAATAGACCAAGTCAGAACCTTTTAATCTGAAACTTTGTCTCAAAAAGAACAAATTAAATACTTATGCATGATTAAGTTTAAGGTCTAATTCGGAGGCTTTCGGGTTAGAATTTGGCGAAACGGGCTTCAAAAATGGACTCAAGACGTCGAAAAACGTAAAATAGGGGTTTTCAAAAATTTTAACTTTTTGGTCAATGTCAACGCTGACGTCAACAGTCAAAGTCAATACGTCATCAGTCAACGGTCAATACTAACGTCAGCAGTCAACGGTCAATACTAACGTCAGCAGTCAACGGTCAATGCTGATGTTAGCGGTCAATGGCTTGACTCAGGTGAGTTGACTAACTGGGTTAACTTAGTCGGGTCAACTCACTGAGTTAACTCGATCGAGTTGACTCACTAGGTTGACTCAGTTAACAGGTCGGGTCAGATCGGGTCATCGAGTTGGATCGGGTCAACAGGTCGGATCGGGTCAACAGGTCAGATTGGGTCAACGGGTTAGATTGGGTCAGAATCGGTTCAAGGCAGAATTGGTTTGAGGTCGGTTCGAGGCTGGTTCAGGCTCGGTTCAATACAGCCACTGTCCAGGGCGGCTGTACATTAGCCCGGGCGGCGCGTGCACTCCACGCGTGACCAAAATGGCCGGAAAAAGGCCCAAAATGCATAATCTTGGCCGGATTTCACTCATAAAACACCCATTTCAGTCCAGAAATCCTCAAAACAACTCGAAATCAAACAAAACTTACCTACTTACCCCAAACATAATCAAACTCTAGTGACGGTCTGAACGACGACAACTGGTTGATCAGACGGTAGGGCTGCAACCGCCAAGACGTGAGGATGATCATGGTGCTACAACTTTTTTCGACGTACGTCCAAAAACGGCCGAATCAAATAGGAAAAGAAGGGATTTAAATCCCTAAGTTCGTCAAACTTTTGAACCCATATTGCCGGCGAACGGTATGGCTAATCGGTGCGGAAGTTGGGGGGTTTTGTTCGGCAATCGATAGGGAGCACAGTGGCGGCGACGGTGCACGACACCGTCGGACAGTGAGGAGGAACAACGGCGGCTGGTTAGGGAGGTAGGTGAGAGCTTTGGGGAGAAAAAAATTTTGGATACTAGGTGTGTAGGTTCGAATGAAAAAAAAATTAGGAGCTGAAGAGTCGAAATCGATTTATTATTGGTTTGGTAATAACCCCAGACTATTACTCAAATGAAAATTTTGGGAAAACATACTTTAAGAGCTCTCTAGCTCAGATGGTTGGGTTCCCCCAACCTACAACCTTCTTTCTTTTATTATTATTATTATTATTATTATTATTATTTTAACTTAACAGGTGTTACAATTCAACTAACTCACATGTCAACAATTTGGGGCAACCTCGCCCCCGAAATTGCTCTTATAAGCGGCTTAAAAATTAACTTGGCCCTCTCGGCCACAATCGCAACCTTCTTAGCATCGCAACATTGGACGCACCATCAGGATTCTAGTCTTAAGGAGTACAAACTTAATTTAAGGACTTGTTTTCACTATAAACCTTACTAAAACACCTATACCACCCCGGAGTTTCCTAGAACCGACTATACCTAAGCTTTGATACCACTATTGTAACACCTTCGACTCAGATGTCACAATTGGGCCTTAAGCCCAACCCAAAACCATAAAATTCTTAAACTGGGTTTAGCCCAAACAAAGTTTTTCCAAACATTTAAATCCGATATTTGAAAAGATAGATAAACAATTTAAATCGTTACAAAAGAACTTTAATTTAAAATATTTGGACATTCGTGTTGATTAATACAATTTCAAAAGTAAGAATTACAGACTCGACTACGTAAGGTCCTATGAATACATAGCCCACTAAACACAAATATCGTACTTTGGAGATCACCACATGCTAGAATCTCATACTGATAGTGCTCCTCGAACTCACGATCCAACGATAAACCTACGCGTGAAAACAACGATTCTGTGTGTTGAGCTTGCAAAGCTCAGTGGTACACATCTACTCTACGATACTTCATTCTAATCATAAACATAAGTATGGAAGCTAGTACAAGCAATAAGGAGAGATAAATAAACACATGGTGCTACCACTAGTCGCATAAACACATGCTCTTATCATATCAATCAATCATACATGGCCCACAAGGCCCAATCATACTCGAGATCTCACCAGATCATCCGAGCAAAAACACACAAGTCATACAACAAACATGGAGTGACGCCCGCATCTACACAACATCAGAATCGTACACTCCGAGTGAGGCCCACGACCAAACAGCATGCAAACCACCCGCACTTCATGCACACTTATGACCTTAGGCCTACGAATAAAAAACAACTTTGAACAAAACACCAAGCTTTTTTCTCCATGTAACAATCCTTGAATCAGGTTTCATAGTTCAAACAAGTTTATTATTCGCAGTTTTGCACTTACTCGGCAAAGGTTCATGACCGAGCTATCGTGAAACTAGTTTACAGACTAAAATGGAACAAAATTGCACCTGCTCAAAAATTGACTTGAGAATAGGAGCCTCCTAGACCCGCTGAAGGTCCCTTAAACTGCCGCACCGAAGAAGATGCATACATATGCAAGAACAATAATATATATGACTGTAAGACTAGTAGGTTACGTTGTGGCTCATTGTATTACCGACTAACAAGAAGGGACCTGTGTTCTATGCGGTAAGCTGAACCAGAAATCCAAGTTCAGAATTGCCTGAAGAAAGCAGAGCAAGGACAAAAAAATGTTAGGAGAATGGTCAGTCAACCGAGGTAGCCAAAGTCCCAACTTTCACATAGAAAGAGCAGAGAAAACTTCTATACCATGAACTCCAAGGAAAAAGTATCGATAAACAGTACCAGCAAGCATATAGGCTCCAAAGAGGCATATGATAATAGAGACAAAAACACCAGTCAATCAAGAGACTGTTATAAGTTATCCTTACTACTACTAATATCATTATTGTTGAAGATGTAAAAACCCTTACTTGATCGGCAAGGTAACGAACCAACCAAATCCTTTCCCATGAATGGATATGATTTTGCACAAGCAGAAGGATATCGCAGCGTTGTGGCCTATCAAAATTAACAAAACAAGCTTTGAAACATCAAGATGACAACTAACCCACTTGTCAAATTTGAGGAAACAAAAAAGTGACCAACATAATTGACATGGAACTTTGTACTCAGATAATAATTAATATTTCTCAAATGGAAACAATATTCATTTCTTCTATAAACATTATGAACCCGGTAGAGCACTCCTATTCTGCCTCACCATGCTACAAAAAGTTTTGTTTGCCCAGACAGGTTACGGGAACTTGAGCGCGAACAAAAATAACCTCACTATAATTAGGATAAAATGAATCAAGTGTTCCAATCTGACTTCAAAACCACAACATTGAGACAGTCGATCAGTTGGATGAATGGAAGCCACTTAACAGTTAAAAGCTAGAATCCTCAGCGCAAACATAAAGCTAGAACTCTAAGCTCAAATATCTAGGTAGAAGCCTAGAACCCTCTGCTCAAACATCAGAAAATCCACCAGAACACACTTGCTCCCCCTTTCTCCCCCCCCCCCCATTATTTCTAGAGTAGTGGTCAGTTAATGATAGGAGAAAAACTCAATTCCATGCTATGTTCATATATTTTATAAATCTAACATCAAACAAAAATAAGTAATAATAATCTAATGCATATGCATGTTTGGTTAAAATATTTTTAAGTATATCAGTGTCAGAAACTAAGATTCGTAGAAACTTACATATTCACAAGTCCCCAGTTTCTCCATTGAATCTGGCCCTAGGTATTTTGCAACTGCACAGAATTTTTATCTGATAATCATAATATTTAGCATAAACATTGTGGAAAATGCTCTTACGTGAGCTCCAGTTGAATCACAAAGCATAGAAAGTGAACAATTGTTATCTTTCCCACTGCTTGACATTCTAACAATGACACCTTTGAAAGGATTCAGTTTGTCTGACATGTATAAGGTAGTAGAACAGTCAAAACCACCAAACCGCATTTATACAAAAAAGAGCAAAACCGAGTTTCTCCTCATATCATGGCACCATGGAAAACAATCAAACACACAAAGGGAAACTGCCACTAAAAACTATGTTTGTTTTAATGTGAAGCATCCAATGCTTAACCATAGAAAGCTTCGCCACTTTGAGAGGCAAAGTTAGAGTGTTAGTGTTATTTACTAAGATCTGGGTCATACTAGAAAGACGCCTAGAAATAAAAGGTATGTTTGACTTACCAAGTATGCTAACATCCATGCTTGAAACCTGTCCAATAGTAGTACATACGTGATAACCTGCGTAAACCACAGAGGTTCAATTAGAATTTGATAATTTAACATATAGAATTTATTTTCTTTCAAAAGAGGGAAGAAGCAAGGCAAGAAAATCTTAGGTATCCTATATGAATATGAAAGTTTGTACAATGTAGCTAATAATCCAAATGTAGAAAAGTACAAAAAAATTATAACCACTCCAAAGAAAAAGAAAACGACACGTATTTTTAATACTCTTTTTTTTGTCAGACTCTAACAGGCTAAAGTATTAAAAAAACAACTAGAAATTAAGAAAGCCAAAGCACAGAAATTGAACAATAAATGAGAATACATTTGTTAACAAAACTCAATAATAAAAATGTGAGTACATTTGATAATGATTAATTGATTACTTGTCAAGAACCAGTAATTATGAAGTTAAAAATTTATCATGTCAAAGAATAGCGCTCGGTTAGAACTAGTAAACACAGGAAACACTAACTAAATTCAAGAAAATTAGCAAAAAGGTTTACCTCCAGCACTCTTAGCCACTAGTGAACTACATTCCATTCCACAGCGTGATGGGCCTCCACAGCCCTGAAATATCATAAGACAATCAAATAAAAGAAGAGGAAAAGTTCGTCATGCATCGTATTCTAGATCCTCCCATAGTCAGCATGTAAACAATAAAACTCGGATAAATTAAAGAAGCAATTACCGAGCATTCAGCACATCTTGGTGGATCGTGGTTAAAAATCATTCCACCACAAAGCTGCTCCATTGAGTCAATGAAAAGAAAGCCAATACGAAAATAATCTAAATTTATAGGGAAAAAACATCATATACTTGTTTGAAAAGACTATTGCTTCTGCTCATTGGTTACAAGTTCTTGAGAGAAAAACAACAACGGGTATTTAAAAGCATACTTCAGTAGTAACTAACCACATCAGAATCCACATAAAAAGTTCATACTTCAAAAGAAAACAATGGTTCTTAAAAGAAAGTAATAAAGTGTAACCTGATGGAGCCAACTTGAAACCAGAGCACAGTCTCATTCACTGCCACCTTATAAAACCTAGCACAGTTAAACAACAAAAAAGAACATGTTTCAATAAAAAATGGAAGCTAACCTATTGAGATATATAGGCTCCCAATCAAACATAGATAATGTGCAATGCAAAACCATTTTCGAAACAACAAAATTTTCACACTCCTTGGTAAGTTAATTATACCAAGTTGCACCAGACAAATAAAATGAAATACTCTAAATTACTATAGTACACACATAAAAAAGGAATTACCTAAATTTTCAACAACCTCTTACACTAAAAACGAGCAATATACATTTATGTATATATATAACGCACTATTTTCTACCTAAAATCAATTAAAAAAGCAATATAATAGAAAATGAGAGATACTTAGTCTGACGGAGTTTAGTGAGTTACCCGTCTTCGCTGAGGACGCCAAGAGGGAAACTAGGCAAAGGAGAATCGCAGATCCCGAAGGCTGAGCTAACTCGGAGTTGAATCGTGAAGAGAAGAATTACGAGAAGCAATCTCCGAGATTCATTTCCCATTGTCATTTTACTAGCTCAAAAAAAAAGATATTATTAGATCTCTAATTTCTTTGGTTCCTGAATTTCTCCGATTTTGTGTTGTTGATTGCAAAAATGAACAGGGATCGGAGACGGTGGTCCGATGATAATCAGAGCTACCGTCTCAGTCGGAGTCTGAACGCCATGCTCCTCATGTCAATGGTGATGTCTTGGATAGAAGTCGTCTCTCTCTTCCATTGTTTGCATGTTCTCTTTTATATCGCCAGGACAAGTGTCGTGGCCAGGTTGTCATGGCATGCTGATGAGATTGGCAATGATTAGACGTCCTAGGTTTGTGCTGCCAGCTGCAGCGATCACGTGATTGCTGGATACAATCCCGTTCATAGTCCTACTTCGTTAGCCATAGGCTGCGAATGGGGCTAAATAATTCAGAGATAGTTGTATGCATTCTTCATTGTCACATGATCGTTGAATATCTTTCGTGTGATATCGTTCGCAGTCATGTTCGCGGGCTACGCGGATGTGACACATGGCAGTAGGTATTTGTAGGTACTAACAATTGCCCTTAGGTGAGGGAAGGTTATAAAGTGACCTTTGTGTGCCTGAGGTACTTAGAGAGGGCTCATTGGGCTAAAGTTTTCATGATTATGAGGTATAAATCACCATATAAGTATTATAAAGGCTATACAAAGCGTCACGTAATAACTCTCTATAATGAATCATTGTATACGAAACGTCACATAACATAACACTTTATCAGCGAAGCATGTTGATGAAGACACGTTCTTGGGTATAAATGATTTTTTTGTTGTTTTTAAGATATTATTTCACTTATCTTGTTGTCTATTTTTGGGTTTTCGAAGAGGAAAAATCTTTTGGAAAGGAAACATAACTATTTGTGCTCGAATAGCTAGTTCGTTTGTTGTGATCAGTGATGAGTATCCTTACACTATGGAGGCAGATGAGTTATTAAAGACGCTATAGTATCAGGGTCTTCGTGCAGCTAACCATTTTTGTTATCGATTCAGCTTGCCGAATGGTTAATTATACCTGAGTGCATGCTCCGATGAGAGGAAGTCATGGTGTTTGATTCCTCTTTTCGCTTTTGAAGTCGGGTTCCATCTACCATTGCATCCCTTTTTTGTAAATTGGTTAAATTGGTTTGAGATGGCACCGGGTCAATTAGGTAGAAGTAGTTGGTGGACTTTGATGGCATACTTCTTGAATTGTAAAATCCATGGGGATAAACCTTCTATGGACATATTCGTTACTTTTATAATGTGATTGCTGGCCATGACAAGAATGTAAAGGTTTTATAACCATTTATCATCGTAGAGGAAAAGTGCCAGTGATGAGCAATCAATGCGATAATCTTTGCTTGGATAGGACTACATATATCAAAGTAAAGTTTAGTGTTGGAAGCTTTTCGTTTCTTATTGTATGGCATCGATCGACGAAGGATAGAGTTACGCCGCCTAACGTGAGAGAAATGTCGCCTGCTGACTTGAGGCTTCTCAGAAGGCTAGAAAGTGACCCACCTTCGTGTTTTAAGGAGATATGCAGTGTTAGAAATGTTTGGGTGTATTGTCTAGAGGAAAAAAACCCCAATGGTTGGGATGAAGAAGATTTTAATGTTTTTCCAAAGGGCTCTTTGGCGAATGTGCCTATTCTTGCAAAAGCTTGGCCCTTCAATGAGGGGAGTGATGAACGAGTGGCAAGGATTCTTCTGGTTATTGAAGACGAACTAGAAGATTTCTTTTCTGAGTGCACGAGTTTTTGTACTCGCCCTTGGAAATATCATGGGAAAGATGCCCCTCCAAGTGGAGTTAGTGGATAGGCTATTTTTGTTGCCCCGAGGGGTTGTGGTATTGTTAACCCGTCTGGCTCTAGTCGTGGTAGGAAAGAGGGAAAATGAGTAATCTTAAATTTTCCTCTTGTGTTTGGTTCAGAGAATGAAGGTAACTGTTCGCGGTTAGAAAGCAAGACGAATGGATACAAGTATTAGTTTAGTGTAGCCTTTAAGAAAAACAAATTTTTTCTACTTATTTGTATATGCTTTGTTCACGTTTACTAATGGTTGTTTGTTTTCGTTTCTCTTTTTTGTATATGTGTGCTTTTTAGGGGTGACGATTTCTGCACCTTGGGTTGTAGTGTCGAATATGCCACTTTTTGTTTCTATTATCGGGCAATTAGGTTTTCCAAGTTTGATGGAAGTGGCATCTTTAAAGGCTCTTAATAGTGGGGAAATAAGTTTGCTCTGCCTGTTAGCTGTAACTACTACTATGATGTCTCCAGTAGAAATTATCCTCGCTGCCCCTTGTGTGGAGATTTTCTTTGGTATTAAGAATACCTCTGAAGGGGGTTCGATGGATATTGTAGAGGTGGCGCAAGAAGGTGCGGCGAGGAGAATGAGGACTTATAGTTCGATGGGGCATTCTGTAGTGCTCGAAGATAAGATATTGGGGAAAAGGCCAGTGTTGGATGTTAGAGTTGTTGAGAATTTACATGGGTTGGGCTCCGAGGTTGCCTTATACTTTCTTGGGATTATATAGCTCTCTTGGCACGGTTGCATCTAGTGTCGTCGGAACTGCTACTTCTGCTAGTTTGATTAGTGCTCTACATGTTGTTTTTGTGCCTTTAGGTATTTTAAATGGTGTGTTTGTTGTATTTAATTTGAAAATTTTACTTTTTATCTTGTAATGAGTTTTTTTTTATTATTGTTATTGGTATATTTATAGAAGCAACTACTACAAATTCTATTTTCGTTCATTGTTCCTCCAAAGATACATCCCCTATGGCCGCACTTGTTGAAACTATGACCTTTTCAGAGGTTGCGGTGACTTATTCGATGCCGTTGCACATTGATTTTTCTCTTGTTGGGTGTTGTGAAGCTTTGGCCCAATTGGATGCGTTCTATGCTTGAAGGGGATTTTTGAAAACGAAAAATTGGTTTCATCCTGAATCTATTTCTAAGAGACTGTTCAAGTTATACTCGAATAGTTGGTGCTTCCAAACCTTGCACTAGTATTAAGAGGACTGTGGAGGGGGTTGGGCTCTCCTTTAGGAGCTAGGTTGCGTTCAATTTAATATGGAGAGGAATGCAAAGGCCTTTCTTGAAGAGAACGCGAAGTTGTGTTCGCAATTGGCAAGCTACACTACTCTTCTTAAAGAGAATACAAAGATGCATTCACAAGTAGGCGAGTTGCATAAGAGGCATTCAGAGAAAATTTCTAAGAAGGAAAGTGAACTTGATCGTGCTTTTAGGATCAAGAATAAGATGCTTACAACTATAGAACAAAGTTTCAAGGTCTTAAGGAAAAAGTAGAGCAGACGAATAATGCAACAGACGAAAGCTTTGTGAATTTTACGAGAAGATTGATTAAGCTGAAAGATTCTCATAAGAATAAGATTATGGTACTGGAAGCTACTCATGACATTGATGTAGCTGAGAAGGTTAAATCAGCTACAGATACGACATCTGCCTTTATGATTGAAGGAATAGGTAAAGCTCGTAACGCTTCTATTCTTAGCTTCCAATTGGCGCGTGGTCTTTTTGATGTTAGGGGCATAGATTTCGACATTCTCTGTGGAGTAGCTACGGATTTTGATGTGAAAAATCCTTTTTGACCTTCTTAGGAGAACTTTGTTGCAGAGTATAAAGGTATTGTGAGTCCTACTATTTTTGAACCGAACGCTTCCTCATCTACGAACGATCAAGACGGTGGTAGAGATAGGATTGATGATAGTAATGTATTGGGTGAGTATAGTAGGGATATATATAACTATTTATCTTTGCTTTTTGTATGAAGGAAACTTTCTTTTAGTTTTTAAATGACTACTTTACTATTTTATTGATCGCATTGTTTTGGTGAGATTCGAATCGTCAAAATGATTAGAATCATTTGAATAACCTGAAGCTGTTTGTGTGTTTGGGTTTTTTTGCAACTCGTTGTGGCTTACTTTGTGCTTTCTTCTTTTTATGTCCATTAGCGGAGTTGTGTAGCGAAAATTATCCTGTGTGGTGTATGCAAGCCTTGCTACTATCGTAGTGCGGTCTAGCTTGCTAGAAATTCTTAGTTTTCCCTTTTGCGATAAAGCTTTTCTATCATTGGATGTGCTGACACAGCGAACTGGCTTGTGCCGTTTGGGAGGTCTAAGTGGTGCAAATAGTGTCCCTATAATATTATATTTAACAATAATACCTTTAAACCACTGAGAATAAGACTCTTATATTTATTTGTGCATTCTTTTGGATATCGATGTACTAGGTGATTTAAACAATTCGAGGCAGGTCGTGATGAAAGAAAAAGTTTCTAACTGGCGGTAATAGGTGAGTGCGCCTACCCGTGTACTTATTGATTAAAAGCTTGAAAGTTACGTGATTTTAGGTGTTTGCTCGAGACTTAAGGATCTGGAAATTAAATGTTTGCCTTGGTAGCTTTCCATATAAGGATTTGAAACGTTGTCTCTTGGTATTCCCACTATCTGCTATAAATATAACTCCTTCAGGTTTGTATTCTCATAACCTAATTTATAAGTGGTTTACTCTCTCTTTTGCAGTTCTTCTTTTTATAAGTTTGCTTGTATCGTTTTGAGAATGGGAAATGAAAATATGTTTGTGGTTATAAGTGGGATAGAGGAACTGCGCGTTGTATATCCTAGGGGAGTGCTGTTTTTGCATTTGGGTTATTTGTATCACCAAACAATAGTATTTAGAAGCTATGATTATCCATTTTTAGTAAAGAGTTCCAACAGATAATGTATTCAATAAATCTTGAGTGCAAGGTTCTCTGAATACTGTTGTCTGTTGGTGTTTATTGCTACATCAAGAGAAGGAGGCTGATTTAGGGGCAGATTACCGAGGCAGTTGATTTACGTTGGAATTTGACCATTTTTCTCTTAATCATCAAGGTAGTTGTTCCTTTTTCAGTTGTGGGGCTGGGTATCATGACGACAGACGATTGCCTCGAGATGATTCTTGATACAGAACAGAAGTTTTTGTAGTTAAAAATGGGATAGACGTTTGTCATCTCTACGTACTTTGCCTACTACATTAAGAAGCCCACTTTTTATCTTGGGGTGTTTTATGGGCTCCTCCAGATCGAGTTCTCTAGGAAGATTCGCAAGCACTTTGTCTATTCCCCTTGCATGGACTGATGATTGTAGTATTTTTTGTTTTGTTTGTATGAAAAATTTACTTTATGAGTATTTGAAGCGTTATAGTCACTTGATTTATATTGATTCGTGCGCATATACTTTGGTTGTGCTTGAATGAGCTTTTGCTTTCTGCGTGTAAACATAATTATTTTTGCTTTTGGAATGGGTTATAGTTGGGATGAGGTTCGTTGGAATGTGGGTTGCGAAAAGTTTTGTATATTCGCAATTTTTATCATGGTGACATATTGTCTTTCTTTGAGGGTGAATTGTTGTCCCCTAGTGATTGGAAGTTTGTGGGGAACAAACTATAAAGTTGGAATTATGCTTGTATTCTCGTGTTCGCGTTTTATTCTCTTATTTTTTAACGCCCCTAGAACTTACTAGGAGATCATTGGATTATGGTTTAGAAGTTTAGAGCATGACTGTAGAGTAATTTGCAGTATGTTATTGTTTCTCAAATCAGTTTTTCAGCTATAGTGAAAATTACCCATATTGTTATAAGCCAATCTGTAACTGAAGACGTATTATTTCTTTTATTTCTAGCGTGGAGCAGTTATTGTTTTTCTTTTTTGCACTTTCTTTTCGCTGCAAATAGGATTGAATTTTACATGCGTAAGGGTAATGGACATATTTTCTGGGAAAGTGCTGGCGCACAGACAACCCAGTATACATTTTGGAGATATAAATATGCTCAATGCTAGATATATGGAAAAGTTGGATGAATATGTAGGACATGCCAAGCATGTTATTTTCTTTTCATGTAAAGGCCCACAGTCCCTGGCTGGTGAAATGGCTGGGGTGATTTTGATGGTGATATATTCTTCGTATAAAAAAAATCCACGAGTTGGTTTCATTTTTGTTTGCTTCTGATTGACGAGTTTATTTTCCTTTTCATTTGTTTTCTTTTCAGTTATTATTACCCTATTTTTAATAAATAGTTTACTAGGATATTTTCATCTTTATTTCAACTAGATGAATTTATTAATTTCCATATACGCTAGAGGGTAACATTTAAGTTGCTCTTCAATTTTTACATATGCATTTACTCGAACACCTCTGCATTCCTACATGTTTGTGGTAGCTATTGTGTGTAGCATTTTCATTGAGTAGATATCAAAAGCATTTTTTGATATCATGCATGAAAAAGATATTGATCATACAAGGATATCTTCGCCTATTTCTTGATATTATGCACATTTACTTTAGCGGCGTTTTACTATATGTGTTTCTTGTTTTATGCTCACTTGCTTTGGAAGCAACGATCGTTGAGCTGATTCCTCTATGCATACTTCTTAAAAGTGGCGGACGCTTGAACACTTTCTTGGAAGCGGCCAGCAGATATTATCTTGGTGATTGGTTGCTTTATCATGCACACTTACTTTGAAGTGGCTAGGGAACCTTTTTCTTTTCTATTGTGAATGAAAATTATTGTTTATCATCATTTAACCTTATGCGAGTTCTTAAAATGTTTTTTCTTTGAAAGTGTTGAAACATAATGATAACTTCTGATATCACAAACTTGTGAAATAGACAGGTAGGGAACTATACTGTCCTGCATGCTCGTATATCAATTTTTAGATATGTGAATCCTTGCCCCCCAGCTAAAGGAATCCTTTGTTGTAATTTTTGGCACATTTTCTGGGGAGTAGCGATCTCTAAGGTGATTCTTTTTTGCGTACTTGTTGAAAGTAGCAAGCGTTTTCATGACCTTGTAGTATTATTCTTTTTAGAGTTGATTTTTCATTGTTCCAGTGGCATTATTTTTTATTCGCTCACTTACCATTTTAGCTATATGGTTTTTAATTCTCGTGATAACATTTTAGCGTAGTGGATTTTAGTAAGCCATTGATTGCTACTTGGACCATTTACCTTACGTCGCTACTGGGAGCGGTATAGGTTTGTGATCATTGGCTATCCTTCCACTCTACGAATATTCTCCATGGATCGTCTGGTCTTGGCACATTTGCATTTATCTGTATATTTATCAGTCTTGTGTATAAATAGTTCGGCTCTTTGTTGTTGTGAGTAGTGTAAATTGGTGCCCTTTTTGTGGATGAAGACCACTTGTATTCATGTTATACTACAATGTGCTATAAGCGATTTTGTCAATTTTGGATTGACTTTGTTAACTTAGCGTCGGTGTATATAACCCTTTGTTTATTTAGCTCGTTTTCTTTGGAAGCGACAATCGTTGAGTTGATTTATCTATGCACACTTTTTAAAAGTGGCAGAAACACATACGATCTTTTGTTTATTTTTGCTCGCTTGCTTTGAAAGCAGCGATCATTGAGTTGATTCCTCTATACATACTTTTTAAAAGTGGCGGACACTCAGACGATCCTTTTTTTTATTTCTGCTCGCTTGTTTTGGAAGTGGCAATCGTTGAGCTAATTCTTCTATGCATACTTCCCAAAAGTGGCGGATGCTCAGACGATCCTTTATTTATTTCTACTTGCTTTCTTTGTAAGCGGCAATCGTTGAGCTGATTTCTCTATGCACATTTCTTGAAAATGGTGGACACTCAGATGATCCTTTGTTTATTTCTGCTTGCTAGCTTTGGTAGTGGCGATTGTTGAGTAGATTCCTCTATGCACACTTCTTAGAAGTGGCAGACGCTCAGACAATCCTTTGTTTATTTATGGTTGTTACGAAGTAGTATTTTCTTAAATTTTCTATACACAAGACATATAAGACTATGGGATGTGGAAATAGGACCTTCCATTATGCACAAAAAGCTAAATCCACAAACAAAATAAAATGTCTCCAAGACTAAAGAAACTTTCAATCTCTTATATATTTAGGTCTAAGAAAAGCAAAAAGAGGAAGTAAGAGAAAAGTGGACCTTTAGGGACACGAAAAACATAATGAGGTCCGCGAATCTTTACTTCTTTAAAGACTTTTACTTGCGGCGTTGTCCCACAACAACCTTCCCCTTTTTATTGTGCTTGTCCAACCCTGCTGCAACTCCGGTCGGTTTTGCAAACTTATCCAAATGAATTTTTGCCATCTCCATTGCTCTTGCCAGCCACAGTTTCACAAGTTTTCTGCCATCTCTAAGGTTTGAGCCTTCGAGAGTTATCATGGTTTTATATAAGATATTGATTCCAAGTCTTTCTGGCTAGGCTGGGGCCTCTCCGTGAGGGTGGTCATGATCTTTCTGCTTCTGGGCTAACCGAAGTGACAGGGTATGACGCTGTCTCACCGTCCTTTGATCAGTCTGCACAAAACTTTCTCCCGATAGAGTGGGAGACTTGTAGGCAAAAAGGGGTCGCCATCATCCTAACCTTTTTTATCAAAGGTCTCTCAAAGATAGCGTTAAACGCAGATGAGTTGTCAATGACTAGGAAATCAGCCATCTTCGTGACCTTGTTTTCACCATCTCCTATGGTAAGGAGAAGCTAGATAAAGCCCTTCACCTCGATGGGTTGGTTGCTAAACTCGTACATTGGGCTTGCTGGCTTTAATTCAGAATTCTTATTTGTTTGAACACTTTCTAGCCCAACACTTCCACAGCACTACCTGTATCAACTAGAATTCTTTTCACAGTAAATCCTGCTACTAGAGTTGTAACGACAATGGGGTCGCTTGTTTCTTCATCCAAAATACTGTCATCTTTTTTCTTGGAAAACGAGACTCACCCTGGGTTTCTGTGCCTTGGTTTTTTTACCATTCCCGCTAAAACTGACATTATTCCTCGTACATATGCCTTGCGCCTGGAGTTTGATTGGTTCCATCTTTCGTCCACTATGATTATCATATATATAGTACCCATGTTATTCTGATTGTTTCTCATGTTGTCCTGCGGTCTTGGTTGTTGAGCCTCTCTATTGTCTTCGACCTATCAGCGATGGAAAACTAAAATTTTTTTACTTGCTCCATTCTCACTGTGGATTTAATTGTGTTATTTAAATGTATGCAGTCATCCGTAGAATGACCTTGAGCCTTGTGAAACTTACACTTTCATCCAGAACACTCACTACGCTCACTTTTCCTCATTGGTAAAGGGGTCTCATGATTCATATGTGTTCAATCTAGTGCAATATCTGCGAAGGTGATTATGTTAACCTTTCATGGGCTGACTCTTGTTGCTGACCATTTTGCGCTACTACTGTGATTGACCACTATTATGAATATTTTATGGCCCACGGTGAAATTCCTGGCTTTCTCAGCCCACTCTTTGATGAAGATGGGGTTTTTCGCGTCTAGGGTTGCGATCATCTTGCCTCTGTCTCATATGTTGCAAACTGTGCACCATATCCCTTATGTTGTGTGCTTCCTCTTTTTCAGTGTATGACTGAACCTTCTCGTATAACTCTGACAAAGTCACTGGAGGTCGATCTAATAGATTATACTTAAGATGCTGATATAAAGTACCGTTGATGAAAGCAGATATAACAAACTCATTGGAAGCCTCCTTAGTTTCCATGGTTGTGACGAGAAATCTCTGGACAAACTCTCGCATGGATTCGCCTGGCTTCTGGATGGTAGACATAAGATACGCTGGCAAAATTAGAGTATGATATACCAAGCATAAGCTAAATCCTTGAGGGCCATTGAGAATGTTTGACATTTGAATTGATCGGAGGCACCAAACAAATCCATATGGTTCAGGAAGTGAGATATGTGATCTTGAGGGTTGCCTTTTCTGTTGTACATTAGTTTTGGGACCTTAAAAGATGCAAATACAAGATGTTCCAAGATATCTACGGACAAGGGTTCATTTTTGTACCTGCGAGGGTTCCGAGGAAGGTCATCCTGCTAAATAATCCGGATGCTCTAGAAATCCTTCTCTAACTGCTCCATTTTTCCCCTTAGCACATGTTGTTCATCGTGCTTAGAGGGACTATAGTCCATGTCCTCTAAATCTTCGTAATCCTCCTCTAATTGCCCAGATTGTTGCCCCCCGATTTCTTGTTGGGAAGATCTCGTTTCTTCTGAACTACCTTGCCTGCGTTCTTTCTATACAACTATTTGATTAGTTTCTCGCTCTTTTCCTCTATAATTCTGTGTTGTTTAGCCTGATCTTGCATGAGCTTTTGTTGTTGTTCGTATTGCTATTTTGAAAGAAAAAAAGATTCCTCCATTCTTTTTATCGTTTCCTGTAGCTCTAGAAAATGCTGGTTGCTGTCCTCCGACGGTGATGCCCCATTGTTTGTTGCGCGACCTGGTCCGCCGTAAACCAAAAAGGGGGTTAGTCCCAAAACTTTTGTCAAAAAATCTATTAGAACTACTGTAGTTGCTGCATGGTTGTCGTTATTGGTTGGTCTGAGAAGATATCTTTTTTTGTCGTTCTTTTGCCTATCACCGTCGTCGGCTAATCCACCAAGACATCACCCTCCGTTACTTTTTTGCCCGATTTGTCTTGGATACCCCCACCCATTTTAGGGACTTTTCGGCTTGCAATCGAACCTGGAGGTAACGAACCCGTCCACGCTCACCGCACCTATTGTTGATTGCAAAAATGAACAAGGATCGGAGACGGAGGTCCGATGATAATTAGAGCTACTGTCTTAGTCGAAGTCTGAACACCGTGCTCCTCGTGTCATGGTGATGTCTTGGATGAAAGTTGTCTCTCTCTTTCATTGTTTGCGTATTCTCCTTTATACTGCCAGGACAGGTGTCGTGGATAGGTTGTCGTGGCATGCTGATGGGATTGGCTATGATTAGACATCTTAATTTGTGCTGCCAACTGCATCTATCATGTGTGTTGCCACGTGATTGCTGGATGCAATCCTATTCATAATCCTACTTCATTCGCCATAGGCTGTGAAGGGGGCAACAAGTTATTTCTCAAAACATTCGGATCCAGAAGTTGAAAACATAGATAAACAATCAAATCATTTACAAAGGAGCTCCACTTTAAATTGAAATTTTAAATTAAAATATCTAAACATTTGACTTGATTAATACAATTTTAAAATAAGGATTATAGACTCATATATGTAAGGCTCTATAAACACACAACCCACTAAATACAAGTATCGTACTCCGACAACGCCTCTTGCTGGAATCCTATACAGACAATGCTCCTCGATCCCGCGATCAACCTACGTACGAAAACAACAATTCTGAATGCTAAGCTTACAAAGCTCTGTGGTACATATCTACTCTACTATACTTCATGCTAATCATAAATGTAAGCATGCAAGCTAGTACGAGCAATAAGAAGAGATAAATAAACAAATGGTGCTACCACTAGCCGTCTAAACACATGCTAACATCATAGCAATCATCAATCCTGGAACACAAGGCCCAACCATACCTGAGATCTCATCAGATCATCTAGGCAGAAACATATATTAGCAACAACTTTAGAGTGAGGTCGGGTCACAAAGTATCGATACATACACCCCGGGTGAGGCCGGGTCACCTAGCAACGGAATATACACCCTAGGTGAGGTTGGGTCACATAGCATCAAAATATACACTTTTCTCAAAATATACACCCTGGGTGAGGCCGGGTCACATAGCATCAAAACATACACCCATACTCAGAATCTCACCTCGATCTTCGAATGAGGTCCGGGTCACATGGTATCGATAACCTCCATTCGATATCTCAACCATGGTATTGCAACACTCTTTCAATGGATATCCGGATCCAATAAATCAAAAAGACTCAACCCATCAAATGTCTACCCGGCATACATGCAAGGCGATCCCAAGGATTCCCTTATTGTTGCTAATCGTTAACATATCATTTATTATACATTACCGAATTGTTAATAAATTATGGAGAATTGCATAATTAATCTCATTTATCAAGGCATAGCTCAATTATTAATATTTCATATATACTTTTATCTTAGACCGACATTTTAGACTATTTAGCTCAGCAGTGTCGGTACTCGAATATGAGTATCGATACGGTACTCTTGGATAACGGTACTCATACGTGTACCGCTAACAAATTAGTTTACTAGAAATTCCTAATTTTTATAAGTACTGGTACGGTCCCACTCATATCGATATGACCCTAACCGCTTACCGGTACAACCAAAGCTCGTACTAGTACTCAACTTACATGTTCGTACAATTCCTTTAAATTGCAGTGTTATAACGCCTATTAAGTTCCTAAAGCTTATGAAAGGCATTAAAGTACGTTGCTAGCGTATTTAATTAATTATTACCACTTATTGAATTTTTACTCATTTAATTGAATATTTATCAGTATTATCGAGGTTCAAAACTTCCCCCTACTTTTTCTCTTTTTCTCTTATTTTTCTCTCTCTCCCTCTCAAAATATCCCTTTATTTTCTTCCTTCTCTCTCCCCCATCAAATCATCAGCCACTCTTTTAAATTAAAACACCCTATTTTTCTTTTCTTTTTAAATTATCCTCCTGCATTTTACCCCTTTTAGTTTATCATAAAGCCCAAATCCAACTATCCTTGATTTGAGCTTCCAAACATAAGGCCCAAATAAATTGGGTTCGAGGCCCAATTCTGCAAAGCCCAAAATTTGGGTCGTTACAACTCTTCCCTCCTTAAAAGAAATTTTATCTCCAAAATTTATACACATAACTCAAGGAAGATGCTCAAACTCTTATAACTCTGGACATTTTCGGAGATTTCCCACTGCGCTACTATGATCTCAACACTTATCAATATAACCTTGGTCTTCCGATGATAAAATATAATCTCAACAGATTCTTTCACTCAGAAGGAATCCATCTTCGCTTGGTATATTACAGATGACAAGCAAAACCCAACGATACCTCCATAAAATTGTTACATGAATACGCCAATCAAAGAAACTTAACTTACGCTGAAGAACCCAAGAGATTTTGTACGAAAAAATCTTTTTACAACTCCGCAACATCTAAAATGACATGAGCTTAAACAAGCGTTGCATCCCAACAAAATGATTCTTATCATGGTGACTCCCTAATGGAGACTCTTACTCTGATGGCATCCCATATCTGGAACATTGGTTGCCCAGTGCAAGACTTCTGAAAACAACAACGTCTCAACTCATCCCAAGCGATTACCTTAAACTCGGCATGATAACTTATATTAGCAACTAACGTAGCTCCCATTAACTCAGTTCAAGCAAGAGTTTTACACCTCTAATTATAATATGTTTGAAAAACACGTCATCTATACCCTCACTCGGATCTGTTATCGTAAGAAATCTCACCAAGGAATAAGGTTTCATTACAAACCTCGAATCTCGCATCAAAAGGTAACATGTACACACCGCGGTATCGTACAACCCTCACCCATAACAAACCAAGAAATCTTTCTATCTGGATTTCACTTTGTCAAATGTAGCAAACGGTACCAACCAAGAAATATCATCACTCAACGAAGTCCAAACGAAACTGTACACTTACAAATCCTTTACAAGGTTCACAACCATCCCTATAATTTACACTGATGAATACCAAAGTATCCCAACAACTCTAAAGAATTTAATGTTTGACTCCCAACTAGTAGCAAGTCGGCCACTTATCATTATCTAAAACACACGACTCCACACTATTTCTAGAGCACGCGGTGAAAGCTTGGTACAAACTGTCACTCCCAAAATTCACCATATGCTGACCATTGTACTATATAAGAGGAATTTCTTGCCTTGATACCTTTTTCTCTAAAGCACCCATAACAAGATCTCAAAGTCTATCAAAAACCATCGGACCCAAATCCAATCACAACAATGTATATCCTTCATCGGAATTAGAAGTTAATTCTCGTTGCTTCCAAAGCGAATCAATTTTTAACTCGAAGCTTAACTAACAAACAAGCGGGTACCCAGTCATAATCGATTAGTACGAACACCAGATGAATCGAGTATCGATACTGTATAAAACTAGAATCGTACTTCCTTACACGACCATCACTTGCTATCCTTGCTCGCTCCACATGGGTAGCATGACACTCTAACCCGAACTAACTTCGTACAATCCATCTCTTACCAAGATCACTTACCTAGGTGGTGATCGATCATGCGATCGACAACTCTCAATTACTTTGACTCGCGTCATTGCCTAAATCTCAAATTCTTTAAAGATCGAGCACCACTATTGGGGCGAACACAACATTCCCACTTCTAACAAAAAATGCAACTCTGACGATACAACAAAACATCCTCGCAGATTTTGAAATCTTATTCGACTTAAATTGGGTCAACACCACTATCACAACATAATGGTCTTACGTAGCTCGGATCTCCACTAATGTTCCTTGGTTGCCTAAATGAAACTATGATACAAAACAAAATCATTTATGAAGTCTTCAACCCTTGATTTCTTAACTGATTACATGGTAGCTAACCTTTCCCAAACACAAGGTCATTATCTCGTCAACACTCATATTTCCTTATTTTTTATACATTCACACGTGTCATGCAAAGTATCAAACTTATATTCGAGAGATAAAAAGGTGGTTCTTACTTTATCATTGCTGAAACGCCTCAAACATCATTGCAGACATCAACTGTTAGCACGACCCGTTTTTAAAAAGAGAAGTTATCATTCCAAAATCCATTTCGAAACTCAAAGCCTTTAACACTTTTACCGCAAAAATCATATTCTTGAACCAACTTGAGAAAAACACATTGGTACTTCGTAATCGGTTAAATGAGTCATATACCTTAAAAGACACATAACGGTCTTTCACTATTGTTTAGCAAGCTATCAACGGTTTAAGCACCACTTTAACGAACCAACCTCTTGCTAGTGAACAAGCCTGGTTCTCCTTTGGGCAGAACATTTAAACAAATGAAACATCGTTTTAGTTGCGCCTTCGTAACTGAATCTCTAACTTTCTCAATTGGGTTTGTGGCCTCTAACAAAAGGTGGTGGGCACTGACATCCCATTCGACCTTACCTCAATATCTACTCATGTTCTTGACATGGAAGAAATTCCAACGACTCTTCCAAGAAGCGCAAACAAACACTCTGACAATCTGAAGGCTCCCAAGCGTCGAGCTACACACGTTGGCATCTACCAAATGGTTAAACATATATCATAACCTTGTTGCACCATTCTCAAAACGACCACTACGAAAACCACTATAGAAGGGTAACGATTCAACATTCTCGTTACCAAAATTTAGGTCATCTCAGGGTTTCAAAGCCTCTAGCACAACTCTCGATATCACTGGCTAGCATCGCGCTTCGTTAACCAAAGCAATTCCAAGGGCAACATCTCTTGAAAAGGTAGCTCTATCACACTTGTAGAACATCTAACTTTGGTCACACTCAAATGAACTAGTTGATTCCGAATCCACTGTCTCTAAGACATACCTCTAAAAAGGGCAATGACAGTCTTTAAGTATCAACAAAGTCTTCTTTTTAAGTAGACAAAAAGAGTTCTCCAACCAACGTGCATTCACTGATCAATTTTGAGAGGCAATTATCCATATTCGTAAAACAACCATTATTCACACATAACAATAAAGATTTCTTACCACAACTCTGATAACGAATCTAAAGACTTTGGAGCGGCTACAGCACACAATGAATATACCATTCCAGTGGCGAAAGGAGGACACATTCTCAACTCCGGTATCATTCAACCAACTCACATCTTAACAATCCGAGGTAACTTCACCATCGGAATCACTCTATGAGCGGCTCAACACATAACTCGGCCTTCTAGGCCACGATCACAACCATCTTACCGTCTCAACATTGAACGCACCATCAAAATTCCAGTCTTAAGAAGTACGAACTCAATTTAAGGGCTTGTATTCACTAGACACCTCACTAAAACACCTATTACCACCCTCAGATTTCCTAGAACCGACTAAACCTAAGCTCTGATACCACTAAATGTAACACCCTCGACCCAAATGTCACATTTAGGCCTCAATCCCAACCCAAAACCATAAAATTTCCCAAACTGAGTTTACCCAACAAGTTATTTTTCAAAACATTCGGATCCAAAAGTTAAAAACATATATAAACAATTTAAATTATTTACAAAGGAGCTCCACTTTAAATTGAAAATATTAAATTAAAATATCTAAACATTTGACTTGATTAATACAATTTTAAAATAAGGATTACAAACTCATACACATAAGGCTCTATGAACACACAACCCACTAAATACAAGTATCATACTCTGACAACGCCGCTTGCTGGAATCCTATACAAACAGTGCTCCTCGATCCCGCAATCAACTTACGCACGGAAACAACAATTCTGAGCACTGAGCTTAAAAAGCTCATTGGTACACATCTACTCTACTATACTCTATGCTAATCATAAATGTAAGCATGCTAATCTTAGTACGAGCAATAAGAAGAGATAAATAAAAATATGGCACTACCACTAACCGTCTAAACACATGCTAACATTATAGCAATCATCAATCATAGCACACAAGTCATCGAAATTAATAAACCGTTCATCGTATTGTTCACCGATAACGCTTTCTGACCTAAATTCCTACTAGATTAGGAATGGGTGTTACAAGGTCACATAGCATCGAAACATACACCCTGCTCAAAATTATCCTTGAGCATCTACCCTCTGGTAAGGCTGGGTCACATAGCATCAGAACATACACCCATACTCGGGATTTCTCCTCGAGTATCTTCGAATGAGGCTCGGGTTACATAGCATCGATAACCTCCATTCGATATCTCAACCATGATGTTGTAACACTCTTTCTTTAGATATCCGGATCCCATCAATCAAGAAGACTCAACCCATCAAATTCCTCCCAAGGATCCCCTTATTATTGCTAATCATCAATATATCGTTTATTATACATTACTAAATTATTAATACAATATGGAGAAATACATAATTAATCTCATTTATCAAGTCATAGTTCAATTATTAATATTTCGTATTTACCCATATCTTAGACTAGCATTTCAGACTATTCAGCTCAGTAGTGTCGGTACTCGAATATGAGTATCGATACGGTACTCCTGGCTAACGGTACTCACACGTGTACCGCTAACAAATTAGTTTATTGGAAATTCCTAATTTTTATAAGTACCAGTACGGTCCCACCCATACCGATATTATCGGTACAAACAAAGCTCATACCGGTACCCAACTCATGGGTTCGTACAATTCTTTTAAATCGGGGTGTTATAACGCATATTAGGTCCCTAAAGCTTACGAAAGACATTAAAGTATGTTGCTAGCGTATTTAATTAACTATTACCACTTACCGACTTTTACCCATTTAATCAAATATTTATCAGTATTGTCTTTACCCAATATCCAATCGAATATATTAATTTATTCAGCTAACACACAAGGCATCATCATATATCAATTAGTTAACCAATCATACAATTAGATAATCATACGGATATTTAGACAATCATATACGGTCTCTAAAGCTCATAACAGACTTGAACATTCTCAAGCTCAGCAAGCATCTCAATAATTACCAAGCCTCGAACTATCAATATCGACACATGCTTATTACTCATCTTCTAATTTGCAACAACTAACATGCAAAACAATTACACTTAGAATGCTCATGAAGCATTTCGGAGTTCGAGGTGTACTAACCTAAAGCCGATATCGCTAAAATTCTTATTCTAGATTCCCGAACAATCCACATGATCCGATGTCCAAACTCGAAAAATCCTCGTATATCAACAAATACGAAAATACATTAATTTCATGCATCTCATATATTATCCTCAAGGTCAAATGCATAAAAATAGTTTATCGGGTTCGAATTTGGCAAAACGAATTGTGCCAATGGATTCAGAACGTCGAGAAACCCCCAGGTAGGGTCCCCAAAAAAAAGTCAACGACTTGGTCAACCCTGGCGATCTGGTGCGACGCGGCGCACCAGAACAGCCGTGCACCTGCATGGCATGATCTAGTGCGGCCAGATCCATGTGCACTCGGGTGCAAGATCCAGTGTGACGCGGTGCATTGCAGCTGTGTGCGCCCGCCTGCTGCTGCGCACGCCCACTCTCGCAGGTGGCGCGTGGGAGGCTCTCTGTTTGCGAACTGTTGAACCAACTTCTTTGATTCTTGTTTTTCCTCACTTCGACGAACGGCGGCTCGAACAACGACACAATGACTACCGTTGGACTCGTCTCTATGAGACATTTTCAATGGTGTCGGTAGTATCGTGCACGGCGGCTTCGATGCCCGTAGATCGAGGTTCAAACCCCCTACTTTTTCTCTCTTTCCTTCCTTTTTCTCTCTCTCCCAAAATATTCCTTTTATTTTCTTCCTTCTCTCTCCCCCTATCAAATCATCAGCCACCCTTTTAAATTAAAACACCTTATTTCATAAACAGTGGGTTAAAAAACACCAAAAATATTATATAAATAATTAGAAAGTGGTTCATTTATTGTTGTAACTGTGAGTAATTCTAGTTTCGTTTAGAATAAATGGAGATCTATTTCGATATGCATTTTAAAAGATAAAGATTTTTAAGTGATTGGAGGTAAGAAAAACCGAGCAACAGATTACTCTTAATATTGGTTCGATAGAGGCTTTAGAAATTCACCATAAATTGTACGAGTCCAATTAAAAATACTACCTTATATGGTTAGAAAGACATTTGAATCTAGTTTCTTTTGGAGAATCAAAATGAAGGTAGTGTAGACAGGTACAGACCAGGTGGTGGGTACTCAATTAAGTACTAGGTATGCAGACGGATTTGAGAATGTATCCGCCTAAACCAGTATATATTTAAAAATTATACACACTATAAATGATGGGTAAATGATGAATATAAAAATTTAAAGTTGTTATAAGTATGAGAAGGGGATACCCGCACACGTTCGTTCCGTTTGCCATCCCTTCCGGTGTGGAATATATCCCCACGCTTTCTCCACCAGACCCCACCAACTGCAAAAGACAGACTGTTTGTATTGAAGATATTCCAAAAACATCTTATGAGCAAAGCATAAGTTAGTCCATTACCGGTTTTGATTTGTCTGAAAGACGGAGAGTTTGGTTTTTCTCATAAACCCACCCAGGAGCAAATATGGCAGCTGAGACATCACCCTTTTTTATTACATCAAGTGCAACATTTGTCTGTGGAGGAAACAATTGTTATGCTTTCAATCAGTCAAAAATATATCAAAATCGCATAGAAATTATAATAATATTAATATGAAACGTACATTCCATCCTCCGCCACCATACCTTTCCGTGTCTGCTATCCCCATGTAAACATCGAACTTTCTATCACCGGCAACCGTTGCCAACACCTTCGGATCTTCCTCCTGCAACATACACAGGTTTATATTTACAGCACAACAGTAAACTTAGGTTCTCGAAATGAATGACAGCTTAAATAGCAATACCTGCCACCAATACTTAGAATAGATTCCATCACAAATATCAAAGAAAGGTTTACTCTGCTCATTCAATTGCTTCTGATAAATAGCTAATGTATCCATCAATTATAACGTTATCATACCTGAGCAATTGATAAATGGAATTCCATCTGCATGCTACAAGATTAATTGACGACGTCGCAAGTATAGGAGGAACAAAAATTATCTGCCCCTTTTCGTTGTCCCTTTTTATGCCTCACACGGAAAAACATTAAAAATTAAATTTTAAACTTTAACCTTAAATTCTAAATTCTAAATTCTAAATCCTAAACCCTAGCTTTAAACCTTAAACTTTAAACTCTAAACTTAATTTTTAGTGTGACGCATGGTATGATCTGGTGCAGCCAGATCCATGTGCACTCGGGTACAGGATCCAGTGTGACGCAATGCAACGCAGCTGTGTGCGCCCGCCTGCTGCTGCGCACGCCCACTCTCGCAGGTGGTGCGTGGTAGGCTCTCCGTTTGCGAACTGGTGAACCAGCTTCTTCGATTCTTGTTTTTCCTCACTTCGACGAACGGCGGCTCGAACAGCGGCACGATGACCACCGTTAGACTCATCTCTATGAAACCTTTTCAATGGTGCCGGTAGTATCGTGCACAGCGGCTCCGATTCCTTTCTTTTCTCTCTCTCCCAAAAAATTTCCTTTATTTTCTTCCTTCTCTCTCCCCCCATCAAATTATCTGCCACCCTTTTAAATTAAAACACCTTATTTCATAAACAGTGGGTTAAAAAATACCAAAAATATTATATAAATAATTAGAAAGTGATTCATATATTGTTGTAATTGTGAGTAATTTTAGTTTCGTTTAGAATAAATGGAGATCTATTTTGATATGCAATTTAAAAGATAGAGATTTTTAAGTGATTGGAGGTAAGAAAAACCGAGCAACAGATTACTCTTAATACTGGTTCGATAGAGGCTTTAGAAATTCACCATAAATTGTACGAGTCCATTTAGAAATACTACCTTATATAGTTAGAAAGACATTTGAATCTAGTTTCTTTTGGAGAATCAAAATGAAGGTAGTGTAGACGGGTACGGACTAGGTGTGGGTACTCAATTGAGCACTAGGTACGCAGGCGGATTTGAGAATGTATCCGCCTGAACCAGTATATATTTAAAAATTATACATACTATAAATGATGGATATAAAAATTTAAAATAGTTGTAAGTATGAGAAGAGGATACCCGCACACGTCCGTTCCGTTTGCCATCCCTTCCGGTGTGGAATATATCCCCACGCTTTCTCCACCAGACCCCACCAACTGCAAAAGACAGACTGCTTGTATTGAAGATATTCCAAAACATTATATGAGCAAAGCATAAGTTAGTCCATTACCGGTTTTGATTTGTCTGAAAGACGGAGAGTTTGGTTTTTCTCATAAACCCATCCAGGAGCAAATATGGCAGCTGAGACATCACCCTTTTTTATTACATCAAGTGCAACATTTGTCTGTGGAGGAAACAATTGTTATGCTTTCAATCAGTCAAAAATATATCAAAATCGCATAGAAATTATCATAATATTAGTATGAAACGTACATTCCATCCTCCGCCACCATACCTTTCCGTGTCTGCTATCCCCATGTAAACATCGAACTTTCTATCACCGGCAACCGTTGCCAACACCTTCGGATCTTCCTCCTGCAACATACACAGGTTTATATTTACAGCACAACAGTAAACTTAGGTTCTCGAAATGAATGACAGCTTAAATAGCAATACCTTCCACCAATACTTAGAATAGATTCCATCACAAATATCAAAGAAAGGTTTACTTTGCTCATTCAATTGATTCTGATAAATAGCTAATGTATCCAGCAACTATAACGCTATCATACCTGAGCAATTGATAAATGGAATTCCATCTGCATGCTACGAGATTAATTGACGACGTCGCAAGTATGGGAGGAACAAAAATCATCCGCCTTTTTCTTTGTCCCTTTTTATGTTTCACATTGAAAAACATTAAACATTAAATTTTAAACTTTAACTCTAAATTCTAAATTTTAAATCTTAAACCCTACACCTTACCAAATTCTCTAAACCCTAACAATACATTCTAGCTTTAAACTTTAAACTTTGAACTCTAAATTTAATTTTTAGTGTGTGACACAAAAAAAATGTTGAAGATTCAATTCATATGGAAGGGATGTTGAGCTGTGTGAAGCGGTTCTGATGTTCATCATGTGGGCCAATGTGTCTAAATTGACAACTAAAGGATAATCAGTTAAATATAGTTGGGCCGTTTGATGTTATAATCTGGGTTTGGTCCTGGGTCAACAATACAGTAGTTCGTTATAGGGACAAAGGTTGTCAAGTCCACTGCCACTTTACAATCGGAATGTTTTTGTTTCAGCATTCCTCCCGTTTCATCATGGATGTAGAATTTTAAAAATTATTATCATCTACATGGACGTTGGATTAGAGATGGTAATGGGACCTTCTGACTTTGCGACAAAATAAAAGTATAATATAGCTTAATTTTAATATAATTTAATATGTTATGGTTTTGATCCCAAAATTTTGACAAAATACTCGTTTTTCTCGTTCCTAATTTTTTTAAAAAAAATCTAAATATAGTATACAAAAATAATTATAATTTTGAAAAGATATTTTAGTAAATGTGTTAGGGGTGAATTTCATGTTGGTGCAACAAGGGGAAAGAAACTGTTGAATGTAATCGCAAGCGACAAGGGGAATAATATGGTCCGGATATTGCTTGTAAATAATATCTTTCTACAAATGATTTCTATATTGTGACATAGCTGGGAAAAGGAAATTGTTAGAATGTAAACCCAATTGCACGTAAGATCCTATAAAATGTGAAATCTCTAATTTCCTTTTGATTCCTACCTCAACAACTAATCTCCTTTCTCACCCACCCACATTACTTCCTTTGACAAATAATCATTACCTTCAGTTTTAGATTGAAAATATATTTTAGGGTAAAATTCAAAAATGGTCATTAAACTTTAGTCAATTATTCATTTTGGTAATTAAACTTTAAATTGTTTTAATATTAACATTAAATTTTTAGTTTTGGTCCAATTTGGCCACTGACTCGTTAACAGCCTTTAAAAAGGATGACGTGACTGTTAAAATATTTTGTATAATAATGCATTTAGTCCTCCACGTTTGCACATTTAAAAAATTTAGTCATAATTCAAAAGAAGAAATAAATTTAACTCTCATTATTTACACGTTATTTCAATTTGACCATATTTTTAATTAAAAATAATTTAACCTTACCCCATAAACCTTAAACCCAAAACTCTCAAACCCTAAACCTAAAACCCAATTGCTTCAATGTTACCAAACCTCCAATTGTATGGAAGCTGCTGAGCTTTTCATCTCCTCTTTATTAAGCACAGTAAATGACAGAGAAAATAGAGTCTAACGCACACTTAATAAATAGTTGCTCGACTTATTTTTCATTATTCCACTGATTTTCCCTAAATCCAACTGTCATGCAAACTTGTAGACTGTAGTATTAAACAAGATTGGATCACCTTCTCCTACGTTGCGGAATCCTTCGTCCCTTGCTTCTGCATAAAAAAGTGACAGACAAAATGCAATCATGGCAGTGTAAGAAAAAAAGTGATGAGATATGTATTTGTTGAAAAAATGGGAAATTAGAAATTACCCTTTGAGCATCATAATTGTAGCATGAGGATTGGTCCCAAGAGAGAAGCTAAAGGTGGACGCATCTATAACCCTAAGTACATCCGCTCCAAATAGCTTGAAATTGTTAGAAACTGCTTAATTAGTTACTTAGCTTTTCCGTTATAGTTGTTAAATAGTTAGTAGCAGTTAGTTTGTTGGGTAGCTTAGCTAATGTATATATAAAGTCATCAGATGTACAGATTGTTTTATGTGACTTTAACAAAAGAGAAAGTATTCTTTTAATCTCTTTCTCTTCTCTACAGAAATCTCTATCGACAACCTTCCCAATTCGGCAGACGCCATGGTAATGCCACATCGTCATCATAGTGTCTATGCAATATTGTTCCATGGAAGTCGTGGCATTGAGATTTTTTGGTCTCAGGTTCACTTGCAGGTTCATCATCATCTCCAAAAGATCTAGTGCCGTAGTGTTTTTGAAACTGAATCTCGACAACGATTTAGAATTCACGACGTCGATAATAGTTTGCATGCCTTGGACACAATTCCATTGAAGCAATCGGGTTTTGGGTTTAATATTTTAATGGTTTAGGTTTAGGTTTAGGGTTTAAGGTTTATGTTGTAGGGCTAAATTATTTTTAATTAAAAATAGAGCCAAATTGAAATAATGTGTAAATAGTGAGGGTTGAATTTATTATTTCTTTTGAATTAGGACTAAATTATTTGAATGTGCAAACGTGAAAGACTAAATGTGTTACCGTATAAAATATTTTAAGTCACATCACCCTTTTGACGGCTATTAACGAGCCAATGGCCAAATTAGATCAAAACTAAAAGTTTAATGGTAACATTGAAGCAGTTGAAAGTTTGATTACTAAATTGAATAATTGATCAAAGTTTAGTGATCATTTGTGAACCGTACCCTATATTTTATTATTATTTAAGTTTATAAATTTAGGATTTGAATTTAGAATTATACAAAGACGGAGTAGAGTTGGAGGTAAATTCAGAATATATATATATATATATATATATTAAATGTAAAAAATTGGTGAGGGAGGAGTAAGAGCCCCAATGTTATTTTTTTTTATAAATCTTAAATCTAATTCTAATCCTACCTAGAGGGGAGATGAAAAGAGACTCTAGGATGAAGGAAGATGAGTGCTCTTAGTGGGTCTAAAACCCATAGCCTAAGAGAATACGGGGGAACAAAGATAAGTAGTTTGATTAACCGGCTAAATGTTTGTTGGAAAAGGGCCAAGAAAGTTATATAAATTCTCATTTTAACCGCATGGGGGTCATTTAAGTTATTGGAAAAATGTTTGTTGGTGAACATGGAATTTATCAAAGTAGAGCAGCCCCCATAATCATTTTCAACATTCAAGTGATGATTGAGTCCCCCATCACAATCAATTTGGCCTTTTGTGTATTTAAGCAAAGTGCATATAAAAAAAATTCTAATTCGATGGCTTAGACAAGATAAAAAGTGAGAATGTTATTTAAAAATAAAATAAATCTAACAACGAAAATAATAACTTAATATAAAATGATAGAAATAAAGTAACATTATGTCCTTATATTTGAAAAATCGATTTGTTCCTTAACTTTTTCCGTTCATACTATTTCAAAATTTGGCGACTTTTCTAAACTATTCTTTAAATTTAAAATTGTAATCCTTTGACTGATGTAATAATTTGAAATTGTGTCACGTCATCACCTAGAATATATAACTACATATGATATGGGGGGGGGGCTTATCTCCTCTCTAGTCTTTTAGTTCAATTATATCTTAAGAATTGTCCCATAATTTTTGTTTAAATACTTATTAGCCCTATGTAAATTCTAAAATTACTCAAATTAAATATTGGTTTTATCAATTTTTTGGTTCAAATACTTCTTAGATTTCTATTAATTTTGAAATTATGCATATTAACAAGCCTTGGCTCCCATTTCTCTTATTCAAATGCTTTTAGGTCCTTTTAATTTCAAAATTAGGTAAATTAGACTCTAATCTCGATTTAAATTCTTTTAAATTGATGGCTTAATAATTAACGTTGAATCGCGAATTATTATTATTTATATTTGACTACTCCCAATGTTTCATCCTTGGTAATCATCCAAAATACATACATTTCTTAAAACTTTCAGGATAATTATATGACATAGTCTAAAAATATCACACCATTAAAAATTCAAATTTAAGGACCAAATTAGAAATAGTTGTCAAATCCTAAAATTATTATGGAGCAGAAAAAATAATTTTAAGATTTGACAACTATTTCGAAATTAAATAATTAAATATTACTTAATCCATAAAAAGCCATCATGCCTAAGCAAAGACATAAGAAAGTATCAAAATGTTCTTCAAATAGGTTGTTCAAGTGGTAAGCAGTTTAATACCTCTTAAACAGGTTTCGAGTTTGAAGTTTTGTGTATGTAGAAAATTTCTGTTGAGAGACTCATCCACCAAAATTAGGTGTACGACACGTATCGACCCGAATTAATCAAAGCAAAGCCTTGGAGAAGGGGTGGGCAACCAAAAAAAATTATTCTTCCCCGCCATATCTCATTATGTCCCTATATAAATAAGTGGAAACCGAGTTTGATAGATCTAAAGGGAAATAACTATCTAATGTCCTTACCAATGAAGTTTCTTCTATCTTCCTTTCAACTTAGAATTTGACTATGCCCCCATGCAGCTGTAAAATCCCATGGAATTGATGAGAGAAGCTTCATGTATCAAGACAAATTCAATCAAATTTTACAGCTATAAACATATTCGTCTTATAGCTTAGGTTGTCGTTTTCTATCATCAAACTCTTCAAGTATCATCTCCACTTGACCTTAATTTATTTTTATTATTTATTCTGTCTATCAACATGTGACCCTACTTGTTCATGAATATCAATTACCATCATGAACATGTCTTATCTATAATTAACTAGGTTTTTTTCCTGTGATTTTTTTCATCATTTTCATGCTGAAAAACAAATATAGAGACCACGGCTTAAAATGTAATCTATGATCTAAAGATTAATATACTAAAGTAAATGTAATTAACATTACTCTGCTGCGAGGAACTGGTTAATCTTCATTTATTGTAAGGGATGGGCTTTACATGGTTTGAACTCTTAATTTAGATGCATAGAGGGAGCTTTCGACTTCTACCAGAAATACCTGAGAAATGGCGTTCGTATACTAATCAGTCGAACCTCCAATATCGATATTATTCCCGACTCGAGGTTTTGTTTCATGTATTTTGCAAGGAGTACCTCGGATTCGAGGGAGATAGGTCCGGTGACCTGATCCTTTAGGTCGTGGGTTCAAGACTCCTTGTATGCATGGTGACTTGCATAATTAATATGTTTTTATTAGACTTACTAACACATATTTTGTGAGTCTTTCATATCGTACCTCTCTAAATTTAAAGTACTCTCAACAAGGACGAAGTCAGGATTAAATTATGAGAGGACAAATTGCTTATCTTTGAAACAATTAGGATCTTAAAAAAATAATTAAACCATAAAAATTAAGGGAATAAGATTTAATTTCATTAATTTTAAAATAAAAAAGATCTTAAAAACAATTTAATCAGGAAAATTGGCGGCTAGTGCTTAATTCTATAATTTTAAAATCGATAGATCATAAAAATGAATTAAACCATACAATTTTGGGAGAGGTAAAATTTTAATTTAAAATGAAATTTTACCATCAAAGTTGGGGATAATTTCTCCTCTCACCTTCAACGTACACTCGTCTCCTACTCCCTGTTCTGTGAACCCGTAATGGACTCTCAGCAAAATAGGAAAAAATATTCAACCAAAAGATAATACCAATTGTTGAAAGTTTCTAAATCTTAAGTTGGATAATGAAATACATACATTTATCCAAAAAAATATGAAAGTTTGTCTGATTGTCCGACGAAACACTTGACAAACTTGTACCAAAAGATTTGGAATTTCTCTCAACAAGATACCAATTCATATACAAATTCTTTTTTTCCTGTAAATTTGTGTAGTTGCTGCCATGAACTGAAGACTGAAGAGGACTTTCGTTTTCCTTAATTCCACTCCCACGTGAAGAAGCATGCTAGATTATAAGTTTATAAACAATGGAACCCATCACGTTTTCATAGTCAAAAAGATTAGGGAAATATATCACACGTCATGGATTTTAAGATCATATCAAAACTTTTTTCTGTTTTTTCTTCCATATAATATATTTTAGACTTGTTTGTTTATGGACCGAATCGGTCATAACTGGAATATTTTATTAAAGACAGACATAAAAGTATAAAAAAAATTAAGGATGAAGAAATTAATATATATATAACACAATGAAAATCGGGACGAAAAGCAAAGACAGAAGAAAGATGTAAAATATGGTTGGAGATTCTCATAATAACTTCAGGCTTTTGCTAGCCAATGCAATCCAAGTTGTCCCCTAAAAGAGGCTAACTAGTTCAATTGATCACCTTCTCTACTAATTGAGCAAGTATTGTATCAGTCAGGGGTGTGCATTATTCGGTTTTAACAGAATTAACCGACCGAACCGAATTTTTTTCGGTTAATTCAGTCTGTTAATTTTAGGTAGGTTCAGTTAGCGGTTAATTCTTTTTGGAAATTCGGTTATCAGTTAATTCGGCTCAAAATCGGTTAATTAACCGAATTAACCGAAATTATTATATATTAAATATTATATATATTACATATATTTTTTTGGTCATTAAACTTTTAAAAATTATAAAATGATCATTAATTTTTTTGATATATTATAAAATGTTCATTAAACTTTTATCAAATTAGTATAAAATAAAAGTTTAGTGACTAAAACGGTCATTTTAGTATAATTTAGTGACCAAATGTGTAATTTACCCAAAATTTTATAATAAATTTCGGTTAATTCGAAAACCGGCTGAATTATCCGAAATAATTTCGGTTCTGTTAATTCGGTTAAGGCTAATTCGGTTCGGTTAACGATTAAAGTTCTAAAAATTTTGGTTAATTCGGTTCGGCCACCGACTGAATTAACCGAATGCACACCCCTATCAGTTGGAAATTTGATATTAAAACATTTGTCACATAACTCGTAGCTTAGTCGACTATCTCCCCTTTATCTTTAATTTCTCACTTCGGATATAAAATTATAAATACAATATATTAAGTTTAAAAGATTTTGTCTCAAAAATCTCTCGCACAAAAAAATAAAAGAACTCTCTTATTGTCTTATCAATTAATTCGAAAATAATAAGTATTGTGTCCGAAATTATTTATTGAAAAGCTTTTTCAAAGAGAGAATTTAGATATAAATTTTTAAAATAATATAATTAAAAGGAATAACCATAAATCCCAAATACAAACATCAAAACGATCCTCAACAATTAAAAATGTTAATTAAACTCCCTTCCCTAAACTTATTTTATTAAACGAATGAAAGGGCTTAATTAATGTTGTGCAACTGAGAGAAAAACTCTAGTTTACTTCTCACATGCTAGAGTTGACCTTATCAAGTTACCCTTGTCTTTGCCCATACTCTATAATCTCTCTATCATTGTCATATTAAATAAATAAATGAATAAAATTATGGTTTTGGTCTTGCACTCTGCTTATATTTGGATTTAATCTATATATTTTAATTTAGTAAAATCTGATCCTTTAATTTTACAATATCATTATTTAGTTCAAATGGATGGTAAAAATATTAGTAACATATATTTTTTCTCATAATAGACACCATTTAACTCATTATGATGACTTAGAATTTTTGTGCTGGAATGGATGTTTCTAAGAGAAAAAAATTGCATTAGCATTTTAATCAGAATAGCAAACAGTGTTGACATTCTAAGAATATATCAAATTAAACTAAATGAATTAAATCTCAAATTTGAGTATGGTAAAGGGACCAAAACAATAATTTGACCTTAAAATATAACAAAATAAGACTAAAAAGAGGGAACCCATTTTTTAAATTAAGAAATGATGTCTCCAAAGAAGCTCTCTCTTTTGAGAGAGTCATGAAAACTTATACAAAATAAGACTAAAAAGAGGGAACCCATTTTTTAAATTAAGAAATGATGTCTCCAAAGAAGCTCTCTCTTTTGAGAGAGTCATGAAAACTTACATTAGTAGTAGTAGAAGAATTAGCAAAATTAAAGTAGTGATTATGAAGAAAAAAAGATTTGTCATCAACAACTTGGTCTAATAAAATTTGAGGGCTAGTTGGCGCAATGGGATCTTGCTGCATTTGGATGCACCCTATTTCAGCTTGAGCCACAGATAGCTGCATTTGAAGCTGAGAAACCTGGTTCTGCAAAAAAGATATGGCCCCTACACATCCATAAACCGGGTCTCTCACCCTTGCATTTGCCTCATACACCAAACTACTCGCTGCATCTGCTCTTTGCTGCACTGGAAGCTCCTGGTTTCAAAATCGCAATCCATTAGTAACTTTAAAAATACAGGGACAAAGTTGCTTAACTTCAAACATGCAGAGACCTATTAAGTATTTAAACTCAAAATTTGGGAGGTCAAGGCTTAATTTGTTTAATATTTAAACTTGCAAGGACCAAAAATTGTCCTCTTTCTATGCCTTGCAGATCTTAGAGTTTTGTCACCCTACACCAAAATGGTACCCTATGAGGTCCTGAGTTCAAAACTGAGAGAAAGGTATCTCGACTTTCTTCGAAACAGATGACAAAACTTTTGAAGATGCTTGCACTTGCAGCATCCAAAGAAAGCAAACTGTTGATTTAAGAAGATTATAGAGATGATTTTTTTAAGAACCTGCAACATTTTGCTGATATTGCTAGCACCGAAAACCTTGTGAACGATGGCGAACTTGTGGGGATCATCGGAAGGGAAATAAGGCGCAAAGATGCAGTCCTTGGCGCAGCGGCGACGGAGCAGCTTGCAGGAAGCGCAAGGCGAGTTTCCTCCCATAGTTTTGGGAATTAATCAAATTGGTGAAGAAAACTAGAAAGAAAAGAAAGAAGTTAAGGTAAGGCTAGAACTAGAAGTTATCTGCTGGGAAGGGAAGGATGCAAGCTTAGTTAAATTAGAGTTGAATATAAATGAAGTGTGAGGGTACGCATATTTATAATGGCCCATGAACGTGTGTGCCAAAAGATCAAACCACTTGAAGAAATTGTAGTAATTAATATCAAGGCTTAATAAATGAATTAACTATTGTATCACACTACTAATATCCAAGCTGTGAGAGAAATCTTTGGCAGTTTATGTAAATATTTTTGTAATACCCCGATTTTTTTTTCAAGTTAGTTAAGGGTTCATATGAATTTTGATCTGAATTTGAAAAGAATAAGACTTAGTGACCAAAATGACACTTTAGTAAAAGTTTGGGGGTTAAAGTGTAAAATATTAAGTAAGCGATTTTATTTGGTATAAGGGTGAATCTAATCAAAATAAGAATTTTGATATCAGATTTGGGAATTAAGATGCAGTAGAATGTATTGATTTTGGATCGAATAAAATTGTTAAGTGTGCTCAGGCTAAAATAGACTAAGATGGGTGACCTCTGGGAAGGTCCCATGTCTGTGTTTTTGATCGATATAAATGACTAAGAAAAATTAGGAATAATTCGTATGAATATCTGTTAAAGGAATTTTGAAGGAAAAATTTTATCCGATAGAGATTTCGAGTAATCATCGGTATTTTGAATTGAGTCCAAGTTTCACAGTTTGACTCCATAAATATGAGAGATTTATTATGATAATATTATTTATTTATGGAATTTTGAGATGTGAGATTTTTGGATTAGATTCTATAGTTCGATTAATAGAAAATCGTATTAGGTGATTATCGGGTAATTGGATCGAATAGAAATCATAAAATAAAATTTTATGATTTCTTTGGGAATGGTCGGTTATCAAGGAACCAAATTGGTTCAAATTTAATGGAGTGACAATTTTAAAGAAATATTGTAAATTAGGATGTAATTGAGGGACAATTTAGTAAAATGGATTAAAATAAATTTAAAATTCATTCTAATCATACAAGTGGTAAAATAAGAGTTAAATGAACAAAATTTTGTTCATCAAATTTCTTCATTGCCGTGGGAGAGAAGAACAAAAGGGAGAAGAAGAAAAATCAATTTTCAAGCTTACTTGGAAGGTTTACAAGTTCGATTCAAGTAAAATAAATTAAGGTAAATTAATCTATGATTAGTTCTCTCCGTTTTGATGATAGTTTTGCATGATAAAGCTAAGCATAGGTTATGTTTTTGGAAGAAGAAGGTTATGAGATTAAGAATACATGATGGAATTAAAGTTTGATTTGAGTAGATTTGATGTTGTAGACAAGAAAACAAGCTTAATTCGGAATTAATTCAATGTTTAAGAACATAAACCCTAACCCTAAGTTTTGGGAATTTGGTTAGGGAATTGAATCAAGGATGAAATTGAATAAATTATGAAACTAGAAGCCTTGTTTTGATGTTAGGATGATTAAATTCCCTATTAGATTCCAAGTGACCAATTCGGCTAGAATTGGAAATATAGGGGAACTATTGTGAAATTTATTCTAGCATTAGAATTGATGAGATTGTGATTAAATTTGATTGATTTTTTTAATTTAGGAAACAATGGATTGAAATGACAAGAAAAGAAATGGTGAAGGACCATTTTGAAAGTAGGAGTTGTTTGTAAGGGACAAATTCAGTCAAAGCTTGGAAGTCAAGAGAACATTTATAAAAATGTTAGAAATGAATAATTAGTTGATTTGTACATGAATTCAAGTACAAATGTGGAAGTAGTGACTAAAATGTCACTTTAACAAAGTTTAAAAGTCTAAAAGGATATTAACCCAAAGTGAACAAGTAGCAATGGAATTGTTCTAATTTGAGCTTGAACAATTGTTTGATGTCCAAAATGGTCACTAAAGACGTTAGGACCAAATCGGCAATCACATGGAAATTGGGGAAAAATTTCAAAAATATTTTATATTCGAATAATTATGTTTTGTAAATTAAGTTAGCAATGTTAGATTTGAGTCTAACAAAAGTATGGTAATGTATGTATTCGATTGGTCTTCTATAGTTTCGAGGGAGACTGAGGGAGACACAAGTATTAGAGGAAAAGAAAAGGTTATCGAATAAGCTTAGTGAGGCTACTTTTACATTGCTACAGGTGAGTGCATTTATATGTCTATATTATGTTGATAAAGGGAAGACTTGTGATAAGTCAATTTGAAAATGATATTGCATGATTTTAAAATGTTTGATTTAATGCATAGTACAGTAAATGCAAGCAATATATGAATGGTTTGATGCAAGGTATGGTATGAACTGCCCGTTTTGCATGAATGATGATGTATGATTATTAAGTAATTGAATGCCCAAGTATTATCATGAGAGTCTGGTATAGTTGAATAGCCATAGAGTCCTTAGCAGCTGCATCACTCAAGTTATGATATGATTTCATGTTTTGTGACTATGATGGTTTCACATACACCTTACGGACCCAAGCCCCCCAAGCCCTTGGTGTACACCTTAGTGATCCACGCCCACAATGCTAATAGCATTGACGAGGTGCTTTTATGAGGAGCAAAGAGTGTCATCGAGTACGTACTCATGTTCACGTTATGTTACACTACGGTGTCTTATCACGTTGACTCGTGTACCTTAATCTCATTAATATACTTTGGAATATTTTCAAGAATAATGTTATGTTCAAGATTACTCGATGTTTTTATATGATCTCATGATATTATGTCAGTTTTGTTAAATGTTATAAACTGGATTGGGATCGCTTGCCATTTTGCAGGAACTGTATTGCATTTTCATATGATATACTATACTGCATTATTGCATGCTTTTATTTAAATATGTCTAATTGCCTCACTAAGTTGTTACTTAACATGTGTTTTATTTCACACGTAGGTTCTCCGAATTAGTCTAGCAAGGAGGAGCTGTTCTTTTAAAGTCAAGTTACTACAGTAAGTTACAGTACGTACATCCTTATCGTAGTATGATAAACTAGTGGGCATGTAAATATTTTTAAAGTGAACTGTTCTGTATAACTAAGTTTTAATCTAGATGTATTATCTTGAAATTATGGATTAAGAATATTGGTAAAATAAATAGAACTAGTAAAAGTACCTTAATTATTATTTATCGCGTAACAGTTTCAAAATTTAGAAAAGGGTCTAGTAACACACATAGTTTTCATCCTGAATTGTATTTTCATTTTAATAATTGACTTATAAGTTTTACAAACAAATTCATGGTCGAAACTAGGTGTCCATGTCTGACATTGTTTTAAATTAGAAACCGAGAAAGGGCCAACCACTGGACTAGTTAAGCAAGAATAGTATAAAAAATTTTACAAGTTAAGTTTTCTGAATATGACTCTGAACATCTTTAATGTATATTCGGCCTACGAGTATACGTTAAGGGTGCTACAATTTTTGATGTGTTAATTGTACATAGTTTTATATATTATTAGTGATTTAAATAATTTATTAATGGGTTTGTCTAAATGGTAAGCAGTTTGATATTGCTTAAGCATATTTCAAGTTCGAGACCTTGTGTATGCAGAAAATCATTGCTAGGAGACTCACCCACCAAACTCAAGTGTGCAATGCGGGGCAGTCTGCAGTGATGGACTGGGGGGGGGGTTGGAGGGGGCGGTTTCCCTTTGGAGATTTGAAATTTGTATGATTTAGAAATTTTTTAGAAGCTTTCTATGTATTTTTTTATTGAAAATCTATTTTTGACTCTTTAAAATTTTAGAAGTTCGCCCCTAAAATTTTATAGGTTAGTCCCTAACGTAAAATCCTTCGTCCGTCTCTGTCGGTCCGAATTAATCAGGACAAAGCCATGGGAAACCGTGAGAGCAACAAAAAATGATAATAATATAATATTTAAAAATTTTAAAATCAAATCCTCGTTATTCTTAATGATATATTGTAATCTTGTTTACCGATAATACATTCATTGATGGTGATGAAATCTTACACTTTTTAATATATATATATATATATATTAATATATTAAAAATGATTTTGTTAATCAATTGAATGAAAGACATTTTAGTAATATGGTTGGTATCTCAAGCCTTACCTGACGATATTCCTCAAATTTTCTCGGTAAATAGAATTAGATTTCTTGACTTCGTATGGGTCCAAAAGAGAAGCATTGGGTATCTAAAGTCCCAAAATCCTTGTAAGATAGTCGAGTGTTAAGTTTTTTATTAGTCATAAGTTGTAAATTTCGTTTATATATTTTAATTTATTCTTTTAATCCTATATTTTCCAAATGTGGATACTTTTAACTCAAATGGGAGGAAACTTGCCTCCGAAATTTTGCTATTAGTCCTTATAACATGGGTAAGTAGTAGATTTAGTTAGAGGTGGAAGATAAGAGGGATTGGTGGAGTCATGACCTCACAAGATTTTGAAAATTTAGAATTCAGCCCCTTAAATTTTTAAATTTTTTTGAATGTTTGAAATTAAGAGAGAGAGTGTGTGTGTGTGATTTGGTGAAACAACAGTAGGCAGTGAAGTGAACACTGAGGATAGACATACAAATAAAGTACATTCTCATCGGGGAAAGTAATCTATGGGGGCACAAAACTATGAGAAATGGACGACGACGGGGTAACCGTAAGGATTGGAAGAGAGATAGGTGGTGTTGGACGGTATTCATGGCTAATTTACCATCTAATTTTTTGTTGAAAGGCTAATTTACCATCTAAATTGCATTGGAAGGGACTATAGCTTTTTTGAATAGTCTAAAGGTGTTACAAGGTAGTATATGTTCATACATATTCTTAATTATTCGACAATGCACATACACCTTGTAGACAAAGTGATTTGAACTCGTGTCTCTTAGGATGAACATCATCCGTTTTTCTACTAAGAAACTTGTTGGGTTCCAAGGGCCTATAACTTATTTTTGCGCGATATGAAAACTGATTGCTTCATTCATTCCAACAAAGAAGGTTGTTGATGGGTCGCGTTTTGGCTTTATTCCTATGAAAAATGAAAATGATGCAAGGTGGGTCATTCAATGATTAAATGGAAGATGGATATATGGATAAAAAAATTCGAGTCTTCATGGCACAATATGGGGTAGGGATTCGTATTGGAGACGACCAAGAAAAGATGGAGTGAAAAAAATATGGCAAAGGAGAAGAAAATAAGAGATACATTTACGGTGGATAAATCGATAATGAGAAGGTTTCATGGTGTAATGGATCAAGACAAAGTTGAGACATTGCAGCATTGTGCAATTGCATGGTGTCGAAAATGGGTATCAATAGAAGCTTTAGCGGAGGAAATGCCCATAGAAAACCTCAAGGATTTCTCTCTCATGCGAATTGGAGGTTCGAAAGTGTTGCTGATGTTTGATGATGTTAAGAAACGTAGAGAGACAATGGCACTAGCAGCGTTGGAGAAATGGTTTGTGCAAGTTAAGAAATGGTCGACGAAAATAGAGAGTATTTTCAATGAATATGGCTGGTGATCAGTGGCTATCCAATTCATGTGTGGACGAGAGAGTCATTTGAAAATTTGGCAAAGGAATGAGGATACCTTGTGAGGATTGAAGAAGTGGATAACGCAACAATATCATTTGAAAGGGAAAGACTGTTGATTGAAATAGAGTGTTGGCTGAATATAGATAAGGTGGTAGAGATAGAGGTTGAGGGTAAGATTTTTCTAGTTAGAATTAAGGAGACAGAAACCATACTGGAGAATAGTTTCAGATGTCCATGTATGAAAAGAGAGGACAATCTACCTTAAGACGTTAAGGGAAAGAGGTAACTGAGGATTGTTATACAAAAGAAGACTTGATAAAACAAGTGAAGACAATCAATGATGGATATATGAGGAGGCCCTAGAAACACAAACAAGGGCAATTGAATGCAATATCATTACAGTGTGGAGGCATAATCCAACGTGAGAACATGATAGTAAGGATGAGGTAGGGAAAACAACCGTGTTCATGTTGGTAAGGGCTGGTTGCTAGATAAGGAGGTGAGTAAGGTTGATTGTAAAAAGGGATCACGATGTGGACTTGATGATGTATGAACTGAGTAAGGACATACACGAGTGCAATGTTGACGTTAGAAGGAAATTTGTCGCTTCCAATATGTACAGAGTTTGTTAATACACGAGCGCAATGCTGAAGAATGTATAGTAAGAAAGGTTAAGCAAAAAGAGAGAAATCGTTAAAGATCTAGAAAAAAATACAAAAGCAAAAAAAAAGAGCATCATCTAAGGCGCTACATGACAGAAGATAAGTGATACTTTGCAAAAAAAAAATGAGACTTTAGAGTTTAGTAAACTCCTTGAGACGATTTCTATTAGTAGAGAAGAAGATGTTATAGAAGATATCGCAAAGATTATTGAAAGAAGGGATTGTGGTCAATAGATGGTGGAAGGATGCGGATGTTTTCATGGAAGATACAAGAATTGTGTTTGGTGTCAAAAATGATGTTGGTTCAGCTTTAGCATGGCAACGTCATTGTAATATGGTATTCTTTCAAAAAAAAAAAATAGAGGAGATATTGGTATATTTTAGGAAGTAAAATTTGATGAGTTTGATTTTTTCTTTTGCAGTATCATGTTGGTGTCAACCAAATTCGGCATGACAATGGGTAAGTGGATTCTTAAAAATTGATATTGTGGGTTATTGAATGACCGTACTCAATTGAGGGATAACTATATTTTTGGGAGTTTATTAGAGGGACTTTGGTTGTGATGAGATTAGGAGATTTGGTTGTGATTTCTTTATTGTAGGGGTAGTAATAGCCATATGTATCCTTTGACATTGGGAATGGTAGATTCAGATTGCGACAGTAATGTTGAGAGTATGTTGGGGATTGTTGTGTGTTGTTGACGCTTGCTGAGTGTAGGATTGGTTTTTGATTTTTAGGGCTCTTTGGTCTTTTGGTGTTTCATTGTTGTACGAGTATATGGTTAGTACGAGTACTATTTTCCTCCAATCTAGGTTAGAGATGTTTTTAATGAGGTCTATGATAACTGATTTTATGTATGATTTTCAATCTAATAAAATCATACTTTATTGATCAAAAAACAAATTTCAAAAATTTTAGTTAGTCCCCAATTTATTTTTGAAAAAACGTAAATTAAACCTTCAATTTTTTAAAAAATTTAGTTGAAACCTCTATTTTTAAATCTTAATTATTATATTCTTTTAGTAGAAATTAATTATTATTTAATTGACAACCTAATTAATTACTTCCATCAAGTACATGCTTCAAACATGGGTGCCTTCCACGTTCTTCCTCTTTTTAAGGTTTAAATTTTCTGATTAAAACTTTTAATTTTAATTTTTAAAAAATAAATATGTATATTTGTATACTTTTTACACAATATGTATATAAAAAAAATCTCTTCATTATATTATATTTTAACTCTCGTAAAATTTATGATTCGATTTCTATTCAAAAACTTTTTGACCAACATAGCAAGTGTGTGCATATAATACTGTAGAAAGGGGTGTATAACACAATTTAGTCATTAGCATAATCCTTGGCAAATCTACCATCATATATACTTCATTACGAATTATTCAACATAAAGGTCACACTTCAACAATTTAAGAGAGACCCCCGTGAGCTAAGTGTTCATCAATCGTTATCACACAATCGTCTAGTTGTTTGCCATATCTATTGGTCCATTATTTAAAAGAAATGCATGTATTGACCAAGTGAATGAACTTGTAACAAACTTTTTCGTTATATATTTCATGTTTATTTTATAATTTATGTTTCAGAGTTTATATTTATTTCTGTCAATCATATCATATCTAGTTTTTAAAACTAAATTTTTTTCATTAAGAGTGAAATAAACTATATTATTGTGTTCAATACTTATTAGTAAACCTCGAAAGTTCTCAAATAATTTGTAACAGTCCGTATTTAATTACCAAAAACAATAAGAAGATGATTGGAATATCATTAGTATTGCAGCCCATTGTTTTGTCTAAACTAATTGGAAAACTGGCTTCTGTTTATTATCTGTGAGTTCTTATACTCCATAGATTCAAAAGCTACACTATATTCTATTGAGACAAAGATTATTCCACGTAACTAGGTTTTTTATCATAGAAAAATAAAAAAGAAGATAAACTAGTAAATCAAAATAGCTTACTCCGCTTACTTTTGTTCCATTTGGATATAATATAATATAAAGGGCTTAACCTCCATGTTCAATATAAGTACTTCAATAGTTCAAATTAAAAAAAAAAATAGGTCAAATTAAAGGGCTTAACCTCCATGTTCAATATAAAAGGCTTTTCATCGGTATTTCAAGATTTTTGTAAAATCTAAGCGACCGGATATTTTTGTGGTGTCTGAACCGCGTATAGTGGCGAGAAAGCTGATCCTTTCATTAGAAATTCAGGCTTTGATTCTTCTTTCAGAGTGGAGGCAGAAGGCTTTTCAGGGGGAATATGGGTCATGTGGAAGTCCTCAGTTATAATTGATGTTTTGGCTGTTTCATCGCAATTTGTTCATGCTTTTTGCTCGGTACCTTCGGAGAAACGTAATTTCTTTTTCACCTTTGTCTATGCCAGTCTAGAGGCCACAAAGCGACGTGATCTTTGGAATCAATTGAGTGCTTTAAAACCAGGTTGTAAAAGACCGTGGGCTGTTGGGGGTGATTTAAAAGTTATCGCCAACCTATCGGAACGATCTGGTGGTTCACAGAGAAGGTCTGAAATATGTTCGCACTTCACTGATTTCCTTTTTAATTCTGGCCTTGTTGATATGGGGTTTAATGGCCCTAAATTTACATGGAAAAGGGGGGACCTATCACAACGCCTTGATCGGTATCTTTGCAACAAGGATTGGCTTGCGACTTTTGCTAATTCAGAGGTTTTTCACCTTCAAATGTTGGGTTCAGACCACCGTCCGATTCTGCTAGACACAAAGGATAATTTTTGCGAGAGGGGCGAGCGGCCATTCCGGTTTTTAGCAGTTTGGAATGACCATTATGATTTTCAGAATTTACTTACTGAATCATGGTCGGCTAGTGAATCCTTGGGCGATAATATCGCTAAATTTTAGCAGAATAGCAGCGAATGGAATAGATCCGTCTTTGGTCATATTGGGAGGCTTAAAACCTTGATTCTTGAACGGTTGAGGGGTATTGAACGCGCCTTGGAAAAATTTGAATCCATGTTCCTTGTTAGTCTCGAAGCTGATCTCAAAATTGAACTAGAGGAGGTTCTTATTCAGGAAGAAAAACTATGGCAACAAAAGTCTCGCTCCAAGTGGATAATTGAGGGCAACCGTAACACATTTTTTCATGCGAGTACGATGATCCAGAGAAAACACAATGCTGTCCGCATGCTTGAATTATCGGAAGGAAGGTGGTGTGATGATCCGAGCATCCTTCAAGACCACGCTCACCAATTCTTTATCAAGCTCTTCTTCTCTAGTGAGTCGAGGGTATTATCTAGTGCTGCGGCTCATTGCAATTTCTTCCAATATGGGTCAGCAGCTATGAACTCCTTGGTGAACCCGATTACAATTGAGAAAGTCAAGCAAGTGTTTTTCAGTATGTCGCCGCACTTGGTGAACCAGGCAATGATGGTCTCCCTGCACTTTTTTACCAGAGAAATTGGTCTGTGCTTGTTCCTGCGGTCTTTCGGACAGTGTAGCGATGTCCCTTTTAATTTTCATCGCTAAAATAAAAACGATTATTTTCTCGAAGGATTTTTGAAAGGTGTTTGGATATAAAATATTTATTCCGTGGGGTTTACAAAAATCTTATAAAAATGGAGTCGCCACCGGCCACTTAGGTAGGCCGGACACCACAAAACCAGAGATTCAAAAAGACAGGGTTCGGGAGTCGGTTACGGATGGGGAAGGATTAGCACCCCCACACCGCCCAAAAAATTGGTACTTTAATAATTACCGCTTTATTAATATTGGATTTTCCGGATTAAAGTGACGATTATTTTAAATTTCGGTCATAATTGCGAATATATTTTAAGGGTCCCGTTATCCGAGAATAAACGCCCAACCACTATCACTACGCTTGATACTGGCCCCGTTTACGCTCGGATAAAAGGACACCGCATTAACAATTTATATATCATATGCAATCTTAGTGGCAAAAATATGAAACATGGCAAAATATTTAAATGCAATAAATATTGACATATTAACATGAATGATTTTTTAGACTAAAAACATGTATATATATATACATATTATTCTAAATAATAGATAAAAACAACTATCATGTGTCAAAATAACAAGGCAGGAATAAGTACATATATACGAACAAGTATTTCAAAAGACATACATACTGGTAATAAAATATATTTCAACATATACGGGTCCACATATCGTATAAAAAGGGTAAATTTACTAACATGAGGCCCTAAAAATAAGAAAGCATACACATATATAAAAATACTAAATATGCCATGTACGAATTAACTAAAACATAACATGCTTGATACGGATAACCGGATAAAAAACGAATATCATACTTGACACATATATATACATATAAACATAAAATGAGTCATATACGAGAGACATAAAATAAAATAATATCAACATATACGATTATAATAAGAACAATAACATTTACAAAGAAAATAGATTTGAAATGAAAGGAAAATGAAAATCAGTCATTTGAAATTAAAGAGCAATAACATGTAATTTAGGGACGAAATTGAAAAACAAATAAAACCTACAAAGACCAGAGTTGTAATTATACCAAGGGGCAGACTCAAAATGAAAATTTCAAAAACGCGGGGTGATTAGGGGCGTAATTTTACCATTCAGAAGCTGATCAGGTGTAATTTAGTGACTAAATTGTGACTTTTTGGAAACTCAGAGGGACTGGGACTGTAATTATACCATGCGGCAAGACAAAAATGAAAATATTGAAAACGCGGTGGGATTAAGTGTGTAATTTACCCATTTAGCAAAATAAAAACAACTATAAAAGCCCCATTTTAAGGCCGAAATCAAATTTTTGGCCATTTGTTTCATTTTCTAATTTTTCTGGGTTTTATGTTCTTCGTTTTCTCTCGTTTATTCATATAATACCCAGAATCCGGCGGTCGGCCGCCGTATTCTCCGCCGCCGGCCGCCGCTAACCGGCGCCGGTGTGACTCCAAAATAGACCAAAACAACCCCTTGTCGTCCTCAATATGAATCCTAGGTTGGATTCGGAGGATATGCCTCCATTCGCCCTAGATCTAGGAAATACGAACAAAAAAAAAGTTTTAAAACCCAAGACAAAAACTACCAGGGGGCCTTCCCCTTCCTTCAGTTCACCATCTCTGGCTTTGGAAAGCCGAAAGGCTTGTCACTGAGGAAGGGAGACCCACGAAAGGCGACGGTAAAACTCCTCTTCTTTTTGTTTCTGTTTTTTTTGTATATGCATGTAAAGAAAATAAGTAAGGAAAAAGTACCACTGGACTTGCTTTGCCTTTTTTGTATTTCTGAAAAACTTGTTACAAAAGACTCCGTTTCTTGTTCTTACTCCCCTCTTCCTCTTTTTTTTGTTACAAGATTTCTATATCATATATATCATTGTCTTCTTTGTTGCAAGTTGCATCCTGCTTTTTTCAGATCTGAACTGGACTGACCATTTTTTGCTTGTTATCTTGGGCATGTCCTGAATATCGGCGCGGTGGCGGTGTGGACACTCTGCCAGTGGCCAGACACGTTCTTGGCCGTTAGATCAGATCTGATCTAACGGTCGAGATGGCTTGAAGAATGATCGGCCTGGATGAAGCCTCGATTCGATGAGACGGCTCCAGATCTTGCCACGTGGAGCACCGCAGTCGAGGAGTCAGAACGCGTGGATTTTACGCGCGCGTGGGATAATAAAGCGTCCGCGCGTGGACCACACGCGCGCGTGGCACTCGAACGGTCCATACGTGTGGAGTACGCGCCTGGCAGATATTTTTAACCTTCATTGCATCGTGGCCGTTGGATCAGATCTTGATCCAACGGCCCATAGTTACCTGCACATTGTAATTAGATAGGATTCAGATTTGGGCCAAACGGGCTTTGTAATTGGATTTTTGTAATTGGACTCGGACTTTTTACTTGGGTTTAATATATATATTTAATTTTATATTTAGTCAGCCCAATAATTATAATAGTTGTACATGTACGCACGAAAAAATAAATACTTTATATTATACGATCATTAATTAATAATATTCTAGTATACGTACGTATAATCATATGTATATTTAACATAACGTCTATATACGCTTATACCCTAGACACATACGTGACATACATACGCCTCTAATACGTATACGTAGCTTATACATGCACACATCACCTTATATTAGTAACATTCATATAATAAATATACATGCAATATTAACATATTTATAAGTGAAAATGAGTGATTCCAATTTGCCCCTCTTTGCTTGTTCTCATGGAATGGGAAACAAAGCAAAGATTCATAAGCACTCATTTTTATCAGACTTCCTGTTTGTAGCCTTGGAAAAACGAATTCTTTTAGACATTTCCGCTCTTCCTTGGCTGAATCTTCGGGCTCGTGAGTTCTTCCTATATAGAGCTTCGTCACCTTCCGATCTTGGAGCTACAGGCTCTTTTCGACATAGAACCCTTCGCTCTGACATCCCGAATTATGAGTCATTCTTTTCACTTTGAGACAATAAAGCTTGGAGTCCTTCCTATATAGAACTCTTTGTTTTCAATATTTGGTTTCTCCTATATAAAACCTTTTGCACATTTGGTGGATTTTTCTCGACCGGGAGTTCTTTTTGAGATTTTAGATTTAGGGTTCTCTCTCTATGGGACCTTCCACTAGGGCTTGAAAATGCAAGGTTTTTTTTTTTTTTACCACCGGACTTGCTTTGCCTTTTTTGGACCTACGCTACTAAGATTGCCGCATCATGCCCGAAGGACTTACTGATGACCCAAAGGATTTAATATCTGGATCTGACGCCGACATGGCTGTTGTTTTATGAGGACTCACGCTGATATGCTGCTACATCAGGCCCGAAGGACTTACTGATGACCCGAAGGATTTAATATCTGGATCTGACGCCGACATGGCTGTTGTTTTATGAGGACTCACGCTGATATGCTGCCACATCATGCCCGAAGGACTTACTGATGACCCGAAGGATTTAACACCATGCTCGAAAGACTTACTGATGACCCGAAGGATTTAACATCGTGCCCGAAGGACTTACCGATGACTCGAAGGATTTAATATTTGGATCTGACGCCGACATGGCTGTTTTATAAGGACTCACGCTGATATCTTTGCCGCATCATGCCCGAAGGACTTACCGATGACCAAGGATTTAACACCATGCTCGAAAGATTTACCGATGACCGAAGGATTTAACATCGTGCCCGAAGGACTTACCGATGACCCGAAGGATTTAATATTTGGATTTGACGCCGACATGACATGGCTGTTTTATGAGGACTCACGCTGATATGCTGCCGCATCATGCCCGAAGGACTTACTGATGACCCGAAGGATTTAACACCATGCTCGAAAGACTTACTGATGACCCGAAGGATTTAACATCGTGCCCGAAGGACTTACCGATGACCCGAAGGATTTAACATCGTGCCCGAAGGACTTACCGATGACCCGAAGGATTTAATATTTGGATTTGACGCCGACATGGCTGTTTTATGAGGACTCACGCTGATATGCTGCCGTATCATGCCCGAAGGACTTACTGATGACCCGAAGGATTTAACACCATGCTCGAAAGACTTACTGATGACCCGAAGGATTTAACATCGTGCCCGAAGGACTTACCGATGACCCGAAGGATTTAATATTTGGATCTGACGCCGACATGGCTGTTTTATGGACTTTGATAAATTCTTCGATAATTCTTCAAATACCTGTTTAGGAACAAGCAAAATTGACATGCCCCTATCTATATGATGCATGCAATGTTATGATTTCTTTCTTTTCGTTTCTCTTTTTCTTTGTTAATATTATGTCCTGAAAAGTTATTCTTCTGATTTCTTTATTTCCTTTCCTTTTGTGGTATGCTCAATTTTGATCTTCATTTCTGTCAAATTTTGCTCAATGGGCATCTGCTCTTGTTCATTTGCACGATCACCCGCCTTTCTTCTTCGGATTTCTGCCTGCTTAACTGACAAACATTATATCATGCGTGTGCAGAGATTCTTACTATTCTTTCTGTTCTGTATTGCCCCATTCGATCGTACTCGGCTATCTTCCAGTTCTTTTGACCCAATATTCTGTGTATTTGTTAACTTCGTCATCGGGGTGGGCGAAATGCTTCTTAACCTCAATCTTCTTGTTGTCTCTTGACGGACGCCATTCCTCGATTTCTGTGCTTTAATTCTTTGGAGACTCACTGTTTACTTTTTAACCGTCCCCTCACTTTGTAAGCTCATTCTTGTCCTGTTTCGTCCTTCATTTTCTTGAACCAAATAAGGCATTGTGGCTGGAATTCGCTTCTTGTTTTTTAGCTGTCTGGACACTTATACCTCTGTTATGCATTGTGAGGTCCTTTCTGGTTAGGGGCTTCAATAGTATCCACCTCCTTGTGTTCTGGATCTTACCCCTGAAGTAATACATGGAAATTTTTGTTGTTTTAACTTGTCAATTTGCTGGTTAGTGTTCCACTGAAGGGTATCATTCGGATTAACATACAAGATTTTGAAAACACAGCATATGAGCTCTGGATATCATGTGCAAGAGTGGCTTAGATTCAACCACTTGATAATTCAAAGATGTGAAGTCTTCCCGGGTGACTCGGTTCATCCTCATGATTACCGCGTTGCTGCAGAGTGCTACTCTTTCTCAATTCTCATTATCTACTCTGCCCCCAAAAGGGTAGGCTTGTATAACCACTTGAGCGCATAAATATTACTCTAGAAATAAAGTTCTGGGTGGTGCGAGTCTTAATTTTTTCATGGTATCGCCAATTTTCTTTTTCTCCCTTTTTTTATTTTTTTATTTTATTTTACCATTATTTGAGGAAATCAATTCGTCACAGTCCTTTGTCTTGAGGACAACGATGGAGCAAACAACACTGCCCCAAGTTACTCGGCATAGTCACGATTTGAAAATATTACCATCACTCATGAAGCTAAGGTTTCTTGAATTGAGTGATATACCACTACCCTATCGCTTCAGCGGAGTGCCTCAAAATTTCCATACTCTTATCCGAACAAGCCTATTACCAGGTTTCGAACATAGGAGTACTTTTTTATTATTATTTTCTCATTTTCATTTCTTTTTTCTTTCTTCTCTTTTTCTTTTCCTTTTTGTTTTGTTTCTCCTCTACTACCTAGAAGATTATGCCTAGAGTTTCAATTTCAAGCAACTCTACCTGGTTGACATTTAGAGCTTTTTTATCCTTGAATATCATCGAAAGAGTAATAATCTCGCTTTCTTTGACCGAGTCCGGTGGGGAAGATCACACATCATCGTTATCACGACAACTATCTAATGTCACATCTTGCAATTGATATCTAGTGCCCTACAATGACGAGAAGATATCTATGTGCTTTCAAAAACATTATATGTTTAAGCGAAATGTGTCCTTTATTGAAATAAAAACCAACAAACATGCCCTATCACAAAAGATCTTTGCCACATGGGGGCCTCATAGAGTTGATTCCTTGTATTACTTTAGGAAGGTATTTTAATGTAGAGATATTTTCGGCTTCTTCAAAGACTATGTAGATTTGCTTCTTATCCGTGGTCTTCCAACGCTTGATCGATTCTTGTGTCGGGGTTCCATCATTGACCAGCTTCTTGATTTCTCCGAGTAAAGGTCTACATTTTTACGGTGGGATGTCCCGATGCCCCCCATATGGAATTCGCATGTGCTACTCGAGTCAAAACTATGGGCATACTGGATCAGGTGCACTCTTCATCGGCCTAGGAACAAGATAGTGACCCTCTACAGGTGAGGCCAAATGTCTGAGATAGATGTTCCAAACATTTCCAAATTTGCGCTTGTCCGAGGAATTTTCCTTGATGCCCCCGATTTGTCAGTCTGTCTCATTCTCTTACGGCCACGTGAACCTTGGAGATGACACTCATTTACGTCTCCTTCCTTATCCATCTTATCTTGATTGGGTCCTTAGACTTAGACCCCAATTTTCCTTCTTTGACTGCGTATTCTATTCTTTCTCCAATCGTCATGAAATCTTGAATTTGTTTCTCGATTTTTCCAACATCATATCGAAGAAGGGAGAGGAAGCGTTGCATGAAATAGGGAGTCAACTCTTCTTCCGCTATAGGGGCTGGACTTGGGTCGCGGACATCGCCATCTTAATGCATATTCCTGAAGCTTTCATTTGGCCTCATTTTCTCATTCAAGAAAGCGTCGACGTGGTGCTAAATCGAAGCATATTTGTATTGACCCAAGAAGGCATTAGCGAGGTCACTCCATGACCTAACTTGGTTTCTGTTCAAACGGTTATACCCACCTTCTTGCTGGTCCCGTCAAGCTATCATGGAAATAGTGGATTAATAATTCTTCGTTCTTCATGTATCCTTCCATTTTCCTACAAAACATGGTTAAGTGAATCTTCGGGCAGCTGGTTCCGTCATACTGCGCAAATGCGGGAACTTTGAAATCTGGAGGAATGACCAAATCAGGGACTAGGCAGAGTTCCCTTGTATTGAAAGCATTTATCTTCTCTTTCTTCTTAAGCTCTTTCTCGATTTTTTCTTCTAACTGGTCAAGCCTCGACTCTTCAATTCGTTCCATTTTTCGATTAATTCTGCCATCGAACCCCATGTATTAAATGGTGAAGTGTCATGCGATGATAAAATAATGCAAAAAATGTTATGCAAATGCAATGCATGAATGCAATAAAACATTGATTCCGCAAGTGATTTGTCCTTATAGAACATCTTTCATTCAGACCAAAAGGTTTCATTACATCCGGTATTAGGGTTTTACAGATATCGGTGAGCCCTGGAACCTAATGTCTTGACCTCATTCAATAGTCCCGTCAGTTTTCCTTCGCGGTCCAATGCCGGATCCATATTCTGGCTTATTGGTGCTGCTGCATCGGCTAAATCTGCTATCTGTTGAGCGACTTGTTGGGCTTGAGTCGTAACCATCTTCATGTCCCGGTCTTTCTCCCGTATTGTTTGCTCAGCCTTTTGTAACTTAACGGTCATTGCCCCAGCACGGATCTCACTGGTGCGTAAAGCAATCTCGAGCCTCACTATCTGTTCTTTGAGTACTGCGTTTTCCATTTGGAAGGCTTGTGATTCATTCCTTTCCTGGTGCGGACTTGATTTTGTGGATATCTTCCATGGCGGATCGCTTTCCAACTCATTTTGGATAAAGTCGCGTTGGCCTCGGCTTCTTCCGACTTCTTTGATAATGATCTGACTTTATTCTTACTATTCTTGCATTTCTGCTTCCAGCGTTCTGAACCGTTCTTTAGCTGAATCATACCATTGACCCACTCTTCCGCGGTGTCACCCAGACCGAAACTCTTAAATTCAAAGTGCAGCTTCTGATACTCGTCTTGCACATTCTTTGATTTCATGCTAAGATTGTGCCTCTCACGCTCGAGCTGGTCGCGCTTGTGTGCGAATTCATCTTCTGAGACACTTTTATTCTTGGTTCCTAACTTTATCCCGCTTAAGTGACCTACTTCTGTGTTACCTGAACCTTGGGCTGGGTATTGACCTTCCTTCGACTTTGCCCCTCGGGCAACGGCTGGCTGGCTGAAGAATCGAGGTTGTCCGTCGTCGAAATCCAAGATTCCCATTCTGATAAGATCCCGAACTCTGTCCTTCAGGGCCCTACAATTTTCAGTGTGATGACTCGAATCGCCTATGTGGTAGTAGCTGCGGACACATTTGTTGCAATCTTTCGGATAAGGAGGTTTTCTTGGCACAGACTTCATTGGTATGATAAGGTTCCTTTCGACAAGCAACGGAAGTAACTCGGTATATCTCATGGGTATAGGATAATGTCTTTTGATGTCATTAGATTCTCGAACTTCCCCTGGTTTTGCCTCTGTTCCCTGGGTATCTTCCCCAGATATGCTATTTGTCTGCTTCTTGAGATTGATCACGAAGGGATTCGATTTGTCATATTTAACGGTGTTATCTATTTTGGCATTTCGACCATTGCATTCCGCATTCTCGCTCCCCGATCAAATCTTTTTCGAATTCGACATCTTTGCTTGCCTTTCATCATGGTATTCATCCGGTCCATCATCTCGAACATCTGCTTCTTTAATTCTTGTATTTGTTTATCACTAGGATTGACACTGCTTACCGAATCCGTTTTGGTGTCCTTGAATGGTTCTTCTTCGGCTGTCCCCGGTCTAGTCTCGAGATGGAGTTTTGGGATTGGGCCCTCTTCTTTCAGGTCAAAGAACCTTTGGTCCATCATGAACAATCTTCTATTATGGGAGAAATCACTCGGGAATCGATGCCCCTGTGTAATGCGAATGCGATGATATGCAAAAACAAAGCAAAAGAAAACAAGTCAGTACCGGACAAAAATGATAAGTACGTAATAAAAGGGCAAATTAAATGCGATAAGCAAACAAGGCAATCCTATTTACATTCCATCTAAGACACCTAGGTTATCCGCATTGCTCTAACAGGGTGGGTTTCTATGTGTTCTCTACATGCAGTTTTGGTTCTAGGAGGTACCCGAATTGTCCTTGCTGTCCTCTACTAAGAGTAGCAAGGCCCCCGATCATCACCCATTATAGGCTCCTTTCAACCGGGTTCAATTCAGGGGGACCCATTCGCTTATGCCCGTACGAAGGAACGATATCCTTACGAAAGCATAAGGTACTCGAGCCCCGAAGGTACTTGCTAGGCCCATACGGGAGAACGATATCTCCACGAAAGCATTAGCGTTTCCCCCCACTTAAAAAAGACGGGTTTATATGCCATATTTTAAATGCGTTAAAATAAACGCGCAATTATGACCGAATGTTAATTTAATAGTCACTTTAATCCGGAACTTCCAATATTAGTAAAGCGGTAATTATTTTAAAAGCTTGACTCTCATTTGTTTTTGAAAAACAAAAATGTCCCCAGCGGAGTCGCCATCTGTAGCGATGTCCCTTTTAATTTTCATCGCTAAAATAAAAACGATTATTTTCTCGAAGGATTTTTGAAAGGTGTTTGGATATAAAATATTTATTCCGTGGGGTTTACAAAAATCTTATAAAAATGGAGTCGCCACCGGCCACTTAGGTAGGCCGGACACCACAAAACCAGAGATTCAAAAAGACAGGGTTCGGGAGTCGGTTACGGATGGGGAAGGATTAGCACCCCCACACCGCCCAAAAAATTGGTACTTTAATAATTACCGCTTTATTAATATTGGATTTTCCGGATTAAAGTGACGATTATTTTAAATTTCGGTCATAATTGCGAATATATTTTAAAGGGTCCCGTTATCCGAGAATAAACGCCCAACCACTATCACTACGCTTGATACTGGCCCCGTTTACGCTCGGATAAAAGGACACCGCATTAACAATTTATATATCATATGCAATCTTAGTGGCAAAAATATGAAACATGGCAAAATATTTAAATGCAATAAATATTGACATATTAACATGAATGATTTTTTAGACTAAAAACATGTATATATATATACATATTATTCTAAATAATAGATAAAAACAACTATCATGTGTCAAAATAACAAGGCAGGAATAAGTACATATATACGAACAAGTATTTCAAAAAAGACATACATCTTGGTAATAAAATATATTTCAACATATACGGGTCCACATATCGTATAAAAGGGTAAATTTACTAACATGAGGCCCTAAAAATAAGAAAGCATACACATATATAAAAATACTAAATATGCCATGTACGAATTAACTAAAACATAACATGCTTGATACGGATAACTAGGATAAAAACGAATATCATACTTGACACATATATATACATATAAACATAAAATGAGTCATATACGAGAGACATAAAATAAAATAATATCAACATATACGATTATAATAAGAACAATAACATTTACAAAGAAAATAGGATTGAAATGAAAGGAAAATGAAAATCAGTATTTTGAAATTAAAGAGCAATAACATGTAATTTAGGGGCGAAATTGAAAAACAAATAAAACCTACAAAGACCGAGTTGTAATTATACCAAGGGGCGGACTCAAAATGAAAATTTCAAAAACGCGGGGTGATTAGGCGTAATTTTACCATTGAAGCTGATCGGGTGTAATTTAGTGACTAAATTGTGACTTTTTGGAAACTCAGAGGGACTGGGACTGTAATTATACCATGCGGCAAGACAAAAATGAAAATATTGAAAACGCGGTGGGATTAAGTGTGTAATTTACCCATTTAGCAAAATAAAAACAACTATAAAAGCCCCTTTTAAGGGCGAAATCAAATTTTTGGCCATTTGTTTCATTTTCTAATTTTTCGGGTTTTATGTTCTTCGTTTTCTCTCGTTTATTCATATAATACCGAGAATCCGGCGGTCGCCGCCGTATTATTCTCCGCCGGCCGCCCGCTAACGCGCGGCGCCGGCGTGACTCCAAAATAGACCAAAACAACCCCCTTGTCGTCCTCAATATGAATCCTAGGTTGGATTCGGAGGATATGCCTCCATTCGCCCTAGATCTAGGAAATACGAACAAAAAAAAAGTTTTAAAACCCAAGACAAAAACTACAGGGCCTTCCCCTTCCTTGATTCACCATCTACGGCTTTGGAAAGCCGAAAGGCTTGTCATCGAGGAAGGGAGACCCAAAGGCGACAGTAAAACTCCTCTCTTTTTTTGTTTTTGTTTTTTTTGTATATGCATGTAAAGAAAATAAGTAAGGAAAAAGTACCTTTGGACTTGCTTTGCTTTTTTTTGTATTTCGAAAAACTTGTTACAAAAGACTCGTTTCTTGTTCTTACTCTCTCTTCTTCTCTTTTTTTTGTTACAAGATTTCTATATCATATATATCATTGTCTTCTTTGTTGCAAGTTGCATCCTCGCTTTTTCGAGATCTGAACTGGGTGACCATTTTTGCTTGTTATCTTGGGCATGTCACGAATATCGGCGTGGTGGCGGTGTGGACACTCTGCCAGTGGCCAGACACGTTCTTGGCCGTTAGATCAGATCTGATCTAACAATCGAGATGGCTTGAAGAATGATCGGCTGGATGAAGCCTCGATTCGATGAGGCGGCTCCGGATCTTGCCACGTGGAGCACCGCGATCGAGGAGTCGAACGCGCGTGGATTTTACGCGCGCGTGGGATAATAAAGCGTCGCGCGTGGACCCACGCGCGTGGCGTGGCACTCGAACGGTCCATACGTGTGGAGTACGCGCTGGCGGATATTTTTAACCTTCATTGCATCGTGGCCGTTGGATCGGATCTTGATCCAACGCCCATAGTTACCCCGCACATTGTAATTAGATAGGATTGATTTGGGCCAAACGGGCTTTGTAATTGGATTTTTGTAATTGGACTCGGACTTTTTACTTGGGTTTAATATATATATTTAATTTTATATTTAGTCAGCCCAATAATTATAATAGCTGTACATGTACGTACGAAAATAAATACTTTATATTATACGATCATTAATTAATAATATTCTAGTATACGTACGTATAATCATATGTATATTTAACATAACGTCTATATACGCTTATACCCTAGACACATACGTGACATACATACGCCCCTAATACGTATACGTAGCTTATACATGCACACATCACCTTATATTAGTAACATTCATATAATAAATATACATGCAATATTAACATATTTATAAGTGAAAATGAGTGATTACAGACAGTTAGCCGTTTCTTTGAAGAGGGTCATCTAGATGATTGGATTAACAAGACTATTCTTGTTCTTGTGCCGAAAGTGCGTAATCCTACAATGATTATCTAATTCCGCCCTATCAGCCTCTGTAATGTGATATATAAGGTAATCACCAAGACAATAGTGGACCGCATCAAGCCTTTCCTTCCAAATTAGATCGCACAAACTCAAGCAAGTTTCGTTCCGGGTAGGCAAATTAAGGACAACATTATATTGGCGCAGGAGGTTATTCATTCCATGTGTCACAAATCAGGCAAAAAAGGGTGGATAGCCTTCAAAGTGGATCTCGAAAAAGCATACGACAGGCTTGAATGGGATTATGTGGAGGAAATCCTATTGCTCACGGGTATGCTGCATAAACTTGTTCACCTTATTATGATCTACGTCCGTTCAGTATCAACACACATGCTTTGGAATGGAGAACTGACTGAATCTTTTTTGCCTTCGCGTGGAATTAGACAAGGGACCCACTATCGCCCTATTTATTTGTGTTGTTCATGGACAGATTATCTCAAGCTATCTCTCAATGCATTGATCACGGGAAATGAAAACAAATTAAACTATCGCGACAAGGCTCTGGCATTTTCCCACTTGTTCTTTGTAATACCCCAAAATTTGTTATGTTAATTTAGGGTCATTTAGTCCTAAGACAAGGGCTTAAAAGCTTACTTAGCGACTAAAATGACAAAAATGCAAAAGGTAGGATTTTTTCAATTATGGACTGTAGAAAAGAAGTTTCTGAGGTTTTAAGGTGTCATGTGATAGAGAACGAGTAAAATAGAATATTCGCAAAATTTGGTTAAAATCCAAGGAAAAATTGGAATGGGAATTCAAGGTTAAAGTTTAGTGACCAAAATGACAAGTTTTAAAACTTGGGTGATAGAAGTGGAAATATGAAAAGTTGAAGGACCAAAGTTGTAATTTCTCAAAAGTTAGGTGTTTTATTTTATAAATAGATAGAGCGCCTATAGGTGTGTATCGAATGAGGAATTACTGGTTTGATCCAATATTTCGATTATTGGGAAAATCGTAGTCAAAGTTTAAGTAGAATTTGGATACCCAGATCGAACTGAAAAATTATGAAATTTTACCATATGGTAGAAAAAGGTTATAAAAGTCATTTCCATGTGTTGAAGAATTTATCAGTAATTATTTTATCACGTACATGGATTAAACAGATCATTGGAGAAAAATCTAATATAGATTATGAGAATAAAATGTAGTATAAGATATTGAATTTAGATCGAACTGCAAAGTTAAGCGTGCTCAGGACAGAGGATGGGTGACCTATTGGGAAGGTCTCATGTCAGTAATTGAGACTGATAAAAAGAAATTAGCTCGAGTTAATATTATTCGTATGGATATCAGATAAATGATTTTTAAGAGAATTTTATCCGATAAAGATTTCGGATAAATTATTAGTATATTGGACCGAGTCAAAATTTCAAGATTTTGATTTTTACAAAATTATGAAATATTTTGTCGGTCAACAATATTTATTTATGGAAGTCAGAATTATGAGAATTTCAAATTTTACCCGATAGTTTGAAAAAAATGGAAAATCATAGTAGGTGATTATCGGGTAATCGGATCGAATTGAAATTTTAAAAACAGTTCCATAAGACATGGAAAATTCATAAAATATTATTTTTATGAATATTTTAATATTTCTAGTTGGATTCTAACTAGATTTGGTTCTATTTTTACAAAATGGCAAATTAGAAAATAAGTTTTAGTTGAAGGGTTATTTGGAATCAAGAAATTAAATAATTTAAAATTCATTTAATTAATAAACATGGCATAAATAAGGAAAAAGATGAACAAAATTTTTTTTTCATCTTCTTCCTACATTTCGAAAGGCAAGAGAGAAAAGAGGGAAAAATTTACAAAATTTTCCCTAGGCATTTTGAAGGCTTTAAAGCAAAATTCAAGGTATGATCCTTTAGAATAATTTGTTCTACATTCAATTTTCTACATTTTGGTAGCAATATTGCATGGTGTTGTGAAGAACTACTTGAATTATTGATGAGAAAGAATTAGGGAATTGATGTGCTAAGTTGAAATTAGGACTTGAATTACATGAATTCAATGTTGTTCTGATGAAATTAAGCTTGGATTGTATTTAATTTCATGATGAATTTAAGAACCCTAACCCTAAAATTTTGGGATTTTATTTAAGGTTTTAAAATTTATGATGAAAATGAAAGATTGATGATATTGGAAGTTTGATTTTGATGTTAGAGTGAAAAATCCTTAACTAGTCTTCTAAGTGACTATTTTGGCATGTTTGATAAATTAGGGAAAATATTGTGAAAATTATCCTAGTGATAGATTTGAAGAGATTACGAATTTAGAAGCTTAATTATGGCATTAGGACTAAAATAAAGTCCTTGAAAAGTTTAGACACCCAATTTGTCATATAGGAAGAATTTGGGGTTTTAAGTGTAAATTCTTGGAAATGAAGAATATATGTTGAAAAAATTAATTTGAGCATGTTAGAATGTTGTTTGGATGAAAAGTGAGCCTAGAGAAGATAAGGGACCAATTCAACAAGCTTCAAAGTTAAGGGACCGAATTTGAATTTTATGAAAATTTGAGTGTATTTATGTAATTAATGATGTTGGAGATGTGAAATTGACGTTAGAATGCTAAACCGATGTTGAATCGAATTAGTGACCATTTTGACAATTTGTCAAAATCAAGTGACCAAATAGGAAATAAATTATTGGATGGGGATTAAATCTGATTTTTTAGTTAAAATAATAGAATTAAGGTAGTAATGTTGAGTTGAGGACTAAGTTGCAAAGTTAAGAAGTTTTAATTCTTACCTTTGCATTTTAGTGACTATTTTGGCAAAGAAAGAAAATTTGAGGGAATTATTTTGAATAATTATTTGATGAAGAAGATGATGAATTGGTGGTTTGAAGTAAGTGATGGGACTAAATTGACAAGTAGAAAAATAAGAAGAAGTTAGTATAACGTAGAAGTTAATTATGGAAAGCTATGTAGAAGATTGAATTTTGGCAGTGACTTCGAAAATTCACCATAAATTCTACAAAAATGTTTAGATGATGAATTTTATATCAATGTAAATATTTGTTTGTCTAGTTTCGCCTCCAACAAACAGAAACTGATTTCGAGTTCCGAGTTAAAAGATATGAATTTTTAATCGAATAAGGGTCAGAAAATTTACAGAGCAGTTTTTGGTCAGGGCAGCTCTATGACGGGAGTTTGAAGAATTTTCATAATTTTTGTAGATTTTATTAATTTATGTGGCTTATACCGTTAGAACCGTTATTGAATCTAGTTTCTTCAGTATAAAGGGAATTAAGATCAAGTATGTATTCTTCCCGATATAAGTAAATCTTTGAAGGTAACGCAAGTTGTCAGGAAATAGAATTTGATACATTTTGTATCTAAATGTTTGATAACAAGCTCGGAAGAATTATTGGAAGTTCAAAATGGTCATTAAGGACCAAAATGAATTTTTGGAAAGTATAAGGAAATAAGGAAAATTATGGAAATTTTTATGTTAAATGATTAGATAGCTTGATTGAAATATTGTTCGGAGTGAATTTAACAAATGTTTGTTTATATTCATGTGGTTAACCAAGTCAAATCCGAATCAAAAGAAGATTCGAGGTACTATGAAGGAAAAGATCGAGTAGAATTTAGTGAGGCATGCTAATAAATGGTCCAGGTGAGTGTATTTTATTTATTTATTTATTTATTTATTTATTATATATGTGAGATGAATGAATGCATTTTTATCTATTTATATATATATGATGTGAAGAAGACTTGCAATAAGTCAACTTTGATAATAATGAAAATATATATTGATTAAAGAAATATTAAATGACATATGTGATACATGGATATAGAATAATAATTCATCTAAGATAAATCGAATTTTAGATTTTGGGTATGAAATGCCCATTATCGAATTATGGTTGATAGTTTTGATGAATTGGATATTGAAGATAAAATATGGGATGTGAATTGCCCTATTATACGAACAATGATGATTGATATATAAGGAAATGAATTGCCTAAGTACTAGTGTGAAGTTTTTGGTATAATTGGATATCCATAGAGTCACTTAACAGCTGCGTCTTAATGTAGGCACTTCGGTACTGAGATAATGTAGGCACTTCGATGTTGAGATAATGTAGGCACTTCGGTGCTAAGATAATGTAGGCACTTCGGTGCTGAGAAAAACACTAAGGTGTTGTGCGAGGAGCAAAGGGCGTCCTCGAGTACGTACTCATTTCAGTCGCTTCGGCGATGTAGACGTTACGACATCATAGACACTACGGTGTCGTGATGACTCGCGTACCATAGCTTCACATGATTTTGTACTTTGGGCTATGATAAAGGAAATAATATGCAAATGATTGCATGAAGGAAGTATGACTATGATAAAAGAAATGATATGTGATAAGTGTTCAAAAGTACTATTTTTATTACCCTTTTTACTCATATTATTGTTAGACCTAAGCTCATATTAGTTGCATAATTAGTCATTCATGCATTAATTCATGTTTCTTTCCGCCGTTGAGCTTGATTACATAACTTGGTGATTTTTGTGGAAAAAGATGCTGCTTTGGTGTGTTTTTGTGTGTGTGCAGAATCACTTGCCTAAACAAGGTTAGAACCAGTTGCCAGGGCAATACATGAAGGAGATGCCGAGCTAGTTGCCAGGGCAATGCATGAAAGAGACACCGAGCCAGTTGCCAGGGCAATTGTCGACAAGAGCAAAGGTGATATGGTAGTCGAAATTGATGACTAGACAAGCCCAAAATGACGTGGAGCAAAGCCCAATCCCAAAGGAATTTGATTTCCATGAAGAGATTAAAGAAGAATTAAATTCCAAGAAGATAAGAGAAGTTCTAGTAGGAATATAATTATAATAAAGAATTATATTCTTTAAAGATAATTTAATTCCAACTTAACTTCCTCCTCAAAGAAGGACTTTGACCTAGCCCTATAAATAAGAGGGAGATTTCAATAATCTAGGGAGAGCAAGAGAGGGGAATTTTGACAACACCAAGGAAAGCAAGAGGAGAGAATTTTCGACAAGCATCTAGGGCAAGGAGGATTTCGACAAGCCTCATTCTTCATACTTTTCTTTCTTGTTCGATTGGGTTCATGCTAGGGATTATTTATCTTGTGTTTCTTTGGAACCTAGGTATGAACTAAATCTATTTGGCTATGGTTATTGTGTTTTGTGGTTGTGAGAAACTATTGGTTTTTGTTTAGGTAATAAGAGTTTGCACTTTTCTATTCAAGGTTTATTCATTCTTGGTTCTTATTCTTGTTTGCGAGTGAATTGGGAGAGGATCTCGTGATTTCATCTATTTATCTAATATCGGGAGAGTTAGATTCAAGAAACGAATATGATCTTTATTCAATCTATTGATGGTGAAGATTAATCCGGCTTAGGAATAAGTTAAGGATTTCAACGGCTAAGAGGAGCGCAAGATTGGTTGTTGTTCACTCTTGATTCACGCATGAATGTATTATCAAGGCATGCACAAGTAGCTAGAGTTTTGACTTAGGGATAAGAAGAAACCATTGAAGAACGCTCTGCCGAACCTTGAAGGTTGCTGTCCAGACGCCCAAGTAGTTGCCCATGCAACCATCGATTAGTTGCCAAGGCAACCCCGTTGTGCAAGTTGCCACGGCAACTGAGTTGCCCGTGCACTCTTTTACCAAGACGATCCAATCGGCTATCACACCTCAACTCACGATAACCTGGCCTATCTCTCTCTCATTTGATCTCATCTTTTCTTTTACTTTATTGCTTTCTAGATTAGTTATTAGTTAAACTCCTATAATCCTTTATTTGTGTTTTTACTTTTTACAGTGCAAGAGACTAGATTCTTGAAGTAGCACCAATCCCTGTGGAGACGATATCTTTTATACTATAACTTGCAACGTTTATACTTGCACAATTGCGTAGCACTTATTACGCGCAACAAGTTTTTGGCGCCGTTGCCGGGGATTGGCAATAGCGACTTTGTTTTTATTTTCTTGCACTTTCTTTTTACTTTTTTTGTTTAAGATTCAAAGGGCTAACAAACTTTGGTTTTGCATTGGTATATGACGAGGGCGAGACCGACTACACCAGAATATCCCTTTGATCTAGAAATCGAACGAACCTTACAAAGACTTAGACGAAGGATAAGAGTAGCAATGGCTAATCAAGACGACAATATGATTCAAGATGTTCCAGCAGGAGGAGGAGTGATTCTTGCACGAAACAGAACTATTCGAGACTATCTTGAAGAAGATCTTGATGGACTTAACCCAGGAGGTGTCGCACCTGAAATTGAAGCCGACCACTTTGAGTTGAAACCGGTAATGTTTAATATGATCAACACAATAGGTCAATTTGGTGGCTCAGCAACTGAAGATGCACGACAACATCTAAAATCTTTTCTCGAGATTTGTAACTCATTCAAAATACACGGAGTCACCCCCGATGTCTTACGATTAAGATTATTCCCCTATTCACTGAGGGATAGGGCGAAAACATGGTTGAATGGCATTCCTGCCGGATCAATAGCATTTTGGACCGATCTTTGTCGTGATTTCCTTGCTCGGTTTAATCCTACAAATTTGACTGATAAGCTTCGTAATGACATTACTTCTTTTCGGCAAGCAGATGATGAATGCATGTACGAGGCTTGGGAGCGATATAGAGAACTTCTACACAAATGCCCCCTACACAGATTCCCAGTGTGGACTCAAGTAACAATGTTTTACAACGCCGTGAATACACCAACAAGGATGATGCTAGATGCCTCGGCAAACGGCATACTCCTAGATAAGTCACCGGAGGAAGCAATGCAAATTTTAAACAGGCTTGCCAAGAATGATTATCAATTCCCATCTACTAGAAGAGGAGGAGTTAGACGCCAAGCCATAATACATGAACTAGGATCATCAGACTCAATTTCGGCACAATTGGCCACTTTAACCAAGATGGTCCAGAACATGCAAAAACCAAACAACACACATGAAGTCAAGGTAATGGATTCTTTTTGTGAGTTATGTGGTGATAACCATAATTCTTCTGAATGTATGCAGAATCCGGAATCCAGCTTCTATGTGGGGAATTACAATCGGAACAACAATGTGATGTCCAATACATACAATCCAGCTTGGAAGAAGCACCCAAATTTTTCATGGAGTAATCCCAACAATGCTCTAAACCAGAACAATCAGAATGCACAAGCATCGAGATTCTAGCAGAATATGCCACGGCAACAGTTGCCGCAGCAACAACCGACAACATCTAGTTCTTTGGAAAATTCTCTAAATGCTTTTATGATGAAAACTGAATCTTATATGGCTGAGAATAGTAATTTCATAAAAAGAACTGATGCTTTTATTAACAAGACCGAGATGAGATTGCAAAACCAAGAGGCGGCAATCAAATCATTGGAAAATCAAGTCGGACAGTTTGCTCAAAATCTGAATACTAGACTGCAAGGAGGTTTACCTAGCGATACTGAAGTCGCAAGAGGAACTGGCCATGAGCAATGTAAGGCAATCACCACTAGAAGTGGCCAACATCTTAGAGAAGCTCAAACTCGCTCATCAAACAAAACTCCACAAAAAGATCAAGACGAACCTAGCGACAAAGCCTCAGATGCTGAACCAGGAATTGCCGCAGCAACCGGCAATAAGCATGCCTCGGCAACCGATGATAAAGACGCCTCGACAACTTGCGAGAAGCATGCCTCGGCAACCCCAGTTGATAATGCCTCGGCAACTCTAGTTGTCCCGGCTATGCCGTCAATCAGGTTTCAAACCAATAAAAGGATCGAAGATATCCGACTTCCACCACCATTCCCACAAAGGTTGAAGCGACAAAAGCAAGAATACCAATTCAAGAAGTTTCTTGATATCCTAAAGCAAGTCCACATCAACTTGCCATTGGTGGAAGCAATTGAACAAATGCCAAACTATGCCAAGTTTCTTAAAGACATTGTGTCCAAGAGATCAAGGCTAGGAGAGTTTGAAACAGTTGCCGCAACAGAGGGATGCATGGCCATGTTGCACAATCGTATGCCACCTAAGTTGAAGGATCCCGGAAGTTTCACAATACCCTATTCCATTGGAAACCACTATGTCGGGAAAGCATTATGCGACCTTGGGGCTAGCATAAACTTGATGCCTAAATCGGTTTTCCAAAAACTAGGAATCGGGAAGGCAAGACCTACAACAGTTATGCTACAGCTAGCCGACAGATCCTATGTGCATCTAGAGGAAAAAATCGAGGACATACTGGTAAAAGTTGATAAATTTATTTTTCCCGCTGACTTTATTGTTTTGGATTGTGAAGCAGATGAGCATGCACCTATTATTCTCGGGAGACCATTCTTAGCAACAGGGAGAACCTTGATCGATGTTGAAAAGGGAGAACTCACAATGAGGGAGAATGACCAGCAAGTTAAACTAAATGTGTTCCAAACACTAAGGCATGCCGATGATCCAGAAGAATGCCAACTTCTTCATGCCACGGTAGAGTTTAACTTCGATAAGGAATTTAGTTGCCTCGGCAACTACATTACCGATCAAGAGGAACCTGAGGAGTATGAAGAACCGGTCGATGAGGAACAACAAGAAGAGGCAAATTGGCTAGTCAATCGACCAGGTACATACTTTGAACCACTGGATGACTCAGGTAAGGAAGGTAAGCTCGAAAAACCCTCTATTGAACAACCACCGATTCTTGAGTTGAAACAATTGCCAGAGCAACTAAAATATGCATACTTAGGAACCGATAATACATTGCCTGTAATTATTTCTTCTAAGTTACAGCCTGAGCAGGAAAAGAAGCTGATCAAGATGTTGAAGCTACACAAAAAGGCAATAGGGTGGACAATTGTCGACTTGAAGGGAATTAGCCTGGCAGTGTGCATGCACAAAATTTTGTTGAAAGATGATCACAAACCTTCAATTGAGGCCTAGAGGAGACTGAATCATGCCATGAAAGGGGTTGTAATGAAAGAAATCATCAAATGGCTTGACGTCGACATTATATACCCTATCTCTTATAGTACGTGGGTAAGTCCGGTACAATGTGTACCGAAAAAGGGAGGTATAACAGTGGTAAATAATGAAAACAATGAACTTATTCCAACCAGGACTGTGACCGGTTTGAGGGTTTGTATGGATTATCGAAAGCTAAACAAAGCCACCATGAAAGATCACTTCCCATTACCCTTTATTGATCAAATGCTTGACCGTCTTGCAGGTAAACCCTTTTATTGTTTTCTTGATGGTTATTCAGGTTACAATCAAATTGCCATAGCACCAGAAGATCAAGAAAAAACAACATTCACATGCCCATACGATACTTATGCCTTCCGAAGGATGCCGTTCGGATTATGTAACGCCCCGGCAACCTTCCAAAGATGCATGATGGCACTCTTTTCAGACATGGTCGAAGATTTCCTCGAGATCTTCATGGATGATTTTTCTATTTTTGGTAATAACTTCGACAGCTGTCTCGGTAATTTAGAGAGGGTGTTGGCAAGATGTGAAGAAACTGATTTAGTCCTCAATTGGGAGAAATGTCATTTTATGGTAGATGAAGGAATAGTGCTCGGCCACAAGATTTCATCCAAGGGAATTGAAGTAGACAAAGCCAAGGTGGACGTGATCGAGAGATTACCCCCACCAAGTTCGGTTAAAGGAATTCGAAGTTTTCTTGGACATGCAGGTTTTTACAGGAAGTTCATTCATAATTTTTCTAAAATCACTAAACCCTTGTGCAATTTGCTTGAACAGGATAAAGTCTTCGATTTTGATGATTCTTGCACCCAAGCATTCGAAACCCTAAAGAAAAAGCTTACCTCGGTACCCATTGTCGTTCCACCAGATTGGACGCTACCTTTTGAGCTCATGTGTGATGCAAGTGATTTCGCGGTAGGAGCAGTCCTAGGCCAACGCACAGGTAAGACCTTCCATGTGATATACTACGCTAGTAAAACTCTTAATAGTGCTCAAGTGAATTACACAACAATGGAGAAAGAGTTACTAGCTGTAATTTTCGCATTTGACATGTTCCGATCCTATTTGATTGGTACAAAGGTAATTGTTCATACGGACCATTCGGCAATCAAATATCTATTTGCTAAAAAGGATGCCAAACCTCGTTTGATTCATTGGATATTGCTTTTACAAGAATTTGATATTGAAATTAAGGACATGAAAGGAATAGAAAATCAAGTGGCTGACCACTTATCACGTTTAGAACGCAACAGGGAGGAGGACGCGGATCTAGAGATATGCGATGCATTCCCGGATGAACAAATTTTAGTTGCCTCGGCAACCATGGACGCGCATGCCTCGGCAACCCTCGACGCCTCAACAACCATGGATGCATAAGCCTCGGCAACCCTCGACGCCGCAGCAGCCTTTGACGCGCACGCCTCGGCAATTTTGGGAGCAGTCGCCACGGCAGCACATGCCTCGGCAATACCCTGGTACGCGGATTTAGTTAATTTCCTTGTTTGTCGTATTTTACCTTATGGCATTACTCACCAAGGGAAGAAGCGGTTCTGCCATGATGCAAAGCATTACTTTTGGGACGAGCCTCTTTTGTTTAAACAATGTACATATCAGGTTATACGCCGATGTGTCCCTGAAGAAGAGCAACAAAATGTACTCTGAAAATGCCATTCTTCACCCTATGGAGGACATTTTGGAGGAACTCGTACCGTGGCCAAAGTTTTGCAATCCGGTTTGTATTGGCCAACATTGTACAAAGATGCCCAAGACTTTTACATGCAATGTGATCGTTTCCAGAGGACGGGCAATATCTCTAGACGACATGAGATGCCGCTCTAGAACATCATCGAGGTGGAATTGTTCGATGTATGGGGGATCGATTTTATGGGACCTTTCCCATCTTCATTCGGCAACCTCTACATTCTACTTGCCGTCGACTACGTGTCTAAATGGGTTGAGGCAGCTGCAGTTCCCAACAATGATTCCAAGACCGTGTAATGATTCTTGCAGAAAAACATATTTACACAGTTTGGGATGCCGAGAGCAATTATCAGTGACGAAGGCAAGCATTTTGACAACAGACTAATTGCCAAGATGTTGCAACGCTTCGGCATATCACATAAGATCGCCACGGCATATCACCCACAAACCAACGGGCAAGCAAAAATTTCCAACTGGGAATTGAAGGGTATACTCGAGAAAGTTGTAAATCCCTCTAGGAAGGATTGGTCATTAAGACTAGATGATGCACTTTGCGCATATCACACTGCATTCAAAACACCCTTAGGTATGTCCTCATTCCAACTTGTTTATGACAAAACATGTCATCTACCGGTGGAAGTCGAACACAAGGCATACTGGGCAATCAAGACCTTGAATAGGGATTGGGAAAGTACCGGACAAAAGCTTTTGTTGGACCTCAATGAGATAGAAGAATTTCATGCACTCGCCTATAACAATGCACGAATCTACAAGGAGAAAACAAAGCGATGTCATGACAAAAAACTATTGCCGTGGCAATTCACGCCAGGGCAACTAGTTCTCTTATTCAATTCTCAGCTAAGACTTTTCCCGGGAAAGCTGAAATCAAGATGGTCGGGACCATTCGAAGTTGTTAAACCATTCTCCCATGGTGCCGTGATAATCAAGTCCATCTTTGACAACCATGAATTCAAAGTTAATGGACAAAGATTGAAGCACTACAATGGTGCCCATGTGGAACGTAACAAAGAAATGGTCATCTTAGGAGATGCATGAGCATGCTCTCCTTTCAATATTTTCTTTTTCTTTTTATTTTTCTTTTTATTTTTAGGAGATATTTTATTTTTCTTCATTATCTTTAGTTTCCAGGTTTTCTTTGTTTTCTTTTCCACAACAAGACTCAGAACCACTATGCTAAGGAAATTTCCTGCCAAGATCCTTGCTCCGGCACCCAATGAAGCAGTCGCCACGGCAACCGCAAAAGATGATGCCATAACAACCTACATCGTGACTGCACAAGCTGATGCCACGGCAACCAACCCTGAAGATGCCACAGCAACCAAAGCTAAAGACATCCCGGCAACCACTGCAAAAGCCAAAGGTAAAGCACCTATGCCCGAATCAACTCCTACGGAATCATTTTCTGATTTTTCAGATTCGGACGAGTCCTCTATTGAACCAACAAAGACCGCACCAATTGAATCCTCCAAGCGAAAATCCAATGACACTGATGAAGAGGACGATGAGGACAACCCCGTACGAGGATCGATTCCACCACCGAAAACAAGAAAACAACCATCGCGTTCAAGCAAGAGAATCAAGACACCGACCAAAAGGAAACTAATCATCTACGATGACGAACTCTCGGAGTAAGTCCTCGTATGCATTTCCTTTAATGCATGCATTGAGGACAATGTTTCTCTCGAGTTTGGGGGGGTGTTGGTTTCTAGTTAGTTTCATGTTTAGTTGCATTCATCGTTAGCAATCACATATAGGTTGCATATGTTACTTGCCATACCTTTAATTGGATTTAATTGCTTAAGACTTGTTGAATATCCAATGATGAATTTTTGCCACTGCACTTAATTGAAAGAACCTTTAATTTTAGGATTGCATGAAAAGAACTTAGAATTTTACTATGATGCTGAATTTTTTTACATGGTTGTGGCTTGTTGATTGAAAGAAACTTAGTGAACTTAGGTTGCTTAAAATTTGGGTAAATTTAAAATTGAAAATTAAAAGTTAAATTCTTGCTAGAGGTGCTTGAAACTGGCTCTAGTAGTAAATACACTTTCTTGCTAGAGGTGCACGAAACTGGCTCTAGTAGTTAATGCACATTAAAGAATCGCTAGAGGTGCCCGAAATTGGCTTTAGTCGACTAAAATAAAATGAGAAATTGCTTACTTTGCTAGAGGTGCCCGAAATTGGCTCTAGTGAAAATAAAAATAAATGCCCCGATAATTAAATTGACAAAAGCTTATTGTTCACATAGAATCTTGAAAATCAACTTGTACACAACTACGCGCACACATTGTCACGAGCATTATGGTTTTGTTCCGGGTAATTTTTGTGCTATCTGAAAAATTAAAAGGTGATCATACTTTGTGCCACGGTTCCGAGGTTTGAATTTAAGTTTGAAGCATGTCTTTGATGATTAAAGACTTGGCAGGTAATTGTTAGTTTGCATTGCTTGAGGACAAGCAATAGTTCGAGTTTGGGGGTGTGATAAGTGTTCAAAAGTACTATTTTTATTACCCTTTTTACTCATATTATTGTTAGACTTAAGCTCATATTAGTTGCATAATTAGTCATTCATGCATTAATTCATGTTTCTTTCCACCGTTGAGCTTGATTACATAACTTGGTGATTTTTGTGGAAAAAGATGCTGCTTTGGTGTGTTTTTGTGTGTGTGCAGAATCACTTGCCTAAACAAGGCTAGAACCAGTTGCCAGGGCAATGCATGAAGGAGATGCCGAGCTAGTTGCCAAGGCAATGCATGAAAGAGACGCCGAGCCAGTTGCTAGGGCAATTGTCGACAAGAGCAAAGGTGATATGGTAGTCGAAATTGATGACTAGACAAGCCCAAGATGACGTGGAGCAAAGCCCAATCCCAAAGGAATTTGATTTCCATGAAGAGATTAAAGAAGAATTAAATTCCAAGAAGATAGGAGAAGTTCTAGTAGGAATATAATTATAATAAAGAATTATATTCTTTAAAGATAATTTAATTCCAACTTAACTTCCTCCTCAAAGAAGGACTTTGACCTAGCCCTATAAATAAGAGGGAGATTTCAATAATCTAGGGAGAGCAAGAGAGGGGAATTTCGACAACACCAAGGAAGGCAAGAGGAGAGAATTTTTGACAAGCATCTAGGGCAAGGAGGATTTCGACAAGCCTCCTTCTTCATCCTTTTCTTTCTTGTTCAATTGGGTTCATGCTAGGGATTATTTATCTTGTGTTTCTTTGGAACCTAGCCATGAACTAAATATATTTGGCTATGGTTATTGTGTTTTGTGGTTGTGAGAAACTATTGGTTTTTGTTTAGGTAATAAGAGTTTGCACTTTTCTATTCAAGGTTTATTCATTCTTGGTTCTTATTCTTGTTTGCGAGTGAATTGGGAAAGGATCTCGTGATTTCATCTATTTATCTAATATTGGGAGAGTTAGATTCAAGAAACGAATGAATATGATCTTTATTCAATCTATTGACGGTGAAGATTAATCCGGCTTAGGAATAAGTTAAGGATTTCAACGGCTAAGAGGAGCGCAAGATTGGTTGTTGTTCACCCTTGATTCACGCAGGGATGTATTATCAAGGCATGCACAAGTAGCTAGAGTTTCGACTTAGGGATAAGAAGAAACCATTGAAGAACGCTCTGCCGAACCTTGAAGGTTGCTGCCCAGACGCCCAAGTAGTTGCCCAACTAGTTGCCCAGGCAACCATCGATTAGTTGCCAAGGAAACCTCATTGTGCAAGTTGCCACGGCAACTGAGTTGCCCGTGCACTCTTTTACCAAGACGATCCAATCGGCTATCACACCTCAACTCACGATAACCTGGCCTATCTCTCTCTCATTTGATCTCATCTTTTCTTTTACTTTATTGCTTTCTAGATTAGTTTTTAGTTAAACTCCTATAATCCTTTATTTGTGTTTTTACTTTTTACAGTGCAAGAGACTAGATTCTGGAAGTAGCACCAATCCCTGTGGAGACGATATCTTTTATACTATAACTTGCAACATGTATACTTGCACAATTGCGTAGCACTTATTACGCGCAACAATATGCAAATGATTGCATGATGAAAGTATGGCTATGTTAAAGAATATGATAGGCAAATGATTACGTGATAAAAGCACGACTACTTTATGATTATGAACCATTGATATCATGATTCTATGACAAAATTGATAGATGATATGAATCATATTGAAAGCATGTTTATGTTGAAGAAATTTTTATGCATGTGAGCACTTGATGAACATAGAACAATAATGACATGACTTTTAAGATAGTCATGATACATGACTAATTCTGCATTACAGATGGCTTGATTTTATACTTTGGCTATAATACTTGAAATGCAATTATGCAAGTAGTTAAGCTAAAAAGCTTAATGTACACAAGACTGGTAAGACATATCAAATCTTCTGATTTGAATATTATATTGGTCAAATGAACTATATAAGTAAGGTAGTTCTATATATAATAAAATGATATCAACTGCAATTGAAAATCATTTGCCATCTTACAGAGCTGTGTTATTATAATTATTGTTTATATTATTATGATTATGTTTCACTAAGTTATACTTAACGTGTGCTTTGTATCACACCTAGGTACTTCGGATTAGATAGCAAAAGAGGAGCTGCACATTGTTGGATCAAGTTAGCTTGTACTAACAGTAAGTATCACCACATCCTAGTCTAGTGGGGCATGTATAGATATTAAATAAATAGCTATTTCGTATGATCTAGCATCATGACTAAGTTTGAAGAATTAAAAATTTTAGAAAGATGCTTTAAACGGTTTTATACTTAGTTGGTCAATTATCGCGTAGTGATTTTAAAAACAAGAAAGGATCTAGATGCAAGTGCTCCATGGAGTTTTGGATTCATTTTGCCGTGAGTCAGACCATAGGGTAAGTGCAGCCAAAACACAGGTATTATTCTCAAAGATTACTTTGTTGCCCCTCTGAGATTCGATTGTACATGGCTTGGGTTTGAGGAGGTTTCGGACCTAGGGAAATATCTTGGGGTGCCGTTATTACATTCAAGAGTTACACATGCGACCTATTTTTACATGTTTGAAAAAATGCAATATAACTTCTCCGGTTGGGCTGCTCAATCACTATCATTGGTGGGTAGAATCAAACTCGCTAAATCTATCCTTCAGGCAATTCCTACATATTCCATGCAATCCACATGGCTTCCGAAGGGCTTTTGCGACAACATGGAGAAACTAGTTCACCAATTTATTTGAGGCAATGGTTCTAGTAGCCGCAGGATTCCTCTTGTCAGTTGGAGATCTGTTCAACTGCCTCTCGATTGTGGTGGTCTAGGACTAAAAAATTTTCGCCAACAAAACAAAGCTCTACTCATGAAAGTTGGTTACCGACTTGCAATGGATGCGGACAAGCTTTGGGTTCGAGTTCTCAAACATAAGTATGGCTGGGGAGAATCACTTCCTGTTTCTTTGCGGATGCATAATTGTTCACATTTGTGGCGAGGGTTATCTCAAGTTTGGACTGATGTGTGCCAAAGTTTACGATGGAATATTAAGGATGGTACATCGACAGATTTCTGGTATGACACTTGGTTGAATGTGGAGGGTCCTCTTGCTCGCTACTGTACTTTTTCTGAGTCCCCGAATCCAACCGATGTTGCATCATTTGTCACCCAAGCTGGTACTTGGAATTGGGCTGAATTAAGGGCGGTCTTGCCGGAGAATATTCTGAATTTGATAGCGGCAGTTCACCCACTGGATCCTACTTTGGGAAGAGATTCGTTAGTTTGGAAATGGGAGGACAATGGGTTATTTACAACTAAGTCGGCTTATATGGCTTTGAATACGCAGGAACCTATGGAAATCAGTTCTAATTGGAAATCTATTTGGAAGTTGCGCGTGCCGCAACGTGTGCGAGTGTTCTTATGGCTTGCGATGCGAGAAGCGTTGTTGACTAATGTGGAGCGTACGAGGCGTCATTTGTCACAAACCAGCCGTTGCAGACTCTGTGGAGACGAGGATGTTGACCATATCCTGGGCCGTTGTTCGAAAGCCAAATCTACTTGGATAAGCTTGATTCCGCCTGGAAAGATACACGCGTTTCAGTCAGAAAATCTGCAGACTTGGCTGATTTCTAATGTTCGAGACTCTAATGGCTACAGTGACATCAATTAGATTGGCCTGTCTGTTTTGCGGTAATTTGTTGGCAACTATGGAAACGTCGGTGCAGCCTTGTTCTTGATGAGGATTACGTGGAGAAGAATGAATTTGTCTCAAGTTGCTTGCAACTCGCAGCGGAGTACTCCAATTGTCAAACATTCGGCCCAGCGAGTACTTTGATTTCGGGTAGTCCTGGTTGCTGCTGGAAACTGCCGGAAGAGGGTTGGATTAAAGCTAATTCGGATGGTGCTGTCAACACAACTGATGGGACGGCTGCCGCAGGGGGTTCTACGGGATGCGAATAGAGGTTGGATTATCGGTTTCTCAAAGAGTATCGGTGCATGCTCTGTGTTGAATGCTGAATTTTGGCGCGTTCGGGAGGTTCTTCACCATGTGTGGCGCCTTGGTTATCGTCAAGTGGAGGTCTAAACAGACAACATAGAGGTTGCTCGTGTCTTACAAGATCCAATGCCGGCGGCCAATGACTCAGGTCTTGTGATTGCAATTCGTAGACGAATATCTGGTGTAATTAATACTTAAATTTTACGGAATTTTCTTTAACAAAAAAATATAGTTCACAAGATGTAGAACTCACTTCACATGAGTTTATTATTTGTTAGTTTAATGGTTCTTTCATCAATGAACTGATAATAAGAAACTACCAGATACTCTTTTTCTGGTGATATGAAATTAATCTGATCGGCCTGAAATCGAATACTGAAGATATTTGAACACTACCCTACCATGAAATTAGTGAGACACTGACATGAAAAATTAGATATAGTGAAGGAGTCCTTTTTTGACTTAAAAACAATAAAAAAATAAAGCCTATTTCGAGAGAGATTGGTATTGAAATTTGTAGCATTTAATGGCCCCATCACAAGATTCCATGCTTCCTTTGGTATCTTAAAAAATAAAACAAAACACAAAAAAGCTCTCTTTCCATGTGTTTTGCGTTTGTTTCTCTTTTGAATTTATGAATTTTTTGGGTTTAAATTAGAAGAATATTATTATTTTTAGGTAGGGTATGAATATTGTTGGCAATTGGGCCACCCCTATCGTCTTACATATATCATTTAAATTACTATTTCAGTCTCCATATTGTTTAAAAGTAGTAAATAAATTGGTTTAGTCCCCCCCCCCAGAAAAATCATTTAGTCCAAACTATTGTAAATGTTTTAAGTTAATAAAATGGTAAAACTACATTTTAACCTTCTAAAATTTACAATTCAATCTCTATCTTTTAATAATCTTTTTTTTTGATTTACCTCCGTCTATTTACTATTCCAATTTAAAATGATTTTTTTCCTAAAAAATACCATTTTCAACTTATCTTGCTGACACGAATACTTTGTGTTGAAACATGTGTTTTAAGAAAAATCTAAACCATCATTTTAAAGTAAAATGATTAACAGGGTTAATTATTTGAATTAACTAATGGTATATAAAGTGGATGACCAAATCATGTTAAATTAATGTATATAGACTAAATTTAAAACTTAAAAAATAGTGAAGGGGCAAAACCAAATTTAAGACTTTGTATTCTTCTTCTACATTATGAATTACTATTTGTTGATATGACGCAGTTAATGGAGTGCCCTCATATGGTAGCCTCTGTAAAGAAGAGTGATATTATAATATCAACTTGTTTTTGTGAATAATGTAATTAGGTCCAGGGAGGAGAGAGCATATAAACAAGGGGGAGAAAGGTTGTTGATACTAGAGTTGTGTGGAAGTTATTGAAAAAGCAAATAATTAATGAAGAAAAAACAGACATCTTCAGTTCACCACTTTGGAAGGAGAGAAATAACAAAATGAGACCTCCAATGTGCATTAAATGAGGCTCGTGGCATTGCTTTTCGAGATGCATAATTTTTTTCATCTTAGTTCTGTCATGATTCGGTCGTAATTAATGTTCATTGTCTTTCTAACATTGGTCATCTCGCTGTTGGGGTTTGGTTCATGTGTATTAAAGTTTTACCCCTTACGAACGAGACTGCCAAGTTAACGTTTGCCTCCTCACCATGCAAAGTTACAGAATACACTCCCAAATGCCCTTATAGAAAGAAAATATAGTCATGTGTTTTCGAGTGCTCGCCACACAATCGACAGTTTGCATCTATATTGATGGTCATTTTTCGAAGTCTATCAGCTGTTGGAAGTCGTTCTTGTACTGTCTTCCAGGCTATTGAAGAGTATTTAGGTATGCGAAAACGGATTCAAATCACCTTATGTTATCATATACTACATATTTGACTGACCGTAATAAAACATGTAATTAAGGAGTGAATTTGTTGCCAACAACAACTTTATTTTTAATAAAATGACTTCGTTTGATTCATCAATAATTTAAAATTTCTTACCATTGTCAATTATCAATACATAAAACATTAACTCCAAAAATAATTCATTCTTTATTATTATGACAAAAATGACAAGGCAAATGTGCAATTATTGGGCTTATGTAGCCTGGAATGGAATGTGGAAGTAATGTCAGAGTATATGTTGGGCGAAGTAAAGCCTTAATAAAATAGTCCAAAAGGAAATAGCCCATATTGTACTATTGACATTCATTGTGAATTTCAATCATTTCTACCCACCTCTAACATTATCGTATAATCAAAAAATTATTTATCCAGCAAGCACATTTGGGCGGTTGGTCAAACTGTTCATCTTTGTTCCCTCATTTTTCTTAGGTCATGGGTTCTAGACCCATTAAGAATACTCCCTTCCTTTCTCTAGAGGATCCCTTCTCCTCCCTTTAGATAAGATTAGGATTAGAATTAAGATTAGAATTAAGATTTATCAAAAGTATTATTTATCCAGAAACATAGGTCACCTTTTGCATCAAATCATATCATATCATCTGATTTAATCACTGAGAGTTTTTATGGCATAAGTTTATGATGTTGTATTCGTAAGTTGTGTGTGCATCTCAAAATAATTCTACAGAGTTAAACTTTTTTCAGTATGACACAACTTAGAGTTAAACATTTACATTATGTCATGGACCGCGGACCCGAGACCGAGACCAACGCGAACCATGTTGTCCAGGAGGCTCTTTGCGCCATCCTGGGCTTATCCCAACCAGTCTAAGCTGGCCCAATCCGAGTCGGCCTATTCCTTGACGAAAATCAACCATGTAAATATTAATTTCTTATATTTAAATTAATAATTCATGGTCTTCCTTGAATCAAGGGATCCTAGTAGATATTTGGACCGTTGATGTAATTTAAACTCAACCATTGGATGTAGATGGCTTCAACTATAATTAGAGGCTTGCCCCCACATTATTTACTCACTTCATTTTTTAGGAATACATTGACATTCACTCAAACACTCTCGCTTACTTTGTGTGCTATCTCTTTCCGTTGTTCTTTTTGCTTTTGCAAGGATCTAAGCAGTTTTGCTTAATCATTTTTAGGCTTACTTAGTTGCACCAGCATCCAAAATTCGTCTAAGGCCACAAGTTCCAAGTAGCGAGTTTCTACGAACATGACAAGTGGTATCAGAGCCTGTTTGATTGAAAGAAATGGCTCCACAAAACAACAACGAGGTCCCAACAGTTGACTGAGAGACTCGTGCCGCTACCAAGAAGAAGAAAGAGAGTTCAAGAGACATTGTTACAGCCTTGGATGAGAAGGTCGTTTGTAACCCCCTTGACCCGTAGCAAACCTGAACCGAATATCTCGAATTAGGTATATTTTTTTATCTTGTCTATATGCATCATTATGACCTAAGATGTACATACTGGCAACGGTTAAAACTCGACCAAATTGGACGTCAAATTGACATCCAATTGTTCGAATTTGCAATTTACGGACCAAATTGCAAATTTGGAAAATTATGAGGGCTTACTTATATTTGGGGTTACCAATCCTCAATTAATCAGGTTACATGCATACATGTCCAATTTCAGATAAAACGGTTTATACAAACACATTCAAATTGCATATATATGAAACAAGGACCAAAATGGAAGAATCTAAAACTATGACATCACTTTAACTAAAATAACGCACTGAGTATTGGTACACGGGACACTGTACTGATACCAGGCTTAATTTAAAAGGGTCGTACCGATACACTCCCTTCGAGTCTCGATACCCAAGCCAAAATGACCAAAGTCCCAAATTGCAATAGCTAAAACCCCTCCCAATACACTTCCTCAAGTATCAGTACCTAGGCCAATTTTGCACTTACCCGTACCGATACTGGGGACCCTGTACCGATACCCAGAGACCTGTAATGCACATTTTTCCCGATTTTAGACTTTGAAGCCAATACCAACAAGTCCCAAACAACCTATCATGCTTACTAAACACATTTATCATGTTATGCATATGTCCACAACATTCTAAACCATCAAATACACATTTCCGAACAAGAAATCGTAAAGTATAGGCATGCTTTCTAAACGTCTCAAACAGCATACCTGAAATTGAATCTAGGCATAAATCCATCAATCCACATTACAAATCTAAACAACAACCAACAAGATGCAATCCTTGAAAGCAAATACATCAAAATATAAATCTCCAAACTTGGACAACACATTGCCTTATTACCAAATGCTTAAAGCTAAAACCATACTCAATCAAATGGTGTCTTGGGATTTCCTCGCTCTAATGTTCCCACAATCTTCAATTCTCTTCAAAGAATAATGAGAGCGTAAGAAAACATATGCTTAGTGGTGCCACTTTTCCACATTCATCAATGTATTAAAAATATGAGTATAAAAACCAACATTTTTTGAAACCTCTTTTCAAAATATAACATGCCTGACCACTATAAGAAAAATATAGTTTCCCACTTGTTTCTCATATATTGGAAATTATTTTGATCGTTAGACATACCATTGTCTCAATAAAACCATATTGAATAAACGAATCTCCCAAAAAACTCACCTCTACCAAACCATACCTTGCCTAGTTAAAGCGCAATATACCATCATCATTGCCTAGTTAAACCGCAAGATTCACCAACAACTTGGGTTGCCTAGTTAAACCGCATACCCCAAGTGATAATCCAACATCCCAAGTAGCCTACTTAAACCTCTTTCCTCAAAGATCGTGGTGCGATCGACTTAACATATTATAGTGCACTTTAAATCCTAAGACATGCCAACTATATCCGATACCTTATTTCCATTTGTCACATAGTTAATATACACTTTTAAAATACATTTATTTATTGTTATTCCATATGCATTTCTTAAACCATTCCCATATGCAAAACACGATGCCCAAAGTAATAACACATTCCAATTAAGAACCATTTCTCAATGCACTTAGACATTATCTTAATTGAAAAACCATTGCATATCTTCAAATTGATGCATAAAACAGTAAGTAAGTCAATCCATGCTTTTAACCACAACATGCCAAACAAGTATCATATCAATCTAATATCCAAAGGCAAAATTAGGTACAACTTACTTCCGAGTTTAGCTAAGCTTGCTAGGCTTAAACTAAACTCCCAAATCCTTATTCAAACCTTTAGGAGTGTCTGAAACATATATACACTCACCAATGCGCAACACTTTGCTCGTCGTTGTGTTACAAGCCTTCAAAATGAGCCAACTTCCACAAGATGAGATAGGCTTGACTCTCCCCTATTTTGGCCACACAAAACCAGAGGCAATGCATTAAAATGTGTTTTAACATCAGCTTACAATCACCCTTGCAATTCCCAACGAAATTGCATCCGAAAGCTAGTCGAAACATCGAAAACAACCCCAAACTACTACAAACAATCCCCAGTCAAAAACCTACGATTCTAACATCTTATCAACACCACTGAACATCCAAAACATATTTCTAACATTCTTATACCTCCAACAATCAAGAATCTAACATAACAGCCCTAAACTCACTTTTAAACCACCTTAAAAGCTAACCAATTAAATAGTTTTTGGATTGATTATGAAAATCCCATTTCACATTATACATATATCACCAAGATGTGAATTAACGTAATAAAAACCTTTAGAAAACATCTTATAAAACAAGAATTTGAGCTAATCTTCAAAATCACCAATAAATCCCATTTTCTTGAATTAAATTGCAAAACCATGTTATAGTCCACAAAATTCAAGCCAACTACTAGGGAATATCAATAAAGAACCTTAGTTTTAAGAGAAAAGATGAAATTTACCTTTGAAGAACCTCCCACCAAAATTGAGGTAAGTTTTTTTTCTTGAAAACATCTTGAGAAATTGATGAAATCTTTATGAAATCTCTATGAGGTTTTGCTAAGAATCAAATGAGGAATCAAAAGATGAAATATCCATTGAAAATTAGTAAGAAAATTTGGAAATCATGATTGTAAAAAGAGATGGAAAATGAGATAGGAAAATCCAAGAAAATTTGATAGAATATGAAAGTGATTTAGGAAACCAATTAATCGTCAAAGTCTTACCCAATTAAGGTGGAAAATTTTAATTAAAAACATTTGGAAATAATAGCTCACTAAGAATTCTTTGCAACACCCTCGACTTGGATGTCACAACTGGTTATCAAGCCCAACCCCAAAAATCAGTAAAATTTCTCAAACTGGGTTTAGCCCAACAAGGTATTTCTCAAAAATATTTAAAGCCCACAGTTGAAAATTTCTCAAACTGGGTTTAGCCCAAAAAGGTATTTTTCAAATATATTTAAAGCCCACAGTTGAAAATATAGTTAAAGAATCAAAACAGTATAAAGAAGCTCCAATTTAAATTTAAAGCATTTGAATATTCAATTTGGTTAATACAATTTCAAAAATAAAAATTATAGACTCGACCATGTAAGGTCCTATGAATACATAGCCCACTAAACACAAGTATCTTACTTTGGAGTCACCACATGCTAGAATCTCGTACCGGCAGTGCTCCTCGATCCCATGATCCAATGATTAACCTACGTACGAAAATAAGGATTTCGAGCACTGAGCTTACAAAGCTCAGTGGTATGCATCTACTCTACTATACTTTATGCTAATCATAAATACAAGCATGCAAGCTAGTATGAGCAATAAGGAGAGATAGATAAACATGTGGCACTACCGCTAGTAGCCTAAACACATGCTGTCATCATGCAATGCATCATACATGGCACACAAGGCCCAACCTTACTCGGGAACGTACACTCTCTCTAGGTGAGGCCCAATGTCACACAACCTCAGAAATGTACACCTATACTCGGCATCTCTCCTATAGTATCATCGGATGAGGCCCGGTGTCACACAACGTCGGGAACATATATTCGGCATCTCTAACCATGGTGTTGCAACACTCTTTCTTTGGGTATCTGAATCCCACCAAACAAAGGTGACTCAACCACAAAAGTGTCCAAACCACAAACAACATTGACACGATCACCATACAACACACAACATTACTCTATCCACTAAGGATCTCCTAAGGTTGCTACTCATCACCCCATCATTTATTTTACATTACTAAGTTGTTAATACATTTTGAAAAAGTATATAATTAATCTCATTTGTTGGCTCCATTAATCCATGTTATCACATTTATTCAAGGCATAATTCAATTATTAATATTCACATCAATTTCCATCCTTAACTTGCATTTATAGATTATTTATCGTATCGGGTACCGATACTAGTACACGAGTATCGATAGAATACCCTCGGGTATCAGTACTCACACGCATACTGATACTGAAAATACTCATCGAAAATATTTAATTTGCACAAGTACGGTTACGGGTCGACCTGTACTGATACATACCCTAATCGTGTACCAATACGACCAAAGCTCATACCGATAACCTATTCACGGGTTCGTACAATATCCTCGAATTACAATATTACAATGCTTATTCGATCCCTAAAGCTTATAAAATTCATTAGGGTTTGTTAACTAACTCATTCATTTAATTTATATTAATTACAGGCTTCATAATCATTTATTCAAATATTACCATTATCCATCCTCTACACAGTTTCTATGGAATACAATAATCTATTCAAACAAGTACACAAGACATCATGATTATCAATCAATCAAATAATTATCCGAGCATCTCAAACCACCCTACATAGTCTCTAAAGCCTCCACAAGTCTCAACATATTCACAGCATCACCATACATCACATAAATATCGAGCCTTATAATACTGGTCTCTACTCATGCTTATTCATCATCTACCTATTTTGCAGATAATAACAGGCAAAACAATCACATTTATTATACTCATGAAGCAATAGGAGTTCGAGGTGCACTAACCTTAAGCCAAAGTGATAAATCCTTACTCGAGCTTGCCAAACGCTCTCCTTGATTCAGTATTTGGGCCTGAACAATCCTCATAAATATATGAATACAAAAATACATTAATTTTATACATCCCCTATTCAATTCACAAGATCAAATGCGTAAAAACATCTTACCGGGTTCGAATTTGGCAAAACAAACTACGTAAACACACTTAGAACATCGAGAAACCCCCAAGTAGGGTCTCCTAGAAAAAGTCCGCCGATCAAAGGTGGTCAAAGATACTGGCCAATCTAGTGCGACGCAGGTGCACAAAAACTATAGTGCACCCTAGGAACGAGATCATGTGCACGTAGGTGCATGGGGAGGATGGTGCACCCATAGAATTTGGATCTGGTGCAGTGCGACACATGTAAGCCTGAATACACCCGCCCTTTGCAGTTGTCGCACGCCAACGCATAGGCGGTAATTCGTGTGGCACGTGCAATGGCCTCTGGTGACGGCTAGTGACCGGAAAGCTCTAGTTTGACAGTTTGGCACCTCTCGAGCACAATGGTGACAACGGTTTGTGACAGAAAACCAAGAATATTGGCGGTTTGTAATTTTTGAAACTTTGCGAGCTCTACCCTTACGAGTGGTGGCAGCGACGACGATGGGATACCATCGATTGACTTGTCTTGATGGCTTAGAGACGATGACGGCAGTGGTATAACCCACGGTAGCTCTGACGACAGAGAAATGAGGTCCAAAGTTATACCACGGTAGCTCTGACGACAGAGAAATGAGGTCCAAAGCTCATTTCCCTTATTTTTTCTCTATTTCCCCATTTCTTTCTCCCTCTCCTGAAATATCTTATCCAAACTTTTTTCCTCTTTTTCATCACCCACAACCATTTTAATTTCAAAAACCTCTTTCTTTAATTTGGATGAAATAGATTAATAAAGCCCACAATCTTCTTATTTTCTTTTGTCACATGGCCCATATTTAATTTTCCTTAATTAGATCCTCAACATAAAGGGCCAACACTCGATTCTGAGACCCAATTCGCTGACCCAAAATTCGGCTCATTACATTCTTAATATTGGCCCAATTACATTTTAGTCACTTAAAACAATTTTGCAATCTTTACGATTTAGTCATAGAAATCAAAATGTCACCCTAATTAATTTAAATAATTCCCGAATCAATTACCAATTTTAAACCCAACCATTTCTAATTTAAAATAATAATTTCTCAAAACTAATTTTACTGGTTAATTTGGTTCAACCGAATCGAACCCGACCCAGCCAAATCCCTAAACTTCTAACCTTATTTTTAGGGCGTTATATCATTAAACTTGAGAATTCTGTAATAGAAGTCAAGGAGGCCCAAGATGAAGCCGGGTCACGCTTCGAAATGGTGGATTCCCTTGAGGGGAAAATCAAGGAAGAGGTTTAGAATCTTTTCGGCGAGCTGTATGAGAAGCTGGACAACCGAGACAACTCCTTTGAAGCTGAGATAACGTCTATGAAGGAAGAGATGAAGAAGCTCAAGAGTGAGCTACTCATTTACAAAGCAGCAATGAAGAATAGAGTGCTAACCGAAGTAGGAGCACCCAAGACAAAGATCAACGTCCCACGGCCTAGCAAGTTCAATGGGTCGAGGGCATCCCAAGATATCAATAATTTTATTTGAGGCATAGAACTGTACTTTTGTATCATGTGTATCAATGATGATACAACCAATGTAAACACTACTTTTGTTTATCTTACTAATGTCGCTCTTTCATGGTGGCGATGTAGATGTTCTGAAGAAAAGGACAATGACATTCCATTCAAGACATGGAAAAACTTTCAGTTTACATATAAGGAGTACTTTTATCCAAAGAATGTTCAACAAGAGGCACGGTCGTAGTTGCGTCAACTTAAGCACGATGGGATAATTTTAGAATATGTAAAGAGGTTTACCGAACTTAAGCTCAAAATTACGAGTTTGAGTGAAGTAGAAAGCTACTTTGATTTTATGAATGGACTCTAAGAGTGGGCCAAGATGGTGTTGAAGCGGATGGAGGTCAAAGAATTTTTCACAGCCTTGTCTATAGCCGAAGATATAGCTGAATTTGAAATCAAGAAGTCCAAGCCATCTAAACCGAAGACAAAATTCAAAGGCAATTGGGGAGGAGACAAGGAAAAAATAGCCAAGGACGAGTACAAAAAGCCTTCAGATGGCAATGGGAAGCAACCTTATGGGATGATTCGCAAGACATAGGAAATGAACAATGAAGTGTTACACTTGCGGAGGAAAACACTTGATGAGGAACTGTCAGCAGAATGAGAAAGTTACTGCCATTCAAAATGCCGAAGAGGGGGAGACTCTTAAGCTTGGCTCTATCTAATGCTTGTCGAATAGTGATGCACTCTAGAGCAAGTATACTCGTCGAATCAAGTAATAAAGTGATAGAGTAGAGTGTTAAACCCATGAGGATTGAATTAATAACTACGAAGTTATCGAACTTAAGAATGTGTTTGCAAGTATTTGATGGTGTTGATTTATAAAAACAATTAAAGTAAAGAAAGCTATGATTAAGATGAAAAGATGTTGCGGCAAATGACAAATAATTATGGAGGATGGATTTATTGCTAAGGATATATTCTTGATTACTTATTTCAATGCTATAGCAACTGGCAATACATGTATGTGTAAACCATTAAGATCTTTATCTACTCGACATGATTTTCTGATGAACTTCTAACACTCTTTATGCCTAAAAGTTAATAATATTGAAGCTAAGGTCATGCATGTCTGCATGAACCCTAACAACTCTATTATTTGTTAAGAACTCCATTTTAGTCGTTAAAACCCTAAACTTATATGTAAGCTAGATTAATATTAAGTTAAAAGCTTAACCTTACTGCTTACATTTGTATAACCTAACTCTCTTGATATTAAGCCACAAATCAATAGTTAAACAACCTTTCTCGATAGCACTTACAATAATTACGCATGAAGCACTATGAACATAATAGATAAAAGAAAAGCTACTAGCATTAAAATAAAATAATCAAAACATAAAATCCTGGGAAGCAATAAACCCAACTAAAGTATTTAGCTCATGTATGAGCCTAAAACATCCATAATAAAAAGATAAAAGTACGTCATTTTATCAAGCAAGGGATAAAAAAAGGTTTAAGCGTCTTCGACGATCTTTCTCTCTGCTATCCAACTATTGCTGCAGGTCTCCAACTCCCTCAGCCTCTCTCGATGGCATCAATTCTGTGAAGAGTTCTCTAGCTTTGACTCTGGTGGTTCTCTGCAAGCTAAAGATTAGGAATGTTGTCTAAAATCTGGCTCTGGTAGAAGTGTTGTCTAAGTCTCTTTTATATAGGTGGTGAAACTAGGGTTTAAGAACCCTAAAGTGTAACACCCTTACCAGTATTTATTAACTAATACTAGTATAGAGTGTCACATACTATTTAACTGTATTTTTATACTAACCAAATTAATCCAAAAACAGTAATTTTTGAAAATTTATATTTATCACGTAAAATCAATTACTAATTTTTTTATTAATCAAATAGATTCCATTTTCAGGAAGCAATTTGGCAGTTTGTAACTACACCATTTAATTAAGTAAACTGCCTAAAAACTGCCTAAATTAAAAATGATCTTAATTACTATAAAAATCAAATTTAGAAATTTACTCAATTTCCATTACTAGAAATATATATTTAACTAATATAAACCATATTATAAAGTAACCACTTATCTAGATATTAATATTACATACCATATCTAGTCCAGTTAAAGTGAGCTACCAATATTTTATATATGCCAACTAGAGATAACCAAAATACATCGAAGATGTAAATTACCGATACAACTATTTTTCCTCGAGGTGATGATGCTGATATTCCTTACTCCTGCCCTGGATTACTACCTACGCGTGAAAACCATCACACGTTAAGTAAACACTTAGTGAGGCATTATAATTATTTAACATACATCAACATGCTTGAATTATATTAATAATATAATGAACATGCAATTTGATCACCATTCTTTTATTTTCCTTATGTTAATCAAATACCAATATAATATATTCCAGATTTATAAATCCTATTAATATCCTTGCCATTATCCGAGAGTTTATCTACCCTCTAATTTTATTAACCATTTATTGTCAAATAAATTATTGCCCAACATAGTTTGAGGACTTGAGTACACGTGTCAAAACTGCACCAAAGTGCTAATAAACCACACCGAAGTGCTAAGAGACCGCACATAAGTGCTAAGAAACCATACATAAGTGTTAATAAACCACTGGACTCTATGGCATGCTAACTATACTTTATACCTCAATTACTTATTTGGGCATATTTTCCCAATTCCATATTCGATTCATCCATGGCAATATAATTAAATACTGGGGAGTTCATACCCTATAACACAACATATCAAAATTAAATTACCTGTGATCAATGCATGTAATTCTTCTACCTTTGACAATTCTCAAAATGTCATATATAAATTCATAATATGGTTATCAAGCAACTATTCATGCATAAAAATGCACTCACCTCGACACTTTATACTTTGTCAATGTTCAACTAGCCTCACAAAGTTCAACTTTGATCCCGTTCCTTTCCTCGATTGCTAACTCGGTCTTGATTTTGTTCACAGTCTACATTGTATTAAAATTACCATAAGTACATTCCAAATTATATGTTAGTATCCTACTAACACATAAGCAATATAGGAATAATTTTCCTATAAACACCCTAATATTTTCCAAATATTAGTTTTATGACACAAGTCATTCCATCCCCAATACTTTGTATTTCTTCTAACCCTTGCTCAAAGAATGAAACTCATTCTAACCTTAATTCCAGCATAATGCTTCCATGAAAATAAATTTTCACTTTAGTCCTTAAATTCTTCCTAATTGTCGAATTGGTCCCCAATCTTTTCCAAATTTCTGAATTGATCCCTATGTTTTACAAAATTCCAAAGTGGTCCAAATGACATTTTAAAGCTTGTAAAATCATAATTTCAACATTTCCACATTTATGGAAAATTTTCCATAATTTCCCCTAATTTTTTCAAAATGCCGAAATCACCCCTTTACTTTTCCATGTTTCCAAATTAGTCTACTTAACACTTAAACATCATTTCCAAGCCTTCACAACCATTTCCAACTCAGAATCATTCCAAAATCAACTTTTCTACTAAAACCCTAACTTTGAACAATTTAGGGTTTAGCTATTTCCATGTAGTTTCAATCATCATACGAGCTTTAATATGATTCTACAACATCATATTCATTAAAAACTAACCTTAATTCATTCTAAATCAACATCCCCTTCATCCATCAATTTCCCAAAACTAAGGTTTTAAATAAGAAAAATATGGACAAATGGTACCAATAGATAGAGAATTTCACGTAGATAAATTTCATGTTTCATGCCTTCATCAAAATTCCAACTAAATAAGCTTGAAAAATCAAGAAGAAATTTTTTTTTCTTCTTACCTTGGGGTATTCGAACTTGGCTGAAAGTTGGGGAAGAAATCTTGAAATTTCTTTTCCTTCAAATTAAGCCACTTATAATCAATTTATTAAAAATGAATTTAAAATTCATTTTTAAAGTCTAATGACCTTTTAACCCTTGTAATCCAAAGCTCCATAATAAGCCACATGTCTACCTACCAATCCAAGGGCCCAAAATAATCCAAGGAGTTAGTGATTACCAACTTTGCCCTTGCCATCTTCAAAAATTACCATCTTGCCATTTTTCATCCAATGGCTAAGACTAAACAAGGAAAAGTAATCTTTAATCCAATGACCCATATTAATTTCCATTAAAATAAGGCATGGAAATAACCCTTTTTACCCTTGTCTTATTTTAATAAAATATCTCCTCAAATATCTCATAAAAGATTTCTCATTTATTCGATTAAATCCGATTATCCAAAATTTTCCTGAACTTTAAAGCTTCGTAGCTCTTCATACAAACTCCGTATCAAAAATCCGTGTATCACGAAAATGCCACTCTTGAGGGTGAACTATTCATTTACGGGACTAACTTACATACTTTTGAAAAGTACAACTTGGTCCCTGAATTTTCTAAAGTTTACACTTTGGCACCAAACTTTTTAAATTTTACATTTTGGTTACCAAACTTTTCAAATTTTACATTTTGGTCACTAACCAAAATTTCAAGATATTAGAATTCTCCCTTTAAGAAAATTTGTCCTCAAATTTTCCTAAGTACTAGGTTGAAAAAGATGCAGATACTACTTTTTCATTGATTCCTCAGGTTCCCAAGTAGCTTCCTCTACTTTGTGATTTCTCCATAACACTTTGACTAGAGGAATCTTTTTATTTCTGAACTATTTTTCTCCGTGAGCTAATATTCTCACAGGTTCCTCCTCGTGTGTCAGATCTTGCTGAATCTCGATTTCTTCTGGTGTAATGACATGTGAAGGATCTGATCGATACTTCCTCAGCATGGATACATGAAAAACATCATAGATCTTACTCATCTCAGGTGGCAATGCTAACTGATATGCCACTAGTCCAACCCTTTTTAGAATCTCATACGGGTCGATGAATCTTGAACTAAGCTTGCCTTTTGGTCCAAAGCATAACACCTTTTTCCAGGGTGATACTTTTAAAAATACCTTATCTTTTACTTCAAACTCAATATCTTTTCTTTTAAGATCCGAGTAAGATTTTTGTCTGTGGGAGGCAGCTTTGAGATTGTCTTGAATAATTTTTACCTTATCTTCCATCCTCTGACCATGATCTGGTCCAATAACCTTTCGATCCTCAAGCTCGAACCAATTCAACGGCGTTCTACATTTCCTCCCATATAATGCTTCGTAAGGAGCCATCTTTATGCTTGTTTGATAACTATTGTTATATGCGAATTCCGCTAATGGGAGATACTTTTCCCAGGATCCCGTAAAATTTATTACACATGCTCTAAGCATGTCCTTCAATACTTGGATAGTTCTCTCTGACTACCCGTCCGTCTGGGGATGAAAAGCAGTACTAAAATGCAATTTAGTTCCCAATGCCTCGTGTAAAGCACTCCAAAATATTGAGGTGAACCTGGGATCTCTGTCCGATATAATAGACATAGGAACACCATGCAATTTAACAATCTCTTTGATAAACAGTTCCGCTAACTTGTTCAAAGAATAATCCGTGCGAATTGGTATGAAGTGTGTTGATTTAGTTAATCGATCCACAATCACCCAGGTTGCATCCTTTTTACTTGGTGTCAAAGGCAAGCCCGTTACAAAATCCATAGTAACTCTCTCCCATTTCCACTGTGGAATGGAAATTGGTTGAAGTAATCCGGATGGTACTTGATGTTCTGCTTTTACTTGTTGACAAGTTAAACACTTGGAAACAAACTCTGTGATGGCTCGTTTCATGCCCGGCCACCAAAAAAGACTTTTCACATCTTGATACATTTTGTTACCGCCTGGATGCATTGTTAAAGGGCTATAATGGGCTTCAAAAAGTATTTCTTTCTTCAGTTCATCATTCTCAGGAACGTATAAACGTCCTTTATAATATAAGCACCCATTAGACTTCACTTCAAAGTCCTTAGATTCACCACTTTCTATTTGTTTCATCTTCTCCAAGCACCCTTCATCTTTGGCTTGTAACTCTTTAATTCTCTCTATCAAAGTGGGCTTGATTTGAAATTCTACCACTAATGCACCATCTTCCTGCATTTTCAACTAGGCATTCAGGGCTCTAAAGGCAGAAAATGTTTTTCGGCTAAGTGCGTCTGCTACCACATTAGCCTTTCCCGAATGATAATCAATAATTACATCATAATCTTTGATTAATTCTATCCATCTTCTCTGCCTCAAATTGAGCTCCTTTTGGGATAGCAAATACTTCAAACTTTTATGGGAGGCATCGCTATATATTACAAATTCTTTTCCAGGTTTTGGTTGTACTAGAACATGAGCTTTTGTCAGAACATTCTTTAATTGATCAAAGCTTTCTTGACATTTTTCCGTCCAAACAAACCGTACATCTTTTCTTAACAGCTTGGTTATCGGAGAAGCAATCATTGAAAAATCTTTCACAAACCGCCGATAATAACCAGCTAATCCCAAAAAGCTTCTCACTTCCGAGATGTTCTTAGGGACTTTCCATTCAAGGATTGCTTGAACCTTCTTGGGATCAACTCGAATTCCTCCGGCTGAAACTACATGCCCAAGGAAATTTACTTCTGATAACCAGAATTCACACTTTGACAGCTTTGCATATAACTTCTTTTCTCGTAAGATCTGGAGAACAACTCGTAGATGAGCATCATGCTCCTCCCTGGTTCTAGAGTAAACCAATATATCATCAATAAATACTACCACGAATCTATCCAAATACGGCTGGAAGATTCGATTCATTAAATCCATAAATGCCACTGGTGCATTTGTAAGTCCAAATGGCATTACTACAAACTCGTAGTGCCCATATCTGGCTTTGAAGGCTGTCTTTGGTATATCTGCTTCTTTGATTTTTAATTGATGATACCCCGATCAGAGATCAATCTTAGAGAACATTGTTACTCCCTTAAGTTGGTCAAAAAGATCATCAATCCTCGGTAAAGGATACTTATTCTTTATCGTCACCTTATTAAGTTGACGATAATCCACACATAGCCTCATTGATCCGTCTTTCTTCTTTACAAACAATACTGGGGCTTCCTAAGGTGATATGCTTGGTCGAATGAAGCCTTTATCTAGCAATTCTTGCAACTGAACCTTCAACTCCTTGAGCTCTGTAGGAGCCATTCTATAAGGTGCTATTGATATTGGTGTTGTTCCAGGGAGCACATCAATACCAAATTCCACCTCTCGATCTGGGGGTATGTCGGGTAATTCATCCAGAAAAATATTTGGAAATTCCCGCACCGTGGGTATGTTTACCAGATCTATTTTTGTTTCTGGAGCACTTATCATATGAGCTAAATAGGCTTCATAATCGCATGAGAACAACTTTCCAGCAGTTACAGCTGTAATCTCCGAGCTCAAATAGTTCTATCTTTCACCTTCAAACACTATTTCCGAACCCTTTGGCTCCTTTAAGACTACTATTTTTAATCGGCATTCAACCATAGCATCAAATGCCGATAGCCAATCCATTCCAAGAATAATTTCAAATTCTTGGAAAGGCAATTCCATAAGATCGGCAGGAAATTCTAGTGCTTGAATTTTTAAAGGACATTTCCTACATATCATACTCACTTTGGCACTTTGTCCTATTGGGTTGACAACAGCTATCTCACTCGAAATTAGTTCCACTGGATGTTTCTTTCAAGTATTACTCTAGAACTAATGTATGAATGAGTAGAGCCTAGATCAATTAAGGTAAAAATAGGTCTGCCAAAGAGTTCGATCATACCTGCAACGATTTTTGCATCATTTCGATCTTCAATAGTTTTAATGTTGTATACCTGAGCTATAGCTCTACTTTCTTGATTAGATGTTGATGTAGATGCTCCAGGTTTTCCACCTTTGTTCCCCTTGCCCCTTGGTGGCACTGCAGCAAACTGATGCGGATGAAGCTCCGGACAATTCTTCTTGAAATGCCCAGTTTGTCCACAATGGAAACATGCTCCGATCAACCAGGATGCCTCTTGCCACAATGCTCACATTCTAAAATCGGGCGAACTCTAGACCCGCGAGTACCCGCAATATTCATATGGGATTGCTTTGATTTCCCTTCTGCATACCCCTTTTTAACTGAAGAGGCAGATACTGCAGGATGCTGGTGTGACATTCCCTTGCTGTATTTAAATGATGACACAGCAAATGACCCTTCTGACCTTTTTTCGGTCTGACTCTACTTTTTTGCCTTCTCTTCGAGGTCCAATCTTTCTATAGGCTTGGCTCGGTTCACCATTTCTTGAAAAGTAGTGAAATTACGAGAAACCAATATCCTCTTATATTGCGAATCCAATCCAGATATGAATCTGTCGACTCTAGATCTTTTGGTTGGGAGAAATTCCGTCGCAAATTGGCTTAGTCTATTAAATCCGCATTCGTACTCATAAACTGATCTGCCATGCTGTTTAAGCTGTAGAAATTTTTGCCTCATATCTTCCACAAATACATCTCCAATATACTTTTCTTTGAATTCTTGAAGAAAGAATTCCCAAGTAACCCGCTCCGGAGGTACTTGTGCAATTATCACATTCCACCATATACTGGCTGGTCCCATAAAAAGGGATACTACTCCTTCCAATTTTCCTTGACCACCACAAGGAATTCTGCTTAACATAATCTTGATATCGTTTAACCAATAATCAGCATCCATCGAATTTGCATCAATATATCACCTCGAAATTCTGGTGCTCCGATTTTCCTTATCTCCTTAGGGACTGATAAGGATTATAAAAATAAACCTTGATCCTATACTGGCATATTTCTTTGTTCCCGAGCCGGTTACTCTACATTCTGTTGGGTCGGTTGCTCCACATTTTGTTGAACCTGAGGTGGATTCTGATTCACCTCATTACTTCCGCTTTGAGCAGGCACATCCTGCTCAACAGCCTGTCACAATTCCCGATAATTCAACATCTGTTCATGTCACGACTATCTTAAATAAGTAAGGAGTAATCTACCAAATATCGAGCATCATCATAATCCTATACAATATCAGTAATTTTTTTGATATTCTAGTGGCATGTATATAACTTTGACTTTCTATAGAGACTCATTTATCATCCAGAATTGGCTAAACCTGTAGCTCTGATACCAATAAATGTAACACTCTTACCAGTATTTATTAACTAATACTAGTATAGAGTGTCACATACTATTTAACCGTATTTTTATACAAACCAAATTAATCCAAACACAGTAATTTTTGAAAATTTATATTTATCGCGTAAAATCAATTACTAATTTTTTTTATTAATCAAATAGATTCCATTTTCAGGCAGCAATTTGGCAGTTTGTAACTACACATTTTAATTAAGTAAACTGCCTAAATTAAAAATGATCTTAATTACTATAAAAATCAAATTTAGAAATTTATCCAATTTCCATTACTAGAAATATATATTTTTAACTAATATAAACCTATTATAAAGTAACCACTTATCTAGATATTAATATTACATACCATATCTAGACCAGTTAAAGTGAGCTACCAAAATTTTATACATGCCTACTAGAGATAACCAAAATACATCGAAGATGTTAATTACCGATACAACTATTTTTCCTAGAGGTGATGATGCTGATATTCCTTACTCCTGCCCTGGATTACTACCTACGCGTGAAAACCATCACACGTTAAGTAAACACTTAGTGAGGCATTATAATTATTTAACATACATCAACATGCTTGAATTATATCAATAATATAATGAACATGCAATTTGATCACCATTCTTTTATTTTCCTTATGTTAATAAAATATCAATATAATATATTCTGGATTTATAAATCCTATTAATATCCTTGCCATTATCTGAGAGTTTATCTACCCTCTAATTTTATTAACCATTTATTGTCAAATAAATTATTGCCCAACATAGTTTGAGGACTTGAGTACACGAGTCAAAACCGCACCAAAGTGCTAATAAACCGCACCGAAGTGCTAAGAGACCGCACATAAGTGCTAAGAAACCACACATAAGTGTTAATAAACCGCTGAACTCTATGGCATGCTAACTAGACTTTATACCTCAATTACTTATTTGGGTATATTTTCCCAATTCCATATTCGATTCATCCATGGCAATATAATTAAATACTGGGGAGTTCATACCCTATAACACAACATATCAAAATTAAATTACCTATGATCAATGCATGTAATTCTTCTACCTTTGACAATTCTCAAAATGTCATATATAAATTCATAATATGGTTATCAAGCAACTATTCATGCATAAAAATGCACTCACCTCGACACTTTATACTTTGTCAATGTTCAACTAGCCTCACTAAGTTCAACTTTGATCCCGTTCCTTTCCTCGATTGCTAACTTGGTCTTGATTTTGTTCACAGTCTACATTGTTTTAAAATTACCATAAGTACATTCCAAATTATATGTTAGTATCCTACTAACACATAAACAATAGAGGAATAATTTTCCTATAAACACCCTAATATTTTCCAAATATTAGTTTTATGACACAAGTCATTCCATCCCCAATACTTTCTATTTCTTCCAACCCTTACACAAAGAATGATTTATAACTCATTCTAACCTTAATTCCAGCATAATGCTTCCATGAAAATAAATTTTCACTTTAGTCCTTAAATTCTTCCTAATTGTTGGTCCCCAATCTTTTCCAAATTTCTAAATTGATCCCTATGTTCTACAAACTTCCAAAGTGGTCCAAATGACATTTTAAAGCTTGCAAAATCATAATTTCAACATTTCCACATTCATGGAAATTTTTCCATAATTTCCCCTAATTTCTTCAAAATGCCGAAATCACCCCTCTACTTTTCCAAGTTTCCAAATTAGTCTACTTAACACTTAAACATAATTTCCAAGCCTTCACAACCATTTCCAACTCAGAATCATTCCAAAATCAACTTTTCTACTAAAACCCTAACTTAGAACAATTTAGGGTTTAGCTATTTCCATGTAGTTTCAATCATCATACAAGCTTTAATATGATTCTACAACATCATATTCATTAAAAACTAACCTTAATTCATTCTAAATCAACATCCCCTTCATCCATCAATTTCCCAAAACTAAGGTTTTAAATAAGAAAAACATGGACAAATGGTACCAATAGATAGAGAATTTCACGTAGATAAATTTCATGTTTCATGCCTTCATCAAAATTCCAACTAAATAAGCTTGAAAAATCAAGAAGAAATTTTTTTTCTTCTTACCTTGGGGTATTCGAACTTGGCTGAAAGTTGGGGAAGAAATCTTGAAATTTCTTTTCCTTCAAATTAAGCCCCTTGTGATCAATTTATTAAAAATGAATTTAAAATTCATTTTTAAAGTCTAATGACCTTTTTACCCTTGTAATCCAAAGCTCCATAATAAGCCACATGTCTACGTACCAATCCAAGGGCCCAAAACAATCCAAGGAGTTAGTGATTACCAACTTTACCCTTGCCATCTTCAAAAATTACCATCTTGCCATTTTTCATCCAATGGCTAAGATTAAACATGGAAAAGTAATCTTTAATCCAATGACCCATATTAATTTCCATTAAAATAAGGCATGGAAACAACCCTTTTACCCTTGTCTTATTTCAATAAAATATCTCCTAAAATATCTCATAAAAGATTTCTCATTTATTCGATTAAATCCGATTATCCAAAATTTTCCTCAACTTTAAAGCTTCATAGCTCTTCATACAAAATCCGTATCAAAAATCCATGTATCACGAAAATGCCACTCTTGAGGGTGAACTATTCATTTACGGGACTAACTTATATACTTTTGAAAATTACAACTTAGTCCCTAAACTTTTCAAAGTTTACACTTTGGCACCAAACTTTTCAAATTTTACATTTTGGTCACTAACCAAAATTTCAAGATATTACATAAAGTGCTAGCAGCTTCATTAAAGAATTCCATTGATTTCTCGTTATACTTTAATATTTCGTATCTAAGAGAAAGTCCACGTGGGTGAAAGTAGATTCATCTTCATCTCTTTATGCCTCTTCAGCTCGAGCCATGAGATCTGCTACTCATCTGCTCTAGCATCCCTCTATCATCTTCTAGTATCTTGCACATGCACCACAAAACACCATATTTCCCATAAAGCACCAAAATATATAACATTTAAGTGCAGTCAATGTAACTCTCTATCTACATGCAATCTATATGCAACCTAACCTAAATGCAACTATATGGGCCTAAAAACATACAAAAGACAATTAAAAAGGGTTTACAAAATAGGTTATTTACACACTAGTCAAATACCCCTAATCTTGAATTGTTGCTTGTCCTAGAGCAATGCAAAATGAAAGCAAGAAAGATAAAAATAGTAAACAACCCATAGTTTCCAAGGCTCTATTAAGATATGATTACAAGGATTCCAAGACATGTTGTAGTAGTAATTCATTCCTCAGCTATATCAATGAGATGCAATGAAGTACAACTTACAGTTCTGTTCCAAGTATCAATTCTACTGTAGGTGTTGATGTGCTAAGTTACATGCATTCATCACTTAATGGCCTTAGAAAAACTTAAGGATTGCTTTATTTTATTGCCTCATCATGTTCTTTTCTTTTTAAGCATATTGTTTTACTCTCTTTTTCTTTTAAGATTAGAGATGGAATAGAGCAAACAGTACATCCCCGAGTCCTACGAGCAGTGTCATCCCATTAAGTCTTTCATTCACTCTTTGCCAGTACTATCATTCCTAACAAGGAAAGTTAAATGGAGCAAACACAACTCACCTAGTATAAGATAGCAAGATGCATAGAAGAGTGTCCCTCAATAGTTTTGTTTATGTTATCAAGTTTTAATTATTTTTCTTAATTTTTTAGAAATTTTAGCCTTTAACATGCTATATTGAGCATTTAGTTCATTCTCATTGATTCATGCTTTGGCATTAGAGAGTCAACCTAGAATTTCCCTAAGGTTTCTTAAGTTTTTAGAAGGCAAGCAACATATGGTTTAAAGGCTACAACAGCTTTAAGTTTAAGTTCAAAACACGAAAGCTCTTAACGCATTGCAAAGCATTAGACTAAAAAGAAAAGAAAAAAATGCAATATACAGAATGTTATATGAAAAATTAAACTAAAAATGAAAAACCAAAAACTAAAAGAAAAGAAAAAGAAAAACTAACCCAGAGAGTTATTGAAGGTGGTTCTTGGATGATGATGCCTTGCCTTTGTCCTGGATGGATGTGGCTTTCTTGGTCGGGAGGGAGGATACACCAGTATTAGTATCTGGTTATCTTTTCAATTGTTGGTGGTGGGTGTAGATTTCAGTGTATACGGTGGGTTCTTGATAGTACGTACCTCTGAAGGCAACCATCCGAAAGGTGCCTTAAGAATTTTTTCCCCTTCTTATTTTTGCACTCCAGCCTCTTGGTAGAATACGGTGATAAGTCTAGGAAAAATAATTCCATGGTCTTTCATTGGACAATGCTCACTCTTGGATGGCCCCATAAATGATCTTGTACGACTCAATCTCATATTCGGTGAGAATATAGTGAAAGAGAAGTAATAGCCTACAGAAGAATTTAGTTTGATTTCTGGTGGGTAAGAGCCTTGTGTTGATGAACCTTGCCCAGAATTTGGAAGTTTGGCTGACGTCCTATCATCGTACTATTCTAGCATTAGACAATGTTCTTTCCCAAGTAGTTCTAGAAAGATAAAGGTCTCTTAAGACCATAGTTTCTATTGCTATGGTGGCGTTGGCTACAAACCTAGAGTGTAGTCCTTTACCTAATCGATATTGATTGGCCCTGGTTGACGAGAGAACACCTTCCAACCTTGCAAGCCTATGACGGCTAACTTTTTTTCGTTGAATATAGGAGCGAAGATAGGAGATCGTACCATTCCTTCTTCTAGGAGAAGGTCTTTACTCTGTAGGGACTCATACCATCGCTTGAATGTTGTAGAGTGGAGTTTGTTTTAGAGGGGGCATCGGTAGTTCGATCGAAGAGTCTAAGTCAAAGTTATAAAAGGAATCGAAGGATAAATGATAGAAAGAGGGAGATGAATGTGGACTGAGGCTTCTTCTCTGATGTGCCATTGTAAGTGTAGAACTTTGTCAGAGTAAGGAGGTCTAAGCGGATCACATGAAATCAAAGGGTTGCTTTGGCAGACGATTGGCTTGGTTAGCTTAAGATGGGGAAACTTGGGTATGAAGGATATGGAAGGTCATGGAGGCTAAAAGCTTTAAGAATGATTGAGGGGAGTCAACATTTAATGTTGATTGTTTCGTTTAGCGGGAAAGTGAAAGTAGGATGCGTGTGGAATGAGGTTGCGACGTGTTTGCTTTCTCTATTTCTAGGAGAACATTCTACTATTTGTTTCTTCCTTGTAATAACTGGTGAAAACACACAAACATTAAATAAAACCTAAGCCAAAAAAACTATGAAAAAATGCATAAAAATAAAAACATAAATTAAAAGTGTATTATATTAAAAGATAGGACTGGATGCACTAGGCATCTAGTAAAGTGACTACAGATTTGTCATGATAAACCGATGCACCTTTGTAGGCCTTCAAGCAATGTCCATTAACTTTGAAGGTTGGGCCGTCTTTGAGATCCTTAATTTCCACAACACCATGTGGATATACCTTAACAACTTGGAATGGACCAGACTAACGAGACTTTAACTTGCCCAGGAAAAGCTTTAGACGAGAGTTATAGAGTAGAACTGTTTAGCCTTCATCAAAATGTTCGGGCATTAATTTAACGTCATGCCATCTTTTAGTCTTCTCTTTATAAATTTTGGCACTCTCATAAGCATCCAGACGATGCTCGTCTAACTCATTCAACTCTATCAATATTCTTTCTCCAGCTAATTGATAGTCCATGTTGATCTTCTTAATAGCCCAAAATGCCTTGTCTTCAAGCTCAACTGGCAAGTGATATGCTTTACCATAGACAAGTCTATAAGGCGACATGTCCAACGGTGTTTTAAACACGGTCTGGTAGGCCCATAAGGCTTCATCTAGTTTCAGGGACCAATATTTCTGATTGGGCTTAACCACCTTCTCAAAGATCTGCTTGATTTCTCGGTTTAATACTTCAGTTTTTTCATTAGTCTACGGGTGATATGTTATGGCTATCTTACGGTAGACTCTATATCATCGCAACGCCTTAGCAATCAGCTTGTTGTCGAAGTGTTTACCCTTATCACTAATAAAGGCTCGAGGGACTCCAAATCGAGTAAAAATATTCTTGTGCAAAAACCTCAGGATTGTGTTTGCATCGTTCTTAGTTGTAGCAATGGCTTCCACCTACTTGGACACAAACCATAAGTAAGATGTACAATTGTCCCAAAAAGGATGGAAAATGTCCCATAAAGTCAATGCCCCAAACGTTAAAGAGTTTAATGATAAGCCATTAATTTGCATGTTTTTCATATATCAAATTCTATGTTTTAGCACATTAATCTATCTTAAAGCCCTTAATTCGGTTCCTATTTGGTTTCACAGGTGTTTTTGGGCCTTAACAGTGTTTGATACGTAAAAGCCGAGTTTTAACACCATTTTGGCATCATTAGGAAATCCTTCACGCAAAACCAGTAGCACTAGCAAAATAAGGCATGTGCACGGCGCAAGACAGACATTTTGACTTGGAGGACAAGCAATCCTACTACAAGTTGACTTCTACTTTTACCATAATTAGAGTTGTTTAAGATTGTTGCATTTAATATAAAGTCTTTCCCTTTATTTTCCCCTATAAATGGAGATCAAAGGGTGAAGAGAAAAAACCCCCAAGTAGCTGAAACCCTCTCCCTCTTCTTGTGTCTCCGCCAACCACCATGAGTGGCTAACTCCCAATTTTTCTAGTTGAGTGTAGTTATAAGAATATTATTTCAAGTTTTTAGTGAGATTTATTGTTCCCAAATTATCTTCATCTTTATTCAAGTATTTTAATATCTTTTGTGCTTCATCTTCATGTGTATGTTTGGTTAAATATATGCTACAACCAATTCAATGGTATTTGATACAAGTGGTAATGAAATTCGGGTTCGATTTCTAAAGGTATGAATTCATGTTCTTAATAAGTTAACAGGTTCGTGCTTAGGAAGAATATGCGCTTTGGGTCTCTTGAGATCATTACTGCTATTTGATAGATTGTAATTCTTTAGTGGTATCTAGGAATTTAATCTTGAAAATAAGAGTTATTCTTTTAATGGTATTTAATTGATTATCTAACTTAGAAGAGATTGGGTTATTTAGTGGTATTCATCTAATCTAAAACCAGCTATTTGAAGTTGATGTTGATTTATCTTTTGTGGGTCAATGATCTAAATTCTTGATTTAATATTCCAAGTTCTATCTTGACTAGAGTTCCAATTTATATAAATTCTTTCTATTTCAATTGCTTTCTTCAATTCAAACCACAAACTCCCCCATTACTTAAATTGCTTTACTTGTGAATTTAATTTCTTAACCGGTCTCTGTGGGATCGATCCTATTTGCCATTACTACAAATCCAAAGAACAAGTAGGAATTATTTTTTTGACGGAATCGACACCCATAAAAAAATTGGCGTCTTTGCCAGGGATTGGTGTCAAGAAGCTAAGTTCACTTTTTATTTAGTTTATTTTCTTTTTTTACTTTTATGCTACATTCTTCTCGTGTAGATAATATTTATTTGTTCGATCCTAATATCGACAAAATCGAAAGGCAACTAAGGAAGGAAGCGACACAAGACAAACAATCAATCTCATAAGAGGTCGACTTGGAGAGCACTCAAACCGAAATACACCTTGAAACTGACAATATGGCTGAACAAACTCTTTGAGAACTCGCTGATAAGTGTTCAAAAGTACTATTTTTCTTACCCTTTTTACTCATATTATTGTTAGACTTAGGCTCATATTAGTTGCATAATTAGCCATTCATGCATTAATCCATGTTTCCTTCCATCGTTGAGCTTGATTACATAACTTGGTAGTTTTTGTGGGAAAAGATGCTGCTTTGGTGTGTTTTGTGTGTATATGCAGGATCACTTGCCAAAGCAAGGCTAGAGTTAGTTGCCAGGGCAATACATGAAGGAGACGTCGAGCTAGTTGCCAGGGCAATACATGAAGGAGACGCCGAGCCAGTTGCCATGACAATTGTCGACAAGAGCAAAGGTGACATGGTAGTCGAAATTGATGACTATACAAGCCCAAGATGACGTGGAGCAAAGCCCAAACCCAAAGGAATTTGATTGCCATGCAAAGATTAAAGAAGAATTAAATTCCAAGAAGATAGGAGAAGTTCTAGTAGCAGTACAATTATAATAAAGAATTATATTATTTAAAGATAATTTAATTCCAACTTAACTTCCTCCTCAAAGAAAGACTTTGGCCTAGCCCTATAAATAAGATGGAGATTTCGACAATCAATAGAGAGCAAGAGAGGGGAATTTCGACAAGTCCAAGGAGGGCAAGAGGAGAGAATTTTCGACAAGCATCTAGGGCAAGGAGGATTTCGACAAGCCTCTTCCTTCATCCTTTTCTTTCTTGTTCGATTGGGTTCATGCTAGGGATTATTTATCTTGTGTTTCTTTGGAACCTAGCCATGAACTAAATCTACTTGGCTATGGTTATTGTGTTTTGTGGTTGTGAGAAATTATTGGTTTTTTTTAGGTAATAAGAGTTTGCACTTTTCTATTTCAAGGTTTATTCATTATTGGTTCTTATTCTTGTTTGCGAGTGAATTGGGAGAGGATCTCGTGATTTCATCTATTTATCTAATATCGAGAGAGTTAGATTCAAGAAACAAATGAATATGATCTTTATTCAATCTATTGATGGTGAAGATTAATCCAGCTTAGAAATAAGTTAAGGATTTCAACGGCTAAGAGGAGCGCAAGATTGGTTGTTGTTCACCCTTGATTCACGCAGGGATGTATTATCAAGGCATGCACAAGTAGCTAGAGTTTCGACTTAGGGATAAGAAGAAACCATTGAAGAACGCTCTGCTGAACCTTGAAGGTTGCTGCCCAGACGCCTAAGTAGTTTCCCAACTAGTTGCCCAGGCAACCATCGATTAGTTGCCAAGGCAACCCCGTTGTGCAAGTTGCCAAGGCAACTGAGTTGCCCGTACAATCTTTTACCAAGACGATACAATCGGCTATCACATCTCAACTCACGAAAACCTGGCCTATCTCTCTCTCAATTGATCTCATCTATTCATTTACTTTATTGCTTTCTAGATTAGTTATTAGTTAAACTCCTATAATCCTTTACTTGTGTTTTTACTTTTTACAGTGCAAGAGACTAGATTCTTGAAGTGACACCAATCCCTGTGGAGACGATATCTTTTATACTATAACTTGCGACGTGTATACTTGCACATATGCGTAGCACTTATTATGTTGCGCGTAATAAGTGCTACGCAATTGTGCAAGTATACACGTTGCAAGTTATAGTATAAAGATATCGTCTCCACAGGGATTGGTGCCACTTCAAGAATCTAGTCTCTTGCACTGTACAAATAAAGGATTATAGGAGTTTTACTAATAACTAAACTAGACAGCAATAAAGTAAAAGAAAAGATGAGATCAAATGAGAGAGAGATAGGCCAGGTTATCGTGAGTTGAGGTGTGATAGCCAATTGGATCGTCTTGGTAAAAGAGTGTACGGGCAACTCAGTTGCCGTGGCAACTTGCACAGCGGGGTTGCCTTGGCAACTAATCGATGGTTGCCTGGGCAACTAGTTGGACAACTACTTAAGCGTCTGGGCAGCAACCTTCAAGGTTCGGCAGAGCGTTCTTCAATGGTTTCTTCTTATCCCTAAGTCGAAACTCTAGCTACTTGTGCATGCCTTGATAATACATCCCTGCGTGAATCAAGGGTGAACAACAACCAATCTTGCGCTCCTCTTAGCCGTTGAAATCCTTAGCTTATTTCTAAGCCGGATTAATCTTCACCATCAATAGATTGAATAAAGATCATATTCATTCGTTTCTTGAATCTAACTCTCCCGATATTAGATAAATAGATGAAATCATGATATCCTCTCCCAATTCACTCGCAAACAAGAATAAGAACCAGGAATGAATAAACCTTGAAATAGAAAAGTGCAAACTCTTATTACCTAAACAAAAACCAATAATTTCTCACAACCACAAAATACAATAACCATAGCCAAGTAGATTTAGTTCATGGCTAGGTTCCAAAGAAACACAAGATAAATAATCCCTAGCATGAACCCAATCAAACAAGAAAGAAAAGGATGAAGGAGGAGGCTTGTCGAAATCCTCCTTGCCCTAGATGCTTGTCGAAAATTCTCTCCTCTTGCCCTCATTGGACTTGTCGAAATTCCCCTCTCTTGCTCTCTATTGATTGTCGAAATCTCCATCTTATTTATAGGGCTAGGCCAAAGTCCTTCTTTGAGGAGGAAGTTAAGTTGGAATTAAATTATCTTTAAAGAATATAATTCTTTATTATAATTGTATTCCTACTAGAACTTCTCCTATCTTCTTGGAATTTAATTCTTCTTTAATCTCTGCATGGCAATCAAATTCCTTTGGGTTTGGGCTTTGCTCCACGTCATCTTGGGCTTGTATAGTCATCAATTTCGACTACCATATCACCTTTGCTCTTGTCGACAATTTCCATGGCAACTGGCTCGGCGTCTCCTTCATGTATTGCCTTGGCAACTAGCTCGGCGTCTCCTTCATGTATTGCCCTGGCAACTAACTCTAGCCTTGCTTTGGAAAGTGATCCTGCATATACACACAAAACACACCAAAGCAGCATCTTTTCCCACAAAAACTACCAAGTTATGTAATCAAGCTCAACGATGGAAGGAAACATGGATTAATGCATGAATGGCTAATTATGCAACTAATATGAGCCAAAGTCTAACAATAATATGAGTAAAAAGGGTAAGGAAAATAGTACTTTTGAACACTTATCATACCCCCAAACTCGAACTATTGCTTGTCCTCAAGCAATGCAAACTCATAATTACCTGCCAAGACTTCAATTTTCACAAACTTAGCTTTGAACTTGATTTCAATTCTCTGAACCGGAGCACAAAGTATGATTGGCTTTTTATTTTTCAAAAAACTGAGGAGTTACTCGGAATCAAACTATAATGCTTGTGAGTGTGTGTGGAGTTGTGCGCAAGTTGATTTTTCGGATTCTATGCAAACAAGAGGTTTTCAAACTAGAGCCAGTTTTGGGCACCTCTAGTGTTTAGTTTTCAGTTTTCTTAAGTTAATTTATTCGACTAGAGCCGGTTTCGGGCACCTCTAGCGAAATAGTACCTTTTTTTAACACATACTAGAGCCAGTTTCGGGCACCTCTAGTGATAAATTTTTAGCACATGCTAGAGACAATTTCGGGCACCTCTAGCATTCATCCAATTTTTATTCTAATCCCCCAATTTGTTAATTATCAACCTAAGTTCACTAGAATTCCTTAAATCAATCAAACCACAACAATGTTTCATCAAAATTAGCATCATAGTAAAATTCTAAGTTTTTCCATGGTTATCCTAGAATAAAAATTCTATCAATTAAGTGCATTGGCAAAGTCATCATCGGATATTCATCAAATCTAAGCAATTCTTGTTCCAATTAAAGGCATGGCAAGCAATTTATGTATCCTAAATGTAATACTTAAGATGAATGTAACTAAACATGGTAACTACTAATAACAATCCCCCCAAACTCGAGTGAGGCATTGTCCTCAATGCATGCATAAAAATAACGAAAAATAAAAATAAAAATGCATACGAGGACTTACTCCGAGAGTTCGTCATCGTAGATGATTAGCTTCCTTTTGGTTGGTGTCTTGATTCTCTTGCTTGAACGCGATGGTTGTTTTCTTGTTGCCTGTGGTGGAATTGATCCTCGTACGGGGTTGTCCTCATCGTCCTCTTCATCAATGTTATTGGCTTTTCGCTTAGAGGATTCAATTGGTGCGGTCTTTATTGGTTCAATGGAGGACTCGTCCGAAACTGAAAAATCAAAAAATGATTCCGTAGGAGTTGATTCGGGCATAGGTGCTTTACCTTTGGCTTTTGCAGTGGTTGCAGGGATGTCTTTAGCTTTGGTTGCTGTGGCATCTTCAGGGTTGGTTGCCGTGGCATCATCTTTTGCGGTTGTCGTGGCAACTGCTTCATTGGTTGCCGGGGCAAGGATCTCGGCGGGAAAGATTAGGAACGGCACGCGATTGTTCGAGTACTTTTCTAGGATGACTTGGGTGATGGCATTGTTGTGCTCCTTCATGTACCGCGTGAACATTAGTTGCCGGTCTTCAATTTTCCTTAGGTGGCCTGCCAATGGGTGCAAGAGTGCTTCAAAGTGTCCCGGGTCGATGGCCGAGTTGCCCGGGCATTAGGTGCTTAGGCATTATGGATTGCCGGGGCGGCAGGAGTTGCCGTGGCAATTGGAGGCCTTGAATAATCTCCCGGTGCCTCTCCCATTAGCTTTCGGATTAGTGCTTGATTCCAACCAGACTTGGGTAGGGCCTTTTCATTGGTGGACTCACTTGGGACATGCATATCCTTGCAAAGATTAGAAATTAAGCAAGGGAAGAAAAGAGAACCCTTATCTTTTGAGCTGCATACAAAAATCTCATCACAAATAATTTTTCCAATGTTAATGATGCAACTATGCAAAATAGAATGTATGAGCAAAAGACGTGGTATATCAACGGTAGTTTGTGTGTAGTGGGCATTAAAGAAGTTTTAACAAACTTATTCCATAGTTTTGCCTCGGGTTTAAGCCGAAGGCGATTTACCGTGCCCTTGTATTTACCGTCGTTCCAATGAGTTCCCGGTTGAGTGAGTTCTTGAAGCACCTTGTCGAGTTGCTTGGGAGATATTTGATCAACGAAAGCTTGATGCTCGTCATTCTCAATGTAAAGCCCGTAAAAGGTGTTGACGTTTTCGGGACTTATGAGTATGGCCTTGTCACGAACAAAAACATAAGGATTATCCGGGTTAGGTGAGTGAGCATAGAATTCTCTTACCCATGAGATGTTACTTGGTTCCGGTTGATGGCAAAAGATTTGCCACTTTTGATGTACAATCCTCTCGAAGATGAATGGTTCAAGGCTGAAATCTTGATGAGAGTTGGAGTATTCAAAGCCTTGTTCTTCATGAATCTTCCGGCTTTCAAACTTGGATTGAAATCTTTCTTGAACCACCGGTGTAGCAAACTTCTTGTATCTTGGTTCTTTGGAGGAACTTGGATGAACTAAAAGTTTAATCTTGGATGCCATGGATGATCGTGGTTGTGAGTAAAAACAAAGAAAAGAAAAGAAACTAAAAAGTTGCAAGATAGAAAGTAGGAAGAGGTTAAGGGTGATGGGTTTTATAGAAAAGATAGGTGGGTGGGATTAGGGGAAAACGAAAAAGGGTTTAGAGTTTGGTAGAAGTTGTCGACAAGGGTTTTGGTTAGGGTGAATTGGAGGCTTTATTTAAGCCTTAGATTCAGCCCATTAGTTTCCTTGTTGAAGATGTTTTCCTACTTGGTTTAGAATTCCTTCTTTGTCTTGAACTTCTTTTCCTACAATTCAAAGACAAATCAAATAAGGATTAAAATTAAAGATAAACTAATAAAGAAAAAAATAAAGATGTGTAATAGGATTCTTAAACTTGAATAAAAAAAATCTATCCTAAAAACTACTAATAATCGGAAATATATAAAAAAAAATTTAAAAAAATTGGAATAAAATAAAATAATTAATTAATCGAAAAATAAAAATAAAAATAAATAAAAATAAAAATAAAAATAAAAATATCAAAAGGGAGAGCATGCTCATGCATCTCCTAAGTTGACCACTTCCTTATTACGTTCCACATGGGCACCATTGTAGTGCCTCAATCTTTGTCCATTAACTTTGAATTCATGGTTGTCAGAGATGGACTTGATTATCACGGCACCATGGGAGAATGGTTTAACGACTTCAAATGGTCCCGACCATCTTGATTTCAGCTTTCCCGGGAAAAGTTTTAGCCGAGAATTGAATAGGAGAACTAGTTGCCCTGGCGTGAATTGCCGTGGCAATGGTTTCTTGTCGTGCCATCGCTTTGTTTTCTCCTTGTAGATTCATGCATTGTTATAGGCGAGTGCACAGAATTATTCTATCTCATTGAGATCCATCAAACGCTTTTGTCCGGCACTTTCCCAATCCATATTCACGGTCTTGATTGCCCAATATGCCTTGTGCTCGATTTCCACCGGTAGATGACATGTTTTGCCATAGACAAGTCGGAAGGGGGACATACCTAAGGGTGTTTTGAATGCAGTGCGATATGCCCAAATTGCGTCAGCTAGTCTTAATGACCAATCCTTCCTTGAGGGATTTACGACTTTCTCGAGTATTCCCTTCAACTCCTGGTTGGAAATTTCTGCTTGCCCGTTGGTTTGTGGGTGATATGCCGTGGCGATCTTGTGTGATATGTCGAAGCTTTGCAACATCTTGGCAATTAGTCTGTTGTCAAAATGCTTGCCTTCATCACTGATAATTGCTCTCGGCATCCCAAACTGTGTAAATATGTTTTTCTGCAAGAATCGTTGCACGGTCTTGGAATCGTTGTTGGGAACTGTAGCTGCCTCAACCCATTTAGACACGTAGTCGACGGCAAGTAGAATGTAGAGGTTGCCGAATGAAGATGGGAAAGGTCCCATAAAATTGATCCCCCATACATCGAACAATTCCACCTCAATGATGTTCTGGAGCGGCATCTCATGTCGTCTAGAGATATTGCCCGTCCTCTGGCAACGATCACATTGCTTGTAAAAGTCCTGGGCATCTTTGTACAATGTTGGTTGTTGCGCGTAATAAGTGCTACGCAAATGTGCAAGTATACACGTCGCAAGTTATAGTATAAAAGATATCGTCTCCACAGGGATTGGTGCTACTTCAAGAATCTAGTCTCTTGCACTATAAAAAGTAAAAACACAAATAAAGGATTATGGGAGTTTAACTAATAACTAATCTAGAAACTAATAAAGTAAAAGAAAATATGAGATCAAATGAGAGAGAGATAGGCCAGGTTATCGTGAGTTGAGGTGTGATAGCCGATTGGATCGTCTTGGTAAAAGAGTGCACGGGCAACTCAGTTGCCGTGGCAACTTGCACAAAGGGGTTGCCTTGGCAACTAATCGATGGTTGCCTGGGCAACTAGTTGGGCAACTACTTGGGCGTCTGGGCAGCAACCTTCATGGTTCGGCAGAGCGTTCTTCAATGGTTTCTTCTTATCCCTAAGTCGAAACTCTAGCTACTTGTGCATGCCTTGATAATACATCCCTGCGTAAATCAAGGGTGGACAACAACCAATCTTGCGCTCCTCTTAGCCATTGAAATCCTTAACTTATTCCTAAGCCGGATTAATCTTCACCATCAATAGATTGAATAAAGATCATATTCATTCATTTCTTGAATCTAACTCTCCCGATATTAGATAAATAGATGAAATCACGAGATCCTCTCCCAATTCACTCGCAAACAAGAATAAGAACCAAGAATGAATAAACCTTGAAATAGAAAAGTGCAAACTCTTATTACCTAAACAAAACCCAATAGTTTCTCACAACCACAAAACAAAATAACCATAGCCAAGTAGATTTAGTTCATGGCTAGGTTCCAAAGAAACACAAGATAAACAATCCCTAGCATGAACCCAATCGAACAAGAAAGAAAAGGATGAAGGAGAAGGCTTGTCGAAATCCTCCTTGCCCTAGATGCTTGTCGAAAATTCTCTCCTCTTACCCTCCTTGGACTTGTCGAAATTCCCTATTGGTCTCCCCCCTTGGATTGTCGAAATCTCCTTGCTATTTATAGGGCTAGGCCAAAGTCCTTCTTTGAGGAGGAGTTTAAGTTGGAATTAAATTATCTTTAAAGAATATAATTCTTTATTATAATTGTATTCCTACTAGAACTTCTCCTATCTTCTTGGAATTTAATTCTTCTTTAATCTCTGCATGGCAATCAAATTCCTTTGGGTTTGGGCTTTGCTCCACGTCATCTTGGGCTTGTTTAGTCCTCAATTTCGACTACCATATTACCTTTACTCTTGTCAACAATTTCCATGGCAACTGGCTCGGCGTGTTGATTCTCTTGCTTGAATGCGATGGTTGTTTTCTTGATGCCGGTGGTGGAATCGATCCTCATACTGGGTTGTCCTCATCGTCCTTTTCATCAATGTCAATGGCTTTTCGCTTGGAGGATTCAATTGGTGCGGTCTTTATTGGTTCAATGGAGGACTCGTCCGAATCTGAAAAATCAGAAAATGATTCCGTAGGAGTTGATTCGGGCATAGGTGCTTTACCTTTGGCTTTTGCAGTGGTTGCCGGGATGTCTTTAGCTTTGGTTGCCGTGGCATCATCTTGTGCGTGCACGATGTAAGTTGCCGCGGTGACTGCTTCGTTGGTTGTCGGGCCAAGGATCTCGGCGGGAAAGATTGGGAATGGCACGCGATTGTCTGGGTACTTTTCTAGGATGACTTGGGTGATGGCATTGTTGTGCTCCTTCATGTACCGCATGAACATTAGTTACCGATCTTCAATTTGCCTTAGGCGGCTTGCCAATGGGTGCAAAAGTGCTTCAAAGTGTCTCGGGGTTAATGGCCGAGTTGCCCTGGCGTTAGGTGCTTGGGCATTAGGGATTGCCGTGGCGGCAGGAGTTGCCGTGGCAATTAGAGGCCTTGAAGAATCTCCCGGTGCCTCTCCCATTAGCTTTCGGATTAGTGCTTGATTCCAACCAGACTTGGGTAGGGCCTTTTCATCGGTGGACTCACTCGGGACATGCATCTCCTTGCAAAGATTAGAAATTAAGCAAGGGAAGAAAAGAGAACCCTTATCTTTTGAACTGCATACAAAAATCTCATCACAAATAATTTTTCCAATGTTAATGATGCAATTATGCAAAATAGAATGTATGAGCAAAAGACGTGGTATATCAACGGTAGTATTGTGTGTAGTGGGCATTAAAGAAGTTTTAACAAACTTATTCCATAGTTTTGCCTCGGGTTTAAGCCGAAGGAGATTTACCGTGCCCTTGTATTTACCGTCGTTCCAATGAGTTCCCGGTTGAGTAAGTTCTTGAAGCACCTTGTCGAGTTGCTTGGGAGAGATTTGATCAACGAAAGCTTGATGCTCGTCCTTCTCAATGTAAAGCCCGTAAAAGGTGTTGACGTTTTCGGGACTTATGAGTATGGCCTTGTCACGAACAAAAACATAAGGATTATCCGGGTTAGGTGAGTGAGCATAGAATTCTCTTACCCATGAGATGTTACCTGGTTCCGGTTGATGGCAAAAGATTTGCCACTTTTGATGTACAATCCTCTCGAAGATGAATGGTTCAAGGCTGAAATCTTGATGAGAGTTGGAGTATTCAAAGCCTTGTTCTTCATGAATCTTCCGGCTTTCAAACTTGGATTGAAATCTTTCTTGAACCACCGGTGTAGCAAACTTCTTGTATCTTGGTTCTTTGGAGGAACTTGGATGAACTAAAAGTTTAATCTTGGATGCCATGGATGATCTTGGTTGTGAGTAAAAACAAAGAAAAGAAAAGAAACTAAAAAGTTGCAAGATAGAAAGTAGGAAGAGGTTAAGGGTGATGGGTTTTATAGAAAAGATAGGTGGGTGGGATTAGGGGAAAACGAAAAAGGGTTTAGAGTTTGGTAGAATTTGTCGACAAGGGTTTTGGTTAGGGTGAATTGGAGGCTTTATTTAAGCCTTAGATTCAGCCCATTAGTTTCCTTGTTGAAGATGTTTTCCTACTTGGTTTAGAATTCCTTCTTTATCTTGAACTTCTTTTCCTACAATTCAAAGACAAATCAAATAAGGATTAAAATTAAAGATAAACTAATAAAGAAAATAAATAAAGATGTGTAATAGGATTCTTAAACTTGAGTAAAAAAATCTATCCTAAAAACTACTAATAATCGAAAATATATAATAAAAAAAATTTAAAAAATCTTAAAAAAATAAAATAATTAATTAATCGAAAAATTAAAAAAAAATATCAAAAGGGAGAGCATGCTCATGCATCTCCTAAGTTGACCACTTCCTTGTTACGTTCCACATGGGCACCATTGTAGTGCTTCAATCTTTGTCCATTAACTTTGAATTCATGGTTGTCAAAGATGGACTTGATTATCACGGCGCCATGAGAGAATGGTTTGACGACTTCAAATGGTCCCAACCATCTTGATTTCAGCTTTCCCGAGAAAAGTTTTAGCCGAGAATTGAATAGGAGAACTAGTTGCCCTGGCGTGAATTGCCGTGGCAATAGTTTCTTGTCGTGCCATCGCTTTGTTTTCTCTTTAGGAAGGGGGACATACCTAAGGGTGTTTTGAATGCAGTGCGATATGCCCAAAGTGCGTCATCTAGTCTTAATGACCAATCCTTCCTTGAGGGATTTACGACTTTCTCGAGTATTCCCTTCAACTCCCGGTTGGAAATTTTTGCTTGCCCGTTGGTTTGTGGGTGATATGCCGTGGCGATCTTGTGTGATATGCCGAAGCGTTGCAACATCTTGGCAATTAGCCTGTTGTCAAAATGCTTGCCTTCGTAGCTGATAATTGCTCTCGGCATCCCAAACCGTGTAAATATGTTTTTCTACAAGAATCGTTGCACGGTCTTGGAATCGTTGTTGGGAACTGCAGCTGCCTCAACCCATTTAGACACGTAGTCGACGACAAGTAGAATGTAGAGGTTGCCGAATGAAGATGGGAAAGGTCCCATAAAATCGATCCCCCATACATCGAACAATTCCACCTCGATGATGTTCTGGAGCGGCATCTCATGTCGTCTAGAGATATTGCCCGTCCTCTGGCAACGATCACATTGTTTGTAAAAGTCTTGGGCATCTTTGTATAATGTTGTCCAATACAAACCGGATTGCAGAACTTTGGCCGCGGTACGAGTTCCTCCAAAATGTCCTCCATAGGGTGAAGAATGGCATTGCTGGAGTACATTCTGTTGCTCTTCTTCAGGGACACATCGGCATATAATCTGATCTGCACATTGTTTAAATAAAAGAGGCTCGTCCCAAAAGTAATGCTTAGAATCATGGCGGAACCGCTTCTTCCCTTGGTGAGTAATGCCATAAGGAAAAATACCACAAACAAGAAAATTAACTAAATCCGCGTACCAGGGTATTGCCGAGGAATGTGCTGCCGTGGCGACTGCTCCCAGAATTGCCGAGGCATGCGCGTCAAAGGCTGCTACGGCGTCGAGGGTTGCCGAAGAGTGTGCATCAATGGTTACCGAGGCGTTGAGGGTTGCCGAGGCAACTAAAAGTTATTCATCCGGGAATGCATCGCATATCTCTAGATCTGCGTCCTCCTCCCTATTGCGTTCCATACGTGATAAGTGATCGGCCACTTGATTTTCTGTTCCTTTCCTGTCCTTAATTTCAATATCAAATTCTTGTAAAAGTAATATCCAAAGAATCAAACGAGGTTTAGCATCCTTTTTAGCAAATAAGTATTTGATTGCCGAATGGTCCGTATGAACAATTACCTTTGTACCAATTAAATAGGATCGAAACTTGTCAAATGCGAAAACTACAGCTAGTAACTCTTTCTCCGTTGTTGTGTAATTCACTTGAGCACTATTAAGAGTTTTACTAGCGTAGTATATCACATGGAAGGACTTACCTGTGCGTTGGCCTAGGACTGCTCCTACCGCGAAATCACTTGGATCACACATGAGCTCAAAAGGTAGCGTCCAATCTGGTGGAATGACAATGAGTGCCGAGGCAAGCTTTTTCTTTAGGGTTTCGAATGCTTGGTTGCAAGAATCATCAAAATTGAAGACTTTATCCTGTTCAAGCAGATTACACAAGGGTTTAGTGATTTTAGAAAAATTATGAATGAACCTCTTGTAAAAACCTCTCGATCACGTCCACCTTGGCTTTGTCTACTTCAATTCCCTTGGATGAAATCTTGTGGCTGAGCACTATTCCTTCATCTACCATAAAATGGCATTTCTCCCAATTGAGGACTAAATCAGTTTCTTCACATCTTGCCAACACATTCTCTAAATTTCTGAGACAACTGTCGAAGTCATTACCAAAAACCAAAAAATCATCCATGAAGATCTCAAGGAAGTGTTCGACCATGTCTGAAAAGAGTGCCATCATGCATCTTTGGAAGGTTGCCGGGGCGTTACACAATCCGAACGGCATCCTTCGGAAGGCATAAGCACCGTATGGACATGTGAAGGTTGTCTTTTCTTGATCTTCTGGTGCTATGGCAATCTGATTGTAACCTAAATAACCATCAAGAAAACAATAAAAGGGTTTACCTGCAAGACGGTCAATCATTTGATCAATAAAGGGTAATGGGAAGTGATCTTTCCTAGTGGCTTTGTTTAGCTTTCGATAGTCCATACAAACCCTCCAACCGGTCTGATCTGGTTGAGATAAGTTCATTATTTTCATTGCTTACCACTGTTATACCTCCCTTTTTCGGTACACATTGTACCGGACTTACCCACGTACTATCAGAGATAGGGTATATAATGTCGGCGTCAAGCCACTTGATGATTTCTTACATTACAACCCCTTTCATGGCATGATTCAGTCTCCTCTGGGCCTCAATTGAAGGTTTGTGATCATCTTCCAACAGAATCTTGTGCATGCACACTGCCGGGCTAATTCCCTTCAAGTCGGCAATAGTCCACCCTATTGCCTTTTTGTGTAGCTTCAACATCTTGCTCAGATTCTTTTCCTACTCAGGCTGTAACTTAGAAGAAATAATTACAGGCAATGTATTATCGGTTCCTAAATATGCATATTTTAGTTGCTCTGGCAATTGTTTCAACTCAAGAATCGGTGGTTGTTCAATAGAGGGTTTTTCGAGTTTACCTTCCTTACCTGAGTAATCCAGTGGTTCAAAGTATGTACCTGGTCGATTGACTAGCCAATTTGCCTCTTCTTGTTGTTCCTCATCGACCGGTTCTTCATACTCCTCAGGTTCCTCTTGATCGGCAATGTAGTTGCCGAGGCAACTAAATTCCTCGTCGAAGTTAAACTCTGCCGTGGCATGAAGTAGTTGGCATTCTTTTGGATCATCGACATGCCTTAGTGTTTGGAACACATTTAGTTTAACTTGCTGGTCATTCACCCTCATTGTGAGTTCTCCCTTTTCAACGTCGATCAAGGTTCTCCCTGTTGCTAGGAATGCTCTCCCGAGAATGATAGGTGCATGCTCATATGTTTTACAATCCAAAACAATAAAGTCAGCGGGAAAAATAAATTTATCGACTTTTACCAGTATGTCTTCGATTTTTCCCTCTGGATGCACATAGGATCTGTCGGCTAGCTGCAGCATAACTGTTGTAGGTCTTGCCTTCCCGATTCCTAGTTTCTGGAAAACCGATTTAGGCATCAAATTTATGCTAGCCCCAAGGTCGCATAATGCTTTCCCGACATAGTGATTTCCAATGGAACAGGGTATTGTGAAACTTTCGGGATCCTTCAACTTAGGTGGCATACGATTGTGCATCATTGCCATGCATCCCTCTATTGCGGCAACTATTTCAAACTCTCATAGCCTTGTTCTCTTCGACACAATGTCTTTAAGAAAATTGGCATAGTTTGGCATTTGTTCAATTTCTTCCAGCAATGGCAAGTTGATGTGGACTTGCTTTAGGATATCAAGAAACTTCTTGAATTGGTATTCTTGCTTTTGTCGCTTCAACCTTTGTGGGAATGGTGGTGGAAGTCGGATATCTTCGATCCTTTCATTGGTTTGAAACCTGATTGAAAGCATTGCTGGGACATCTAGAGTTGCCGAGGCGTTATCAACTGGGGTTGCCAAGGCATCTTTATCGTCGGTTTCTGAGGCATGCTTATTGCTGGTTGCCACGGCAATTCCTAGTTCAGCATCTGAGGCTTTGCCGCTAGGTTCGTCTTGATCTTTTTGTGGAGTTTTGTTTGACGAGCGGGTTTGAACCTCTCTAAGTTGTTGGCCACTTCTGGTGGTGATTTCCTTACATTGCTCATGGCCAGTTCCTCTTGCGACTTCAGTATCGCTAGGTAAACCTCCTTGTGGTCTAGTATTCAGATTTTGAGCAAATTGTCCGACTTGATTTTCCAATGATTTGATTGCCGCCTCTTGGTTTTGCAATCTCATCTCGGTCCTGTTAATAAAAGCATCAGTTCTTTTTATAAAATTACTATTCTCAGCCATATAAGATTCAGTTTTCATCATAAAAGCATTTAGAGAATTTTCCAAAGAACTAGATGTCTTCGGTTATTGTTGTGGCATCTGTTGCCGTGTCATATTCTGCTGGAATCCCGATGCTTGTGCATTCTGATTGTTCTAGTTTAGAGCATTGTTGGGATTATTCCATGAAAAATTCGGGTGCTTCTTCCAAGCTGGATTGTATGTATTGGACATCACATTGTTGTTCCGATTGTAATTCCCCACATAGAAGCTGGATTTCGGATTCTGCATACATTCAGAAGAATTATGGTTATCACCACATAACTCACAAAAAGAATCCATTACCTTGACTTCATGTGTGTTGTTTGGTTTTTGCATGTTCTGGACCATCTTGGTTAAAGTGGCCAATTGTGCCGAAATTGAATATGATGATCCTAGTTCATGTATTGTGGCTTGGCGTCTAACTCCTCCTCTTCTAGTAGATGGGAATTGATAATCATTCTTGGCCAGCCTGTTTAAAATTTGCATTGCTTCCTCCGGTGACTTATCTAGGAGTATGCCGTTTGCCGAGGCATCTAGCATCATCCTTGTTGGTGTATTCACGGTGTTGTAAAACATTGTTACTTGAGTCCACACCGGGAATCTGTGTAGGGGGCATTTGTGTAGAAGTTCTCTATATCGCTCCCATGCCTCGTACATGGATTCATCATCTGCCTGCCAAAAAGAAGTAATGTCGTTACGAAGCTTATCAGTCAAATTTGTAGGATTAAATCCAGCAAGGAAATTACGACAAAGATCAGTCCAAGATGCTATGGATCCGGCAGGAATGCTATTCAACCATGCTTTCACCCTATCCCTCAGTGAATAGGGGAATAATCTTAATCGTAAGACATCGGGGGTGACTCCGTGTATTTTGAACGAGTTGCAAATCTCGAGGAAAGATTTCAGATGTTGTCGTGCATCTTCAGTTGCTGAGCCGCCAAATTGACCTATTGTGTTGATCATATTAAACATTACCGGTTTCAACTCAAAGTGGTCGGCTTCAATTTCAGGTGCGACAACTCCTGGGCTAAGTCCATCAAGATCTTCTTCAAGATAGTCTCGAATAGTTCTGTTTCGTGCAAGAATCACTCCTCCTCCTGCTCGAACATCTTGATTCATATTTCCGTCTTGATTTGCCATTGCTTCTCTTATCCTTCGTCTAAGTCTTTGTAAGGTTCGTTCGATTTCTGGATCAAAGGGATATTCTGGTGAAGTCGGTCTCGCCCTGGTCATATACCAATGCAAAACCAAAGTTTGTTAGCCCTTTGAATTTTAAACAAGAAAAGTAAAAAGAAAGTGCAATAAAATAAAAACAAAGTCGCTATTGCCAATCCCCGGCAACGGCGCCAAAAACTTGTTGCGCGTAATAAGTGCTACGCAATTGTGCAAGTATACGCGTTGTAAGTTATAGTATAAAAGATATCGTCTCCACAGGGATTGGTGCCACTTCAAGAATCTAGTCTCTTGCACTGTACAAATAAAGGATTATAGGAGTTTAACTAATAACTAAACTAGAAAGCAATAAAGTAAAAGAAAAGATGAGATCAAATGAGAGAGAGATAGGCCAGGTTATCGTGAGTTGAGGTGTGATAGCCGATTGGATCGTCTTGGTAAAAGAGTGTACGGGCAACTCAGTTGCCGTGACAACTTGCACAATGGGGTTGCCTTGGCAACTAATCGATGGTTGCCTGGGCAACTAGTTGGGCAACTACTTAGGCTTCTGGGCAGCAACCTTCAAGGTTCGGCAGAGCGTTCTTCAATGGTTTCTTCTTATCCCTAAGTCGAAACTCTAGCTACTTGTGCATGCCTTGATAATACATCCCTGCGTGAATCAAGGGTGAACAACAACCAATCTTGCGCTCCTCTTAGCCGTTGAAATCCTTAACTTATTTCTAAGCCGGATTAATCTTCACCATCAATAGATTGAATAAAGATCATATTCATTCGTTTCTTGAATCTAACTCTCCCGATATTAGATAAATAGATGAAATCACGAGATCCTCTCCTAATTCACTCGCAACAAGAATAAGAACCAAGAATGAATAAACCTTGAAATAGAAAAGTGCAAACTCTTATTACCTAAACAAAAACCAATAATTTCTCACAACCACAAAACACAATAACCATAGCCAAGTAGATTTAGTTCATGGCTAGGTTCCAAAGAAACACAATATAAATAATCCCTAGCATGAACCCAATCGAACAAGAAAAAAAAGGATGAAGGAGAAGGCTTGTCGAAATCCTCCTTGCCCTAGATGCTTGTCGAAAATTCTCTCCTCTTGCCCTCCTTGGACTTGTCGAAATTCCCCTCTCTTGCTCTCTATTGATTGTCGAAATCTCCATCTTATTTATAGGGCTAGACCAAAGTCCTTCTTTGAGGAGGAAGTTAAGTTGGAATTAAATTATCTTTAAAGAACATAATTCTTTATTATAATTGTATTCCTACTAGAACTTCTCCTATCTTCTTGGAATTTAATTCTTCTTTAATCTCTGCATGGCAATCAAATTCCTTTGGGTTTGGGCTTTGCTCCACGTCATCTTGGGCTTGTATAGTCATCAATTTCGACTACCATATCACCTTTGCTCTTGTCGACAATTGCCATGGCAACTGGCTCGGCGTCTCCTTCATGTATTGCCCTGGCAACTAGCTCGACGTCTCCTTCATGTATTGCCCTGGCAACTAACTCTAGCCTTGCTTTGGCAAGTGATCCTGCATATACACACAAAACACACCAAAGCAGCATCTTTTCCCACAAAAACTACCAAGTTATGTAATCAAGCTCAACGATGGAAGGAAACATGGATTAATGCATGAATGGCTAATTATGCAACTAATATGAGACTAAGTCTAACAATAATATGTGTAAAAAGGGTAAGAAAAATAGTACTTTTGAACACTTATCACTCGCCACACCTAAAATCGCCACGCAACCACTATGCATCAATTACTAAGATCCTGAGGTACCATTCGAATTAAAAACTGGACTAATACATCTTCTTCCTACTTTCAGGGGATGCGAGAATAAGAATCCATACAAAAACTTGAAGGAATTCCATGTGGTATGCTCGAGCATGAAACCCCACAATGTCACCATGGATCAAGTCAAGCTACGGGTTTTTCCATTCTCTCTAGCCGATCATGCGAAAGATTGGTTATATTACATACCATCCGGATCGGTCGAAACATGGACGGACATGGCAAGGCTTTTCCTCGAAAAATATTTTCCAGCCTCAAGAGCCACCAACATTAGAAAAGAAATTTGTGGAGCTCGGTAAAAAGATTATAAGACGCTTCATGACTATTGGGAATGATTCAAACAACTTTGTGCAAGTTGTCCGCTACATGGAGTGTCCGACCAACTACTCATCCAATATTTCTATGAGGGTTTATTACCTATGGAAAGAAGGATGATGGATGCCGCAAGTGGAGGAGCAATCATAATCAAGACCCCTACCCAAGCTAAAGACCTCATCAACATTATGGCCGCAAACTCTCAACAATTCAGTTCAACACATGACACCTTCTCTCGACGTGTGAATGAGGTAAATATTTATTCCCTTGAAGATAAAATTTTGAATTTAACTTCTCTTGTTCCAAAATTGGCATTAGGTAATGCAAAACAAGTCAAGGCATGCGGGATTTGCACAAGTCAAAATCATGCAACCGATATGTGCCCACGCTCCAAGAAGAGAGTACCGAGGATGCCAATGCCATTGGAGGACCATACGGCCAAAAGAAGTATAATTCATACTCAAATACATATAATATGGGCTGGAAAAACCATCCAAATTTGAGCTATGGGCAAAGGAACATTCAAAAAGGAGGTTATGCGCAACCATCTTCATCGACGAAACCACCCTTGAAGGATGTCATATACAAACTTGCCGAAAACCTCGAGTAATATCAACAAGAGACGAGGTCAAGTATTAAAAACCTTGAAACACAAGTAAGTCAAATTGCCTCATCTCTTAGTCAATCTGAATCTCGAGGTAAGTTACCTTCTCAAACTATTGTGAATCTGAAACAAAATGTGAATGCAATTACTTTGAGAAGTGGCAAGAATTTGCAGGATTCTTAACCCAAGGAGGACGCCGAAAAGGAAGAAGGAAATGGTAGAAAACTAACAAAATTTTGGCAAACCCCTTTTCCCAACAAGGATGGAAAATCGCACAAGCCTGAACAAGAGAATGGAGATGTCGACACAAGCAAGGTAACTCAGCCTATCGTTGTTCAACCACTTTTTCCTCAAAGGTTCTCAAAGACCAAGAAAGATGAGCAAGAAACAGAGATTCTCGAGACATTCCGCAAAGTCGAGGTAAATATTCCATTGATTGATGCTATAAAACAAATCCCTCGCTATGAAAATTTCTCAATGAATTATGCACAAACAAGAGGAAGTTGAATGGTAATGAAAAGGTAAGAATGGGTGAGAATGTGTCTGCCGTACTTAAACGGAAACTCCCTGAAAAATGCAAAGATCCATGTATGTTCACTATTTCTTGCCAAATTGGAAGCATTAAGATTGAAAAAGCCATGGTAGATTTAGGAGCATCTATTAATGTTATGCCATATTTCATATATTGTGCTAACAATATAGGTCATCTTAAATATACAGGTGTAGTCATACAGCTTGACGATAGGTCGAATGTCTTTCCGAAAGGAGTCTTGAAGGATGTTTTGGTGCAAGTCAATGGACTTGTATTTCCCGCTGATTTTTATGTTTTAATATGGAGGAAAATGATTCATATAGTCCTAATTTGATTATGTTAGGGAGACCATTCTTGAAAACATCTAGAACAAATATTAATGTGCATAATGGGGTACTTACCATGGAATTTGATGGCAAAGTCATAAAATTCAATATCTATGATGCCATAAAATACAATGAAGTTGCATGTTCATTGTTTGTTTTAGATGTTACTAACTCTCTAGTGTAGGAAACCATCAAAGAACTTGATTGTAATACGACCCAAGAACACCTCTGAGCATTCAAGGACAACATACCATGGTATGCCGACATCGCAAATTACCTAGTGATGAGGACATTACCACATCACTTGTCTAGGGCAGAAATAGACAAAATAAAAAGAGATGCCAAATATTACATATGGGACGATCCATACCTATAGAAGATAGAGGTTGATCAAATAATTCGCCGATGTGTACACCAATATAAGGATCATTCAATCCTCTAATTTTGTCACACCGACAATTGTGGAGGACACTTCACTTCAAAGGGGACGGCTTACAAGGTACTAGAGAGTGGATTTTATTGGCCCACTTTATTCCGAGATACATATATGTTCTGCAAATCGTGTGAGAAATGCCAAATGAGAGGTAATGTAGGACGCCGAAAACAAATGCCACAAACACCAATTTTATTTTGTGAAATCTTTGATGTTTGGGGCATAGATTTTATGGGTTCTTTTCCTTCCTCATTCAATAATACCTATATACTTTTGGTCATCGATTATGTATCAAAGTGGGTAGAAGCTAGAGCTACCCGAACTGATGATTAAAAAGTTGTCGATTTTGTCAGGACTAATATTTTTTCTAGGTTTGGGACACCCAAGGCCATCATAAGAGATCAAGGGACACATTTTTGCAACAAAATCATGAAGAACTTGCTGGAAAAGTACAACGTGGTACACTGAGTCTCGACTGCATATCATCCTCAAACCAACGGTCAAGCCGAAGTCTCTAATAGAGAAATCAAGTTCATATTAGAAAAGACCGTCAAACCCATACGTCGAGATTGGAGTTTACATCTCAATGATGCTTTGTGGACATATCGGACAGGCTATAAAGCTCTCATAGGAAAGTCCCTTTACCGGATTGTCTATGGAAAAACATGTCATCTACTCGTTGAATTGGATCATCAAGCCTATTGGGCGGTTAAGCGATTCAACATGAAGATCGACGAAGCCGGCGAACATAGGAAGTTGCAATTACAAGAACTTGAAAAAATTCGTAATGATACCTGCAACAATACAACTATCTACAAGGAGAAAACAAAGGCCTTCCATGATCAAATGATTTCTAGAAGAAAAAAATTCAAAATTAGGCAAAAAGTTTTACTTTACAAATCTCGATCGAAATTATTTTCGGGAAAGTTAAAATCTAGGTGGGAAGGACCTTTTATTATCACTAACATATTTGCTAATGGTATAACACCCCTTTCCCGTATCCGTATACCGAACACGAGTCAAAGATGTTACAGGCTTTTAAAAATATCTTTTAAACTAAAAACTGGGGTAATTTAAAAATTTTAAAATAATTTCCAGGTGGTCACCCATCTTGAGATTTCTCTAATCACATCACGCTTAACTTTATCTAATTTAGAAATAAGATAGAAATTTAATACCCGATAGTAAAACTTTTTACGTAAATAATATAATCATATCAAAACATATAATAACAATAAGCAGTAGATACGTTTAACATCTATGAAAGGTTTATAAAACTATTACATATCCGGATGAAGTATTTTAACTAAAAGACAGGTTTATCTAGAACATGCCACTACTAAATACACAAAACATGGATGTCATAAGTACTAAAATTAACCTGTCGAATTTATACTCCCAAAGAGAAAGTGATGCAAAAGCCGTCCGCTCCTAATTCCGTTTACCTTCGTGTATAATAAAAATACACGCTGAGAATAACTCAGTAAGGCAAAAGATGAGAACATATATAAAATATTTTATAATGCATGATACTTTCAAAAGCATGATAATCATTAAATCATATAATCTGTAATGCATGAATATCTGTATAAAAATCATATAATTGTACTGTGTAATCATATAGCCCAAGGTAAATATCAAGTGACTAATAAACGAGTCGCGTACTTTAAAAGTACTATCCTTTTCTGTAAACTATGGACACATTTAAGTGTCAGATAACTGTAGGACACAATGAAGTGTCAGATAACTGTAGGACACAATGAAGTGTCAGATGACTGTAAGACTCTAATGGTATACCACAATATTGTCCAACTTAATATTATACTACCAAGGGAAAACTTAAAACAATTACTGCAAAATGGCAAGCAACCTAATAACAATTTATATCATGTAAAACATATTCATACTGGAGCAATTCATACTCCAATACATTCTATATAATCCATGGTATACATGCCATTAAAAACTATATAAAATAGCTTGTCATATATATATCATGCTATGAATCATTTGTAAGCATAAATATATGCAATAATCTTTAAGTCAGTAAAATAATGTATCATGCAAAACATGTTATGCTATATATAAAAATCTTTACCTTTTAGGTTGACTTATCACAAGTCTCCCTATAATATGTATGTTATTAAACATACTTTTAAATGCATGTATGCACTCACCTTAGCCTTGATAAAATTAACTCATTTTTAAGTTACCAATCTTTAATTAGATAGATTTCAAACCATCATCTCAAATTTCAGCTCAATCTGATCATTCTACCACATATAAATGCGTCGACAAGATTTAGGGACTAAAAAGCAAAGAAAGCAAAAATGCCCAAACTGTCATTAACAGGAAAAACGGCCATCCGTATCGAAACGGGTAAACCCGTACCGATACGATTTGAAAAACACACCCTTTCGATACACCACCAAGCCGTTTCGATACACCTAACTAAAATACCAAACTTTTGAAATATTTACAACTGTACCGATACGGTTCCTTAGGTGTTTCGATACGCAGGTTCGAGTTACAAAAGTGAATTCCAGTGGCTAAAACTCGTATCGAAACACCCATCCCGTACCGGTACGCCAAGCCAAATTTACCTAGGCGTATCGAAACGCACCAAACTAGTATCGATCCCACAAGCTTGAAATTACGTAGTCGTACAGATACGGTCCCCTGCGTATCGGTACGCCTGGGCCTGTAATGTCACATTTGGCTAATTTTTCATCCCATAAGCATACTCAAACCACTCCAACATGCTTTAAACTCAATACCGACATGTCAAACATATCTCATGCTAGCTAACACCACATGTCTAACAACACCACAAAGATTCATGCATCAAATAGGAAATCTATAGGCATGCTTCCCTATATGCATCCAACCAACATATCAAAAGAAAAACCAACACCAAAAAAAACCTTAAAGGACATTTACAACCCCAAGAGCAACTAAAGAAACATGCTCAAACAGGGAGTTTCACAAAAATCTCCCAATACACAGCGAGTACCCGATTGCCCTTATTCATTATAGTCTAGTCTCCAACATACTTTGGAAACAAGTCTTGCCAAAATCCCCTTACTTCTTGCTGTCTTCCTAGACCTCAATTATCTGCATTGATGGACAACGAGAGCGTAAGCACACAAGGCTTAGTGAGGAGTGCTCAAAAGCAAACACCATCAATGCGTTTAAAACCATACTCTTAAAACCATCGTTTAAAACATAATCATGCCTCTTTAAAAACATGCACCTTACGTCATTAAAAACCAGCATACTAAACATATGCTACATGTATCATTAACCAACAGCAAGTTACATTGCTAACCCTCCACTTAAGCCTTCCCATGCATTACTACCAAATGCAAAGCTTAAGGAGAAACATGTATAAATCACATTAAACAGCATAAAGCGTTTCAATAATACATTAACAATTATATTGGCTTTCAAGTGATCATTAACAAGTTCAATAGCAAAAGAGTTCATCAGATACACAGATTCAACAAGTGTTAACCCAACACTTCAAGCCATCTAAACCGGAATAACGATACAATCATAATGGCGGTAAAATAACAACCGGGTACAATAACAACCCATAGGGATACCAATCCCTCTCATCGGTTAGATTCTTAACCCACTAATGGGAGTATCTGGTACCGTTAAACCCCTCTACTATTAGGGTACTTGGATGGAGTATTCGGTACACAATATAAACCCCTCAGCATCCAAGGCGACTTATTTACAGTGCACTCAATCCTATGGTAGGCCAACTATATCCGATAACAATTTTAAAACCACATCACTTGCCAATATAATTAACCATTTACCTCACTATTTTAACAAGCATTCACCAAACCATTTTTCCAAAGCAACATCACATGCTTTAAACACAAGTATAAACCACATACTTACAAGGATCACTTACCATGTGCATCCTTCAACATTTCATGCGTAAAAACAGTATATCAAATACTTTAAAACATGCTTAAACAGTAGGTAACATGTAAATTAAAACAAGTGCATAAAACCATTTCAAACTAGCATGACCGAGAGAGAAAACCACTTTATACTTACTTCCGAGTTTAAACTAGCGTTTCAAGCTTAGTTTAAACTCCCATAAACAACTTTTAAAAAATTCCAAAGTTGGAATCCACGTTCTCACTCACCGATACGCGAAACTTCGATTCGCCGATACGAAACCAAGCATCCAAAGCCTCCTACGTTTCTCCAATCACTTTCGGATCAACCTCTCATGTTTTTACCACACAACAACAGAGGATTAATGCATCATAATGCATTCTAAACACAACAAACACAATTCTTCTCAGATTTCCACAAAATCCTCACAATTAACCCTCCATAACAACCGAAAACATAACCAAAACACTTCGATTCACAACCCAGCCAACTTCTATCAACCCATCATCATTTCCAACATCAAAACACAACTAAAAATAGATCCAAAACAAGCTACTACTTCCAGCAACCTTACAACTCCAAAAACACCACAAAACCTCAAAACTAACAACCTAAACAAATAGAGATTCTTAAGTTTCAAGATTCCATTGATAAAAATCACTTATCAACATTATTAATCATCTAAAATATAAATCAAATCACCATTACTTACTGGAAATCAGATCCAATTCGTAAATCAACTCATTCTCCTCAAAGAATTTATTAAATCATTAGAAAATTATCAAAATCAGATTAGAAACACAAAAACAAGGATCAAATGCTTGGGAATTTCAATAAAGAACTATACAATAGAGGAGATCTTGGACCTTACCCCTATTTTGAAGTTTCTTCCTCAATTGATTTGTGAAAAGCTAAGGAAACACAAGATTAATGTAAGATTTTGTGTAATCAATCTTTATAAAACAATTTAAAACAATAAAATCAAGTTAAGAAACACCTCACCTTTGGAAATTTGATGAAATCTGAGTGTTTGGCTGAGAAGAGAATGGAGAGGAAAAAGTTAAGAGAAAATGACGTAATTTTTGTTTTAGAAAAGATAACTAACTTTTTAACAAAATCCTCTTTAATTATTAATTAAATCAGATGTTAAAATCAGTTAAATCAAGGGAGAAATCATCAGAAACCAATTGGTAAAATAGCTCCTTAAAGATTATAAGTATTTGACCATTTTCATTTTAGTCACTAGAAAATCACAGTTTTCGAAACTTTTATTTTGGTCACTAACCAAAATGCCCATCTTCCAAAACTCTTTTTTCAAAATTGATTCCACCATTATTAAATACATAATTAATAATGATTTTTAAGCATTGTTCCATAATTTTTCCAACACCAAAAATATATGATCCCGAAACCGACTCGAATCTCTACTCCGGTCCACCGAACCGTCTAATAAACCCTCCAAACTGCTAAGCCCAAAAACCGGGGCGTTACAACTCTCCCCCACTTAAGAAATTTCTTCCTTGAAATTTACCTGGAGGAAACAGGTGCGGAAACTGTTTCACCATATCCGACTTACGCTCCCACGTTGCCTCCTCCACACCGCGGTGCTTCCACAACACCTTAACCAGCTCGACTGTTTTGCCACGTAGTACCTTACTGCTAGTATCAATAATCTCTATTGGTTCTTCATCATAAGATAGATCCGATCTCAACTCAATCTCTTCCACCGGCATGACATGCGATGGATCTGACCTATACCTCGGCAACACCGAAACATGGAACACATCATGAATCTTTCCCAACTCTGGAGGTAACCTCAAATGGTACGCAACAAGACCCACAGGCTCGACAACCTTATATGTTCCGATGAACATCGGGCTAAGCTTCCCTTTTTGCCCAAAACGCAACACCTTCTTCCAGGGCGACACATTCAAAAACACTTTATCACCCACAGCATACTCTATATCCCTACGCTTCAAATCTGCATAGGATTTCTGGCGATCAGTGGCAGCTTTCAAGCGCTCACATATCAACTTTACTTTTTCGGTTGTACCTTTCAGAACATTCGAAAAAGATACAAACTTTTCCCCCGCTTCTGCCCAACACATAGACATTCGACATTTCCTACCATACAACGCCTCATAGGGCGCCATTTGGATGGTAGCCTGATAACTTTTATTGTAAGTGATAAGTGTTCAAAAGTACTATTTTTCTTACCCTTTTTACTCATATTATTGTTAGACTTAGGCTCATATTAGTTGCATAATTAGCCGTTCATGCATTAATCCATGTTTCCTTCCATCGTTGAGCTTGATTACATAACTTGGTAGTTTTTGTGGGAAAAGATGATGCTCTGGTGTGTTTTGTGTGTATGTGCAGGATCACTTACCAAAGCAAGGCTAGAGATAGTTGCCAGGGCAATACATGAAGGATATGCCGAGCTAGTTGCCAGGGCAATACATGAAGAATATGCCGAACTAGTTGCCAGGGCAATGTATGAAGGAGACGCCGAGCCAGTTGCCATGGCAATTGTCGACAAGAGCAAAGGTGATATGGTGGTCGAAATTGATGACTATACAAGCCCAAGATGACGTGGAGCAAAGCCCAAACCCAAAGGAGTTTGATTTCTATGCAGAGATTAAAGAAGAATTAAATTCCAAGAAGATAGGAGAAGTTCTAGTAGGAATATAATTATAATAAAGAATTATATTCTTTAAAGATAATTTAATTCCAACTTAACTTCCTCCTCAAAGAAGGACTTTGCCCTAGCCCAATAAATAGGATGGAGATTTCGACAACTTGGAGAGAGCAAAAGAAGGGGAATTTCGACAACTCCAAGGAGAGCAAAGGAGGGGCATTTCGACAAGTCCAAGGAGGGCAAGAGGAGAGAATTTTCGACAAGCATCTAGGGCAAGGAGGATTTCGACAAGCCTCCTCCTTCATCCTTTTCTTTCTTGTTCGATTGGGTTCATGCTAGGGATTATTTATCTTGTGTTTCTTTGGAACCTAGACATGAACTAAATCTATTTGGCTGTGGTTATTGTGTTTTGTGGTTGTGAGAAACTATTGGTTTTTGTTTAGGTAATAAGAGTTTGCACTTTTCTATTCAAGGTTTATTCATTCTTGGTCCTTATTCTTGTTTGCGAGTGAATTGGGAGAGGATCTCGTAACTTCATCTATTTATCTAATATCGGGAGAGTTAGATTCAAGAAACGAATGAATATGATCTTTATTCAATCTATTGATGGTGAAGATTAATCCGGCTTAGGAATAAGTTAAGGATTTCAACGGCTAAGAGGAGCGCAAGATTGGTTGTTGTTCACCCTTGATTCACCCTGTGTTTTTAGTTAACCAATCAGCTATCACACCTCAACTCACGATAACCTGGCCTATCTCTCTCTTATTTGATTTCATTTATTCTTTTACTTTATTGCTTCCTAGTTTATTTATTAGTTAAACTCCTATAATCCTTTATTTGTGTTTTTACTTTTTACAGTGCAAGAGACTAGATTCTTGAAGTGGCATCAATCCCTGTGGAGACGATATCTTTTATACTATAACTTGCAACGTGTATACTTGCACAATTGCATAGCACTTATTACGCGCAACAAGTTTATGGCGCCTTTGCCGGGGATTGGCAATAGCGACTTTGTTTTTATTTTCTTGCACATTCTTTTTACTTTTCTTGTTTAAGAATCAAAAGGCTAACAAAATTTGGTTTTGCATTGGTATATGACCAGGGCGAGACCGACTACACCAGAACATCCCTTTGATCCAGAAATCGAACGAACCTTACAAAGACTTAGACGAAGGATAAGAGTAGCAATGGCTAATCAAGACGGCAATATGAATCAAGATGTTCTAGCAGGAGGAGGAGTGATTCTTGCACGAAACTGAACTATTCGAGACTATCTTGAAGAAGATCTTGATGGACTTAATCCAGGAGTTGTCGCACCTAAAATTGAAGCCGACCACTTTGAGTTAAAACCGGTAATGTTTAATATGATCAACACAATAGGTCAATTTGGCGGCTCAGCAACTGAAGATGCACGGCAATATATGAAATCTTTCCTCGAGATTTGCAACTCGTTAAAAATACACGGAGTCACCCCCGATGTCTTACGATTAAGATTATTCCCCTATTCACTGAGGGATAGGGCGAAAGCATGGTTGAATAGCATTCCTGCCGGATCAATAGCATCTTGGACTGATCTTTGTCGTGATTTCCTTGCTAGATTTAATCCTACAAATTTGACTGATAAGCTTCGTAACGACATTACTTCTTTTTGGCAGGCAGATGATGAATCCATGTATGCGGCTTGGGAGCGATATAGAGAACTTCTACACAAATGCCCCCTACACGGATTCCCGGTGTGGACTCAAGTAACAATGTTTTACAACGCCGTGAATACACCAACAAGGATGATGCTAGATGCCTCGGCAAACGGCATACTCCTAGATAAGTCGCCGGAGGAAGCAATGCAAATTCTAAATAGGCTGGCCAAGAATGATTATCAAATCCCATCTACTAGAAGAGGAGGAGTTAGACGTCAAACCACAATACATGAACTAGGATCATCAGATTCAATTTCGGCACAATTGGCCACTTTAACCAAGATGGTCCAGAACATGCAAAAACCAAACAACACACATGAAGTCAAGGTAATGGATTCTTTTTGTGAGTTATGTGGTGATAACCATAATTCTTCTGAATGTATACAGAATCCGGAATCCAGCTTCTATGTGGGGAATTACAATCGGAACAACAATGTGATGTCCAATACATACAATCTAGCTCGGAAGAAGCACCCAAATTTTTCATGGAGTAGTCCTAACAATGCTCTAAACCAAAACAATCAGAATGCACAAGCATCGGTATTCCAGCAGAATATGCCACGGCAATAGATGCCGCAGCAACAACCGACAACATCTAGTTCTTTGGAAAATTCTCTAAATGCTTTTATGTTGAAAACTGAATCTTATATGGCTGAGAATAGTAACTTCATAAAAAGAACTGATGCTTTTATTAACAGGACCGAGATGAGATTGCAAAACCAAGAGGCGGCAATCAAATCATTGGAAAATCAAGTCGCACAGTTTGCTCAAAATCTGAATACTAGACCGCAAGGAGGTTTACCTAGCGATACTGAAGTCGCAAGAGGAACTGGCCATGGGCAATGTAAGGCGATCACCACTAGAAGTGGCCAACAACTTAGAGAGGTTCAAACCCGCTCGTCAAACAAAACTCCACAAAAAGATCAAGACGAACCTAGCGGCAAAGCCTCAGATGCTGAACCAGGAATTGCCGCGGCAACCGGCAATAAGCATGCCTCGGCAACCCCAGTTGATACCGCCTCGGCAACTCCAATTGTCCCGGCAATGCCGTCAATCAGGTTTCAAACCAATGAAAGGATTGAAGATATCCGACTTCAACCACCATTCCCACAAAGGTTGAAGCGACAAAAGCAAGAATACCAATTCAAGAAGTTTCTTGATATCCTTAAGCAAATCCACATCAACTTGCCATTGGTGGAAGCAAATGAACAAATGCCAAACTATGCCAAGTTTCTTAAAGACATTGTGTCCAAGAGAACAAGGCTAGGAGAGTTTGAAACAGTTGCCGCAACAGAGGGATGCATGACAATGTTGAACAATCGTATGCCACCCAAGTTGAAGGATGCTGGAACTTTCACAATACCTTGTTCCATTGGAAACCACTATGTCGGGAAAGCATTATGCGACCTTGGGGCTAGCATAAACTTGATGCCTAAATTAGTTTTCCAGAAACTAGGAATCGGGAAGGTAAGACCTACAACAGTTATGCTACAGCTAGCCGATAGATCCTATGTGCATCCAGAGGGAAAAATCGAAGACATACTGGTAGAAGTTGATAAATTTATTTTTCCCGCTGACTTTATTGTTTTGGATTGTGAAGCAGATGAGCATGCACCTATCATTCTCGGGAGACCATTCCTAGCAACAGGGAGAACCTTGATCGATGTTGAAAAGGGAGAACTCACAATGAGGGTGAATGACTAGCAAGTTAAACTAAATGTGTTCCAAACACTAAGGCATGCCGATGATCCAGAAGAATGCCAACTTCTTCATGCCATGACAGAGTTTAACTTCGATGAGGAATTTAGTTGCCTCGGCAACTACATTGCTGATCAAGAGGAACCTGAGGAATATGAAGAACCGATCGATGAGGAACAACAAGAAGAGGCAAATTGGCTAGTCAATCGACCAGGTACATACTTTGAACCACTGGATTACTCAGGTAAGGAAGGTAAGCTCAAAAAACCCTCTATTGAACAACCACCGATTCTTGAGTTGAAATAATTGCCAGAGCAACTAAAATATGCATACTTAGGAACCGATAATACATTGCCTATAATTATTTCTTTTAAGTTACAGCCTGAGTAGGAAAAGAAGCTGATCAAGATGTTGAAGCTACACAAAAAGGCAATAAGGTGGACAATTGCCGACTTGAAGGGAATTAGCCCGGTAGTGTGCATGCACAAGATTTTGTTGGAAGATGATCACAAACCTTCAATTGAGGCCCAGAGGAGACTGAATAATGCCATGAAAGGGGTTGTAATGAAAGAAATCATCAAGTGGCTTGACGCCGGTATTATATACCCTATCTCTGATAGTACATGGGTAAGTCCGATACAATGCGTACCGAAAAAGGGAGGTATAACGGTGGTAAGTAATAAAAATAATGAACTCATTCCAACCAGGACTGTGACCGGTTGGAGGGTTTGTATGGATTATCGAAAGCTAAACAAAGCCACCAGGAAAGATCACTTCCCATTACCATTTATTGATCAAATGCTTGACCGTCTTGCAGGTAAACCCATTTATTGTTTTCTTTATGGTTATTCAGGTTACAATCAAATTGCCATAGCACCAGAAGATCAAGAAAAGACAACCTTCACATGCCCATACGGTACTTATGCCTTCCAAAGGATGCCGTTCAGATTGTGTAACGCCCCGGCAACCTTCCAAAGATGCATGATGGCACTCTTTTCAGACATGGTTGAAGACTTCCTTGAGATCTTCATGGATAATTTTTCTGTTTTTGGTAATGACTTCGATAGCTGTCTCGGCAATTTAGAGAGGGTGTTGGCAAGATGTGAAGAAACTGATTTAGTCCTCAATTGGGAGAAATGCCATTTTATGGTAGATGAAGGAATAGTGCTCGGCCACAAGATTTCATCCAAGGGAATTGAAATAGACAAAGCCAAGGTGGACGTGATCGAGAGATTACCCCCACCAAGTTCGGTTAAAGGAATTCGAAGCTTTCTTGGACATGCAGGTTTTTACACGAGGTTCATTCATAATTTTTCTAAAATCACTAAACCCTTGTGTAACCTGCTTGAACAGGATAAAGTCTTCGATTTTGATGATTCTTGCACCCCAAGCATTCGAAACCCTAAAGAAAAAGCTTGCCTCGGCACCCATTGTCGTTCCACCAGATTGGACGCTACCTTTTGAGCTCATGTGTGATGCAAGTGATTTCGCGGTAGGAGCAGTCCTAGGCCAACGCATAGGTAAAACCTTCCATGTGATATACTGTGCTAGTAAAACTCTTAATAGTGCTCAAGTGAATTACACAACAACGGAGAAAGAGTTACTAGCCGTAGTTTTCGCATTTGACAAGTTCCGATCCTATTTGATTGGTAAAAAGGTAATTGTTCATACGAACCATTCGGTAATCAAATACCTATTTGCTAAAAAGGATGCTAAACCTCATTTGATTAGTTGGATATTACTTTTACAAGAATTTGATATTGAAATTAAGGACAGGAAAGGAACAGAAAATCAAGTGGCCGATCACTTATCACGTTTGGAACGCAATAGGGAGGAGGACGCGGATCTGGAGATATGCGATGCATTCCCGGATGAACAAATTTTAGTTACCTCGGCAACCATGGACGCACATGCCTCGGCAACCATGGATGCGCACGCCTCGGCAACCCTCGACGCCGCAGTAGCCTTTGACGCGTACGCCTCGGTAATTCTGGGAGCAGTCGCCATGGCAGCACATGCCTCGGCAATACCCTGGTGCGCGGATTTAGTTATTTTCCTTGTTTGTGGTATTTTTCCTTATGGCATTACTCACCAAGGGAAGAAGCGGTTCCGCCATGATGCTAAGCATTACTTTTGGGACGAGCCTCTTTTGTTTAAACAATGTGCAGATCAGGTTATACGCCGATGTGTCCCTGAAGAAGAACAACAGAATGTACTTCGGCAATGCCATTCTTCACCTTATGGAGGACATTTTGGAGGAACTCGTACCGCGGCCAAAGTTTTGCAATCCGGTTTGTATTGGCCAACATTGTACAAAGATGCCCAAGACTTTTACAAGCAATGTGATCGTTGCCAAAGGACGGGCAATATCTCTAGACGACATGAGATGCCGCTCCAGAACATCATCGAGGTGGAATTGTTCGATGTATGGGGGATCGGTTTTATGGGACCTTTCCCATCTTCATTCGGCAACCTCTACATTCTACTTGCCGTCGACTACGTGTCTAAATGGGTAGAGGCAGCTGCAGTTCCCAACAACGATTCCAACACCGTGCAACGATTCTTGCTGAAAAACATATTTACACGGTTTGGGATGCCAAGAGCAATTATCAGTGACGAAGGCAAGCATTTTGACAACAGACTAATTGCCAAGATGTTGCAACGCTTCGGCATATCACACAAGATCGCCACGGCATATCACCCACAAACCAACGGGCAAGCAGAAATTTCCAACCGGGAATTGAAGGGTATACTCGAGAAGGTTGTAAATCCCTCAAATAAGGATTGGTCATTAAGACTAGATGACGCACTTTGGGCATATCGCACTGCATTCAAAACACCCTTAGGTATGTCCCCCTTCCGTCTTGTCTATGGCAAAACATGTCATCTACCGGTGGAAATCGAACACAAGGCATATTGGGCAATCAAGACCGTGAATAAAGTGCCGGACAAAAGCGTTTGATGGATCTCAACGAGATAGAAGAATTCCGCGCACTCGCCTATAACAATGCACGAATCTACAAGGAGAAAACAAAGCAATGGCATGACAAGAAACTATTGCCATGGCAATTCATGCCAGGGCAACTAGTTCTCTTATTCAATTCTCGGCTAAGACTTTTCCCGGGAAAGCTGAAATAGATGGTCGGGACCATTCGAAGTCGTCAAACCATTCTCCCATGGTGCTGTGATAATCAAGTCCATCTCTGACAACCATGAATTCAAAGTTAATAGACAAAGATTGAAGCACTACAATGGTGCCCATGTGGAACGTAACAAGGAAGTGGTCACTCTAGGAGATGCATGAGCATGCTCTCCTTTCAATATTTTCTTTTTCTTTTTATTTTCATTTTTATTTTTAGGAGATATTTTATTTTTTTCATTATCTTTAGTTTTCAGGTTTTATTTGTTTTCTTTTTCACAACAAGACTCACAACTACTATGCTAAGAAAATTTACTGCCGAGATCCTTGCCCCGGCAACCAATGAAGCAGTCGCCACGGCAACCGCAAAAGATGATGCCGCGACAACCTACTCCGTGCCTGCACAAGCTGACGCCGCAGCAACCAACCCTGAAGATGCCACGGCAACCAAAGCTAAAGACATCTCGGCAACCACTACAAAAGCCAAAGGTAAAGCACCTATGCCCGAATCAACTCCTACGGAATCATTTTCTGATTTTTCAGATTCGGACGAGTCCTCCATTAAACCAACAAAGACCGCACCAATTGAATCCTCCAAGCGAAAAGCCAATGACATTGATGAAGAGGACGATGAGAACAACTCCGTATGAGGATCGATTACACCACCGGCAACAAGAAAACAACCATCGCGTTCAAGCAAGAGAATCAAGACACCGACCAAAAGGAAACTAATCATCTACGATGACGAACTCTCGGAGTAAGTCTTCGTATGCATTTTATTTTTCGTTATTCTTATTTTTCTTTAATGCATGCATTGAGGACAATGCCTCACTCGAGTTTGGGGGGATTGTTATTAGTAGTTACCATGTTTAGTGTTGCGTGTGATAAGTGCTACGCAAATGTGCAAGTATACACGTCGCAAGTAATAAAGTGATATGAGTATCGAGTATCATCTCCACAGGGATTGGTTTGGGCCACTTTGCTTAAGTTACTGCACTGTTAAAATAAAAACACAATTGATAATAGAGGTTTTAATTAACGAGAAAAGTAAAAGCAATAAACTAAAAGAATAGATGAAAGAAAAAGAGAGAATAGGCCAGGTTATCGTGAGTTGAGGTGTGATAGCCGATTGGATCGTCTTGGTAAAAGAGTGCAAGGGCAACTCAGTTGCCGTGGCAACTTGCACAGCGGGGTTGCCTTGGCAACTAATCGATGGTTGCCTGGGCAACTAGCTCGGCAACTACTTGGGTGTCTGGGCAGCAACTTCAAGGTTCGGTGGAGTGTTCTTCAATGGTTTCTTCTTATCCCTAAGTCGAAACTCTAGCTACTTGTGCATGCCTTGATAATACATCCCTGCGTGAATCAAGGGTGAACAACAACCAACCTTGCGCTCCTCTTAGCCGTTGAAATCCTTAACTTATTCCTAAGCCGGATTAATCTTGACCATCAATAGATTGAATAAAGACCATACTCATTCGTTTCTTGAATCTAACTCTCCCGATATTAGATAAATAGATGAAGTTACGAGATCCTCTCCCAATTCACTCGCAAACAAGAATAAGAACCAAGAATGAGTAAACCTTGAATTAAAAGTGCAAACTCTTATTACCTAAACAAAATCCAATTGTTTTTCACAACAACAAAACACAATAACCCCAACCAATCAAGTTAGTTCATGGTTGGGTTCAAAAGATATACAAAGAATAATCCCCAAACCATGAATCTAATGGAAGCAAAGAAGAAGAAGAATAAGAAATTGAACTCTCTCCCCCTTGTTATCTTGTCAAAATTTCTCTCCTCTTGCCCTATGGAGTTGTCGAAAATCCTCTCCCCTTGCTCTCTTTGGAATTGTCGAAATCTCCTTCTTATTTATAGGGCTAGGCCAAAGTCCTTCTTTGAGGAGGAGTTTAAGTTGGAATTAAATTATCTTTAAAGAATATAATTCTTTATTATAATTGTACTCCTACTAGAACTTCTCCTATCTTCTTGGAATTTAATTCTTCTTTAATCTCTGCATGGAAATCAAATTCCTTTGGGTTTGGGCTTTGCTCCACGTCATCTTGGGCTTGTCTAGTCATTAATTTCGACTACCATATCACCTTTGCTCTTGTCGACAATTGCCATGGCAACTGGCTCGGCGTCTCCTTCATGCATTGCCCTGGCAACTAGCTCGGCATATCCTTCATGCATTGCCCTGGCAACTAGCTCGGCATTGCTTTGGCAAGTGATCCTGCACATACACACACAAAGCACACCAAAGCAGCATCTTTTCCACAAACACTACCAAGTTGTGTAATCAAGCTCAACGATGGAAGGAAACATGGATTAATGCATGAATAGCTAATTATGCAACTAATATGAGCCTAAGTCTAACAATAATATGAGTAAGAAGGGTAAGAAAATTAGTACTTTTGAACACTTATCACACCCTCAAACTTGAACTATTGCTTGTCCTCAAGCAATGCAAACTCATAATTACCTGCCAAGACTTCAATTTTCACAAACTTAGCTTTGAACTTGATTTCAATTCTCTGAACCGGGGCACAAAGTATGATTGGCTTTTTATTTTTCGGAAAACATAGGAGTTACTCGGAATCAAACTATAATGCTTGTGAGTGTGTGTGGAGTTGTGTGCAAGTTGATTTTTCGGATTCTATGCAAACAAGAGGTTTTCAAATTACTTCATTGGGTTCTTTTTAACATATTTTAACTAGAGCCAGTGTTGGGCACCTCTAGTGTTTTGTTTTTAGTTTTCTTAAGTTAATTTAATCGACTAGAGCCGGTTTCGGGCACCTCTAGTTAAAAAAATTTTAACACATCCTAGAGCCAGTTTTGGGCACCTGTAGTGATCAATTTTTTTAGCACATGCTAGAGCCAATTTCGGGCACCTCTAGCATTCATCCCATTTTTATTCTAATCCCCCAATTTGTTAATTATCAACCTAAGTTCACTAGAATTCCTTAAATCAATCAAACCACAACAGTGTTTCATCAAATTTAGCATCATAGTAAAATTCTAAGTTTTTCCATGGTTATCCTAGAATAAAAATTCTATCAATTAAGTGCATTGGCAAAGTCATCATCGAATATTCATCAAATCTAAGCAATTCTTGTTCCAATTAAAGGCATGGCAAGCAATTTATGTATCCTAAATGTAATACTTTAAGATGAATGTAACTAAACATGGTAACTACTAATAACAATCCCCCCCAAACTCGAGTGAGGCATTGTCCTCAATGCATGCATAAAAATAACGAAAAATAAAAATGCATACGAGGACTTACTCCGAGAGTTCATCATCGTAGATGATTAGTTTCCTTTTGGTCGGTGTCTTGATTCTCTTGCTTGAACGTGATGGTTGTTTTCTTGTTGCCGGGATGTCTTTAGCTTTGGTTGCCGTGGCATCTTCAGGGCTGGTTGCTGTGGCGTCATCTTTTGCGGTTGCCGTGGCGAGGATCTTGGCAGTAAATTTCCTTAGCATAGTAGTTGTGAGTCTAGTTGTGAAAAAGAAAATAAAGAAAACCTGAAAACTAAAGATAATGAAGAAAAATAAAATATCACCTAAAAATAAAAAATGAAAATAAAAAAAAAAAGAAATTTTTGAAAGGAGAGCATGCTCATGCATCTCCTAAAGTGACCACTTCTAATGTTACTGCATATGTGAGAAAACTTGAGGAGAGTCGTTTTCGATACTTCTTATAGTCCATCCGTACCCTCCATCGGGTGACAATATTGCCCAAAAAGAGTTGGGCCAATGTGCTCCCAGCTACTCCCTCTTGCATTACCATGGTGGAGGTGTCTTTCTTCTTTGTTCGATTGTAGTCCATGTATACTCTCCACCTTGCTACTATTCCTGAAGGCACAAATATATTAAAAGGAAAAATTATATCCATTCTCAACCATTCAATTACCTCATTCTTGTCGACTTCTATCATGGTTGGATGTAGCCTTTGTTGTCGTGGCAATTGCTGCTCAAGCCAATTGCCGTGGCAATCAGTTAGTCAAATTTTGCTTTAAGTCAAGGGAAGAATCAATTTTCTGAAGAGCTTTATGAATCCAAACACCTTTTTCTTTTGACCTCTCAAACATCTCCATCAGTAGAGATTTTGATGGCTTCAAATCTACCAACCTCGGTTCCTCAAGACATACCTACAATGGACGAGGTGAGTTTTTAAAGAATTCAAAAGGTTCAACTATTACCTGCTCATATTCCATTGGCAAAGTATTATCATCTCGTTGATCTTGCATGTGGTCGTGTAATTGCCGTGGCAATTGTAGATGAGAGCAATCTACACATTCCTGCTTCAACATCAACGTTATAACTTTCTGGGCATCGGGTTCCTCAAAATTTGTTGTAGTATTGTTGTTCTCAGCTTCACCGAGTGTTGTCGCGGCATTGCTCTGTTCAGGCTCCTCAATCATTGCCGAGGCAATTTGTTGTTCAAGCTCATTATGTGTTGGGCAGTCTCTCTCATTGGCATCCTCTTGACTTTGAGGTTCTAGTTGTTCCTCACACATCGGAGAGATTTCTTTATACTGCTCCTTATCCTCTTGCCTTGGGACGTCAGTATCCCTAGGAATGAATTGTTGGTGCATGTTATCCATGACATATGTGGATCTTCCCAATTGATCTTATGAATCCCCTAAGGTTGCATCCCACTGAGCTATCCTCGTATCCATAGATTTTGATAGTTCTCGAATCTCTTCAATTGATCCGTCAAGTCTAGCCAAGGAAGCTAGTAACGTTTCCTCCAAGGAATTGGAATGCTCTTGAAAAGGACTACATTTCCATGGCATATCTGTTGTCGCGGCAAAATTGTAAAGGTAAAAAAAAATTGAGCTTTTTGACCATAACATGAAGAATTTTGCTGCTGGTTCCCTCTATGGTCCTCCATGTAGTTATATGCACCGAAAATGTGAGGGCAATTTTCAAACACATGATGTTCTCCACACATAGCACAAGATTTTTCCATGGTATAAGTTCTTTGGGCTTTTCTCGGTTGGTATAGGTAATCATCAAAGGGTGCAAGGAACTCTTGATTGGATTGATTCATATCTTCCAACATCATCTATAGATTGGCTTTTATTTCCCGACATGTTGATGCCCCTTAACTTGTAGCGCACCTAATTTTTTTTTGATAAAACAAACAAAAAGAAAACTTAGTAAAACTAAGAGAAAAAAAAATGCAATAACAAAAACAACTAACAACAATTGCCAATCCCCGGCAACGGCGCCAAAGACTTGTTGCGTGTGATAAGTGCTACGCAAATGTGCAAGTATACACGTCGCAAGTAATAAAGTGATATGAGTATCGAGTATCGTCTCCACATGGATTGGTTTGGGCCACTTTGCTTAAGTTACTACACTGTGAAAATAAAAACACAATTGATAATAGAGGTTTTAATTAACGAGAAAAGTAAAAGCAATAAACTAAAAGAATAGATGAAAGAAAAAGAGAGAATAGGCCAGGTTATCGTGAGTTGAGGTGTGATAGCCGATTGGATCGTCTTGGTAAAAGAGTGCAAGGGCAACTCAGTTGCCGTGGCAACTTGCACAGCGGGGTTGCCTTGGCAACTAATCGATGGTTGCCTGGGCAACTAGCTGGGCAACTACTTGGGTGTCTGGGCAGCAACTTCAAGGTTCGGCGGAGCGTTCTTCAATGGTTTCTTCTTATCCCTAAGTCGAAACTCTAGCTACTTGTGCATGCCTTGATAATACATCCCTGCGTGAATCAAGGGTGAACAACAACCAATCTTGCGCTCCTCTTGGCCGTTGAAATCCTTAACTTATTCCTAAGCTGGATTAATCTTCACCATCAATAGATTGAATAAAGACCATACTCATTCGTTTCTTGAATCTAACTCTCCCGATATTAGATAAATAGATGAAGTTACGAGATCCTCTCCCAATTCACTCGCAAACAAGAATAAGAACCAAGAATGAGTAAACCTTGAATTAAAAGTGTAAACTCTTATTACCTAAACAAAATCCAATTGTTTTTCACAACAACAAAACACAATAACCCCAACCAATCAAGTTAGTTCATGGTTGGGTTCAAAAGATATACAAAGAATAATCCCCAAACCATGAATCTAATGGAAGCAAAGAAGAGGAAGAAGAAATCGAACTCTCTCCCCCTTGTTATCTTGTCGAAATTTCTCTCCTCTTGCCCTATGGAGTTGTCGAAAATCCTCTCCCCTTGCTCTCTCTGGAATTGTCAAAATCTCCTTCTTATTTATAGGGCTAGGCCAAAATCCTTCTTTGAGGAGGAGTTTAAGTTGGAATTAAATTATCTTTAAAGAATATAATTCTTTATTATAATTGTATTCCTACTAGAACTTCTCCTATCTTCTTGGAATTTAATTCTTCTTTAATCTCTGCATGGAAATCAAATTCCTTTGGGTTTGGGCTTTGCTCCACGTCATCTTGGGCTTGTCTAGTCATTAATTTCGACTACCATATCACCTTTGCTCTTGTCGACAATTGCCATGGCAACTGGCTCGGCGTCTCCTTCATGCATTGCCCTGGCAACTAGCTCGGCATATCCTTCATGCATTGCCCTGGAAACTAGCTCGGCATTGCTTTGGCAAGTGATCCTGCACATACACACACAACGCACACCAAAGCAGCATCTTTTCCACAAAAACTACCAAGTTATGTAATCAAGCTCAACGATGGAAGGAAACATGGATTAATGCATGAATAGCTAATTATGCAACTAATATGAGCCTAAGTCTAACAATAATATGAGTAAAAAGGGTAAGAAAATTAGTAATTTTGAACACTTATCATTTAGTTACATTCATCTTAAGTATTACATTTAGGATACATAAATTGCTTGTCATGCCTTTAATTAGAACAAAAATTGCTTAGATTTGATGAATATTCGATGATGACTTTGCCAATGCACTTAATTGATAGAATTTTTATTTTAGGATAACCATGAAAAATACTTAGAATTTTACTATGATGCTAAATTTGATGAAACACTGTTGTGGTTTGATTGATTTAAGGAATTCTAGTGAACTTAGGTTGATAATTAACAAATTGGGGGATTAGAATAAAAATTGGATGAATGCTAGAGGTTCCCGAAATTGGGTCTAGCATGTGCTAAAAAAAATTGATCACTAGAGGTGCCCGAAATTGGGTCTAGCATGTGCTAAAAAAATTGATCACTAGAGGTGCCCGAAACTGACTCTAGTATGTGTTAAAAAAATTGATAGCTAGAGGTGCCCGAAACCGGCTCTAGTCGAATAAATTAACTTAAGAAAACTAAACACTAGAGGTGCCCAAAACTGGCTCTAGTTAAAACATGTTAAAAAGAATCCAATGAAGTAATTTGAAAACCTATTGTTTGCATAGAATCCAAAAAATCAACTTGCACACAACTCCGCACACACTCACAAGCATTATAGTTTGATTCCGAGTAACTCCTAAGTTTTTTGAAAAATAAAAAGCCAATCATACTTTGTGCCCCGGTTCAGAGAATTTAAATCAAGTTCAAAGCTAAGTTTGTGAAAATTGAAGTCTTGGCAGATAATTATGAGTTTCCATTGCTTGAGGACAAGCAATAGTTCGAGTTTGGGGGTGTGATAAGTGTTCAAAAGTACTATTTTTCTTACCCTTTTTACTCATATTATTGTTAGACTTAGGCTCATATTAGTTGCATAATTAGCCGTTCATGCATTAATCCATGTTTCCTTCCATCGTTGAGCTTGATTACATAACTTGGTAGTTTTTGTGGGAAAAGATGCTGCTCTGGTGTGTTTTGTGTGTATGTGCAGGATCACTTACCAAAGCAAGGCTAGAGATAGTTGTCAGGGCAATACATGAAGGATATGCCGAGCTAGTTGCCAGGGCAATACATGAAGGATATGCCGAACTAGTTGCCAAGGCAATGCATGAAAGAGACGCCGAGCCAGTTGCCATGGTAATTGTCGACAAGAGCAAAGGTGATATGGTAGTCGAAATTGATGACTATACAAGCCCAAGATGACGTGGAGCAAAGCCCAAACCCAAAGGAGTTTGATTTCCATGCAGATATTAAAGAATAATTAAATTCCAAGAAGATAGGAGAAGTTCTAGTAGGAATATAATTATAATAAAGAATTATATTCTTTAAAGATAATATAATTCCAACTTAACTTCCTCCTCAAAGAAGGACTTTGCCCTAGCCCTATAAATAGGATGGAGATTTCGATAACTTGGTGAGAGCAAAAGGAGGGGAATTTCGACAACTCCAAGGAGAGCAAAGGAGGGAAATTTCGACAAGTCCAAGGAGGGCAAGAGGAGAGAATTTTCGACAAGCATCTAGGGCAATGAGGATTTCGACAAGCCTCCTCCTTCATCCTTTTCTTTCTTGTTCGATTGGGTTCATGCTAGGGATTATTTATCTTGTGTTTCTTTGGAACCTAGCCATGAACTAAATCTATTTGGCTATGGTTATTGTGTTTTGTGGTTGTGAGAAACTATCGGTTTTTGTTTAGGTAATAAGAGTTTGCACTTTTCTATTCAAGGTTTATTCATTCGTGGTTCTTATTCTTGTTTGCGAGTGAATTGGGAGAGGATCTCGTAACTTCATCTATTTATCTAATATCGGGAGAGTTAGATTCAAAAAACGAATAAATATGATCTTTATTCAATCTATTGATGGTGAAGATTAATCCGGCTTAGGAATAAGTTAAGGATTTCAACGGCTAAGAGGAGCGCAAGATTGGTTGTTGTTCACCCTTGATTCACGCAGGGATGTATTATCAAGGCATGCACAAGTAGCTAGAGTTTCGACTTAGGGATAAGAAGAAACCATTGAAGAACGCTCTGCCGAACCTTGAAGGTTGCTGCCCAGACGCGCAAGTAGTTGCCCAACTACTTGCCCAGGAAACCATCGATTAGTTGCCAAGGCAACCCCGTTGTGCAAGTTGCCACGGCAACTGAGTTCCCCGTGCACTCTTTTACCAAGGCGATCCAATCGGCTATCACACCTCAACTCAAGATAACCTGGCCTATCTCTCTCTCATTTGATTTCATTTATTCTTTTACTTTATTGCTTCCTAGTTTAGTTATTAGTTAAACTCCTATAATCCTTTATTTGTGTTTTTACTTTTTACAGTGCAAGAGACTAGATTCTTGAAGTGGCACCAATCCCTGTGGAGACGATATCTTTTATACTATAACTTGCAACGTGTATACTTGCACAATTGCGTAGCACTTATTACGTGCAATAGTAAGCAAACTCTACTAACGGAAACTACTTCTCCCACATTCCCTAGTACTCGATAACACAATATCTCAGCATATCCTCGATAACCTGAATCACACGCTCCGATTGACCATCCGTCTGAGGATGATACGAGGTACTAAAACTCAACCGAGTCCCCAAGGCACGATACAAACTCACCCAAAACCTTGTAGTGAACCGCAGATCCCTATCCGAGACTATAGATTTGGGTACCCCATGCAAACGCACAATCTCAGAGATGTACAACTGTTGCGCGTAATAAGTGCTACGCAATTGTGCAAGTATACACGTCGCAAGTTATAGTATAAAAGATATCGTCTCCACAGGGATTGGTGCCACTTCAAGAATCTAGTCTCTTGCACTGTAAAAAGTAAAAACACAAGTGAAGGATTATAGAAGTTTTAACTAATAACTAATCTGGAAAGCAATTAAGTAAAAGAAAAGATGAATTCAATTGAGAGAGGTAGGCTAGGTTATCGTGATTTGAGGTGTGATAGCCGATTGGATTGTCTTGGTAAAAGAGTGCACGGGCAACTCAGTTACCGTGGCAACTTGCACGACGGGGTTGCCGTAGCAACTAATTGATGGTTGCTTGGGCGACTAGTTGGGCAACTACTTGGGCGATCGGGCAGCAACTTCAAGGTTCGGCGGAGCGTTCTTCAATGGTTTCTTCTTATCCCTAAGTCGAAACTCTAGCTATTTGTGCATGCCTTGATAATACATCCCTGCGTGAATCAAGGGTGAACAACAACCAATCTTGCGCTCCTCTTAGCCGTTGAAATCCTTAACTTATTCCTAAGCCGGATTAATCTTCACCATCATTGGATTGAATAAAGATCATATTCATTCGTTTCTTGAATCTAACTCTCCGATATTAGATAAATGGATGAAATCACGAGATCCTCTCCCAATTCACTCGCAAAACAATAATAAGAATCAAGAATGAATAAACCTTGAAATAGAAAAGTGCAAACTCTTATTACCTAAACAAAAACCAATAGTTTCTCACAACCACAAAACACAATAACCATAGCCAAGTAAATTTAGTTCATGGCTAGGTTCCAAAGAAACACAAGATAATTAATCCCTAGCATGAACCCAATCGAACAAAGATGAAGGAAGAGGCTTGTCGAAATCCTCCTTGCCCTTGATGCTTGTCGAAAATTCTCTCCTCTTGCCCTACTTGGACTTGCCAAATTTCCCTCTTGCTCTCCCCCTTGAATTGTCGAAATCTCCTTGATATTTATAGGGCTAGGCCAAAGTCCTTCTTTGAGGAGGAGTTTGAGTTGGAATTAAATTATCTTTAAAGAATATAATTCTTTATTATAATTTTATTCCTATTAGAACTTCTCCTATCCTCTTGGAATTTAATTCTTCTTTAATCTCTGCATGGCAATCAAATTCCTTTGGGCTTGGACCTTGCTCCATGTCATCTTGGGCTTGTAAAATCATGAATTTCGACATCCATATTGCTTTTGGTCTTTGTCGACAAATGCCATGGCAACTAGCTCGGCATATCCTTCATGCATTGCCCTGGCAACTAGCTCGGCATTGCTTTGGCAAGTGATCCTGCACATACACACACAAAAACACACCAAAGCAGCATCTATTTCCACAAAAATCACCAAGTTATGTAATCAAGCTCAACGATTGAAGGAAACATGGATTAATGCATGAATGGCTAACTATGCAACTAATATGAGCCTAAGTCTAACAATAATATGAGTAAAAAGGGTAAGAAAAATAGTACTTTTGAACACTTATCAACAACTCAGCCAACTTGTCCAAGGTATACGTAGTATGCACTAGCACAAATGCGCACATTTCGTAAACCGATCCACAATCACCTAGATGGAATCCTTTTTGGTCGGCGTCAAAGGTAGCCCAGTCACAAATCCATGGTGAATCTTTCCCATTTCCATTTCGGTATCCTCAACGGTTGCAGCAACACGGAAGGAAACTGGTGCTCAGCCTTTACCCGCTGATAAACCATACACCGAGCAACTAAATCAGCCATGTCTCTCTTTAGCCCCACCCAGTAGTACTCCTCCTTCAACCCCTGATACATTTTAGTACTACTAGGATGCATCACAAAAGGACTAGCATGCGCCTCAGTCAAAATAGTACACCTCAACTCTTCATCCTCAGGCACCACTATTCTACCTTTGAAACATAACACCCCATCATAGTTGAAATGAAAATCCGTAGGATTTCCATCCCTGATATCCTCCACATGCGGTACCAAACCCCCATCGTACGGTTGCTTCTCCTTGATCATCTATGACAAGGACAGCTTCACTTGCAACTCAGCCAACAAACCCTCATCATTTGTTACACTCAACCGAGCAAACATGGCTCTCAACTCCACAGACGCTTTCCTGCTCAAAGCATATGCCACAACATTGGCTTTCCCCGGATGATACTCAATGGTCAGATCATAATCCTTAAACAACTCCACCCATCTGCGTTGCCTAAGATTCAGCTCCTTCTGTGTCATCAGATATTTCAAACTCTTTTGATCCATAAAAACTACACATTTCTCACCATAGAGATAGTGCCTCTAGATCTTCAAGGCAAACACAACCGTTGTAAGCTCAAGATCATGAGTAGGGTAGTTACCCTCATGCACCTTCAACTGTCTAGATGCATACGCCACCACCTTACCCTCCTGCATCAACACACAACCAAGCCCAACATAAGAAGCATCACTATAAACAACAAACTCCTTCCCCGATTCTAGTTGAACCAAAACCGGAGCTCGCGTCAAGGCTTCCTTCAATCTTTCGAAAGCTCGTTGTCTATCTTCCGTCCACTCAAACAAAACATTCTTCTTCAACAGCTTTGTTAACGGTGCCGCCAGACTAGAGAACCCTTCCACAAACCTTCGATAGTAACCAGCCAAACCAAGAAAACTCCTAACCTCTGTCACAGACTTAGGCTCCTTCTAACTCATTATAGCCCCAACCTTATGCGGATCAACACAGATTCCTTCGGCCGATACCACATGTCCGAGAAACACAACTTTCTTGAGCCAAAACTCGCATTCTCTTAACTTAGAATAAAGCTGATTAGCCAACAGTGTTTGAAGCACAATTCTCAAATGTCTATCATAGTCCTCCTCGGTACGGGAGTACACAAGGATATCATCGATGAACACAACCACAAACCGATCCAAAAACTCATAAAACACACGGTTCATCATGTCCATAAAAGCAGCTGGAGCATTGGTCAAACCAAACAACATTATAAGAAACTCATAATGCCCGTACCTCGTACGAAAAGCTGTTTTGGACACATCCACCTCCTTCACCTTCAACTGGTAGTACCCTAACCTCAAATCTATCTTTGAAAACACTAAAGCTCCCCTAAACTGATCAAACAGGTCATCTATCCGCGGTAAGGGATACTTGTTCTTTATGGTCAACTTATTCAGCTACCGATAATCTATACACATCCGCACCGTACCATCTTTCTTTTTAAAAAACAGTACCGGTGCTCCCCACGATGAGATACTGGGTCTAATGAAGCCACGATCAAGCAACTCCTGCAACTGCATCTTCAACTCCTTCAGAGCCATGCGGTACGGAGCAAAGGATAGAGGTACCGTACCCGCAAGGACCTCGATGCCAAAATCTACCTCGCGGTCAGGTGGCAACCCTGGCAACTCTTTTGAAAAAACACCCAGAAACTCACATACAGTGCGAACATCCTGCAACCTCAACTCCTTTGATCCAAGATTCATAACATAGGCCAAATAGGTCTGACATCCCAAATCCAACATTCGTCTTGCTTCCAAAACTGAAACAACATTAGACAAAAACTTGGCATTCTCGCCAACAAACACCACCTCATAATCATTCGACAACCTTAAGGATATCTGTTTGGTCTCAAAATCTATCACAACCTGATGTTCGGTCAACCAATCCATACCCAAAATCACATCAAAACCATGGAATGGTAACTCCACCAAATCCACCACAAGCACATGTCCCTAAACCATCAACGGACACCTACGATACAACCTCTTAACCACTACTGTTTCTCCAAGAGAACTAGTCACTCTAACACCCACATTAAGAATTTCAGCAGATATATCAAGCAGCTCAGCATGCTCACTCAAAATGTATAAATGAGTAGAACCAGAATCAACCAACAAATACAATGACAGAGACTAATGAGTAAAAGTACCTGCAATCACATCGGTGTCATTGCAACCCTCACGGTGCGCATACACCCTAGCTGGTCCACCTTCATCAGGCTGGATAGCAACAGTATGAGCTACAGTCCTCTATCTACATCTCAATGCTAAAACGGTCTGCGGCCATGACCACGACCACACTACGGAGCAACCACAGGTGCAGTACCCTCCCTACCTCGAACCAATAACGAACAATCACGCCATTGATGGTTGCTTAACCCACAGCTACAACAAGCATTAGCCACCACACGTGCAGGTGTCTGACCCTCTGATAAGTGTTCAAAAGTACTATTTTTCTTACCCTTTTTACTCATATTATTGTTAGACTTAGGCTCATATTAGTTGCGTAATTAGTCATTCATGCATTAATCCATGTTTTCTTCCATCGTTGAGCTTGATTACTTAACTTGGTAGTTTTTGTGGGAAAAGATGCTGCTTTGGTGTGTTTTGTGTGTATGTGCAGGATCACTTGCCAAAGCAAGGCTAGAGCTAGTTGCCAGGGCAATACATGAAGGAGATGTCGAGCTAGTTGTCAGGGCAATACATGAAGGAGACGCCGAGCCAGTTGCCAGGGCAATTGTCGACAAAGAACAAGGTGATATGGTAGTCGAAATTGATGATTAGACAAGCCCAAGATGACGTGGAGCAAAGCCAAATCCCAAAGGAATTTGATTTCCATGAAGAGATTAAAGAAGAATTAAATTCCAAGAAGATAGGAGAAGATCTAGTAGGAATATAATTATAATAAAGAATTATATTCTTTAAAGATAATTTAATTCCAACTTAACTTCCTCCTCAAAGAAGGACTTTGACCTAGCCCTATAAATTAGAGAGGAATTTCGACAACTCCAGGAGAGCAAGAGAAGAGAATTTTCGACAAGCTTATAGGGCAAGGAGATTTCAACAAGCTTCAATTCTTCATCTTTTTCTTTCTTGTTCAATTAGGTTCATGCTAGGGATTATTATATTGTGTTTCTTTGGAACCTAGCCATGAACTAAATCTATTTGGCTATTGTTATTGTGTTTTGTGGTTGTGAGAAACTATTGGATTTTGTTTAGGTAATAAGAGTTTGCACTTTTCTATTCAAGGTTTATTCATTCTTGGTTCTTATTATTGTTTGCGAGTGAATTGGAAGAGGATCTCGTAACTTCGTCTATTTATCTAATATCGGGAGAGTTAGATTCAAGAAACGAATGAATATGATCTTTATTCAATCTATTGAAGGTGAAGATTAATCCGGCTTGGGAATAAGTTAAGGATTTCAAAGGCTAAGAGGAGCGCAAGATTGGCTGTTGATCACCCTTGATTCACGCAGGGATGTATTATCAAGGCATGCACAAGTAGCTAGAGTTTTGACTTAGGGATAAGAAGAAACCATTGAAGAACGCTCTGCCGAACCTTGAAGGTTGCTGCCCAGAAGCCCAAGTAGTTGCCCAACTAGTCGCCCAGGCAACCATCGATTAGTTGCCAAGGCAACCACATTGTGCAAGTTGCCACGGCAACTGAGTTTCCCATGCACTCTTTTACCAAGACGATCCAATCGGCTATCACACCTCAACTCACGATAACCTGGCCTATCTCTCTCATTTGATCTCATTCATTCTTTTACTTTATTTCCTTCTAGTTTAGTTATTAGTTAAACTCCTATAATCCTTTATTTGTGTTTTTACTTTTTACAGTGCAAGAGACTAGATTCTTGAAGTGGCACCAATCCCTGTGGAGACGATATCTTTTATACTATAACTTGCAACGTGTATACTTGCACAATTACGTAGCACTTATTACGCGCAACAAGTTTTTGGCTCCGCTGCCGGGGATTTGCAATAGCGACTTTGTTTTTATTTTCTTGCACTTTCTTTTTACTTTTCTTGTTTAAGATTCAAAGGGCTAACAAAATTTGGTTTTGCATTGGTATATGACCAGGGCGAGACCGATTACACCAGAATATCCCTTTGATCCAGAAATCGAACGAACCTTACAAAGACTTAGACGAAGGATAAGAGTATCAATGGCTAATCAAGACGGCAATATGAATCAAGATGTTCCAGCAGGAGGAGGAGTGATTCTTGCACGAAATAGAACTATTGGAGACTATCTTGAAGAAGATCTTGATGGAATTAATCCAGGAGTTGTCGCACCTGAAATTGAAGCCGACCACTTTGAGTTAAAACCGGTAATGTTTAATATGATCAACACAATTGGTCAATTTGGCGGCTCAGCAACTGAAGATGCACGACAACATCTGAAATCTTTCCTCAAGATTTGCAACTCGTTCAAAATACACGGAGTCACCCCCGATGTCTTACGATTAAGATTATTCCCCTATTCACTGAGGGATAGGGCGAAAGCATGGTTGAATAGCATTCCTACCGGATCAATAGCATCATGGACCAATCTTTGTCGTGATTTCCTTGCTCAATTTAATCCTACAAATTTGACTGATAAGCTTCATAACAACATTACTTCTTTTCGGCAGGTAGATGATGAATCCATGTACAAGGCTTGGGAGCGATATAGAGAACTTCTACACAAATGCCCCCTACACGGATTCCCGGTGTGGACTCAAGTAACAATGTTTTACAACCTTCACATGCCCAAACGGTACTTATGCCTTCCGAAGGATGCCGTTCGGATTGTGTAACGCCCTGGCAACCTTCCAAAGATGCATGATGGCACTCTTTTCAGACATGGTCGAAGACTTCCTTGAGATCTTCATAGATGATTTTTTTGTTTTTGGTAATGACTTCGACAACTGTCTCGGCAATTTAGAGAGGGTGTTGGCAAGATGTGAAGAAACTGATTTAGTCCTCAATTGGGAGAAATGCCATTTTATGGTAGATGAAGGAATAGTGCTCGGCCACAAGATTTCATCCAAGGGAATTGAAGTAGACAAAGCCAAGGTGGACGTGATCGAGAGATTACCCCCACCAAGTTCGGTTAAAGGAATTAAAAGTTTTCTTGGACATGCAGGTTTTTACAGGAGTTTCATTCATAATTTTTCTAAAATCACTAAACCCTTGTGCAATTTGCTTGAACATGATAAAGTCTTCAATTTTGATGATTCTTGCACCCAAGCATTGGAAACCCTAAAGAAAAAGCTTGCCTCAGCACCCATTGTCGTTCCACCAGATTGGACGCTGCCTTTTGAGCTCATGTGTGATGCAAGTGATTTCGCGGTAGGAGCAGTCCTAGGCTAACGCACAGGTAAGACCTTCCATGTGATATACTACGCTAGTAAAACTCTTAATAGTGCTCAAGTGAATTACATAACAACGGAGAAAGAGTTACTAGCTGTAGTTTTCGCATTTGACAAGTTTCGATCCTATTTGATTGGTACAAAGGTAATTGTTCATACGGACCATTCGGCAATCAAATAACTATTTGCTAAAAAGGATGCCAAACCTCATTTGATTCGTTGGATATTACTTTTACAAGAATTTGATATTGAAATTAAGGACAGGAAAGGAACAGAAAATCAAGTGGCCGATCACTTATAACGTTTAGAACGTAATAGGGAGGAGGACGCAGATCTAGAGATATGTGATGCATTCCCGGATGCACAAATTTTAGTTGCCTCGGCAACCATGGACGCGCATGCCTCGGCAACCCTGGATGCCTCGTCAACCATGGATGCACACGCCTCGGCAACTCTCGACGCTGCAGCAGCCCTTGACGCGCACTCCTCGGCAATTTTGGGAGCAGTCACCACGGCAGTACATGCCTCGACAATACCCTGGTACGCGGATTTAGTTAATTTCCTTGTTTGTGGCATTTTACCTTATGGCATTACTCACCAAGGGAAGAAGCGGTTCTGCCATGATTCTAACCATTACTTTTGGGATGAGCCTCTTCTGTTTAAACAATGTGCAGATCAGGTTATACGCCAATGTGTCCCTGAAGAAGAGCAACAGAATGTACTCCGGTAATGCCATTCTTCACCCTATGGAGGACATTTTGGAGGAACTCTTACCGTGGCCAAAGTTTTGCAATCCGGTTTGTATTGGCCAACATTGTACAAAGATGCCCAAGACTTTTACAAGCAATGTGATCGTTGCCAGAGGACGGGCAATATCTCTAGACGACATGTGATGCCGCTCCAGAACATCATCGAGGTGGAATTGTTCGATGTATGGGGGATCAATTTTTTGGGACCTTTCCCATATTCATTCGGCAAACTCTACATTCTACTTGTCGTCGACTACGTGTCTAAATGGGTGGAGGCAGCTGCAGTTCCCAACAACGATTCCAAGACCGTGCAACGATTCTTGCAGAAAAACATATTTACACGGTTTGGGATGCCGAGAGTAATTATCAGTGACGAAGGCAAGCATTTTGACAACAGACTAATTCCCAAGATGTTGCAACGCTTCGGCATATCACACAAGATCGCCACGGCATATCACCCACAAACCAACGGGCAAGCAGAAATTTCCAACCGGGAATTGAAGGGTATACTCGAGAAAGTTGTAAATCCCTCTAGGAATGATTGGTCATTAAGACTAGATGACGCACTTTGGGCATATCGCACTGCATTCAAAACACCCTTAGGTATGTCCCCCTTCCGACTTGTCTATGGCAAAACATGCCATCTGCCGGTGGAAATCGAACACAAGGCATACTGGGCAATCAAGACCGTGAATATGGATTGGGGAAGTGCCGGACAAAAGCGTTTGTTGGACCTCAATGAGATACAAGGCATACTCGCCTATAACAATGCACGAATCTACAAGGAGAAAACAAAGCAATGGCATGACAAGAAACTATTGCCGTGGCAATTCACGTCAGGGCAACTAGTTCTCTTATTCAATTCTCGGCTAAAACTTTTCCCGGGAAAGCTGAAATCAAGATGGTCGGGACCATTCGAAGTTGTCAAACCATTCTCCCATGGAGTCGTGATAATCAAGTCCATCACTAACAAACATGAATTCAAAGTTAATGGACAAAGATTGAAACACTACAATGGTGCCTATGTGGAACGTAACAAAGAAGTGGTCACCTTAGGAGATGCATGAGCATGCTCTCCTTTCAATATTTTATTTTATTTTTTTTTCGAACTATTTAATTTTTTTATTACTTTCGATTATTTGTTTTTTTAGGATAGATTTTCTTTTGTTTTATCTTTCTTTAAGTTTAAGAATCCCTTTACACAGCTTTATTTATTTTCTTTTATTAGTTTATCTTTAACTTTAATCCTTATTTGATTTGTCTTTGAATTGTAGGAAAAGAGTTCAAGATAAAGAGGAATTTTAATCCAAGAAGGAAAACATCTTCAACAAGGAAATTAATGGGCTGAATCTAAGGCTTATATAAAGCCTCCAACTTACCCTAATAAAACACCCCTTTCCGTCACCCTTCCCCTAAACCAAAACCCTTTTTTTGTCTTCCCCTAATCCCACCCACCATATTTACCACCTATATTTTCTATAAAACCTATCACCCTTAACCTATTCCTACTTTTTATCTTGTAACTCTTTAGTTTCTTTTCTTTTCTTTTATTTGTTTTTACAAAACTCACAACCAAGATCATCTATGGCATCCAAAATTAAATTTTTAGTTCATCCAAGTTCCTCCAAAGAACCAAGATACAAGAAGTTTGCTACACCGGTGGTTCAAGAAAGATTTCACTCCAAGTTTGAAAGCCGGAAGATTCATGAAGAACAAGGCTTTGAATTCTCCAACTCTCATCAAGATTTCGGCCTTGAACCATTTATCTTCGAGAGGATTGCACATCAAAAGTGGCAAATCTTTTGCCATCAACCGAAACCGGGCAACATCTCATGGGTAAGAGAATTCTATGCTCACTCACCTAACCCGGATAATCCTTATGTTTTTGTTCGTGACAAGGCCATACTCATAAGCCCCGAAAATGTCAACACCTTTTACGGGCTTTACATTGAGAAGGACGAGCATCAAGCCTTCGTTGATCAAATCACGCCCAAGCAACTCGAGAAGGTGCTTCAAGAACTCACTCAACCGGGAACTCATTGGAACGACGGTAAATACAAGGGCACGGTAAATCGCCTTCGGCTTAAACTCGAGGCAAAACTATGGAATAAGTTTGTTAAAACTTCTTTAATGCCCACCACACACAATACTACCGTTGATATACCACGTTTTTTGCTCATACATTCTATTTTGCATAATCGCATCATTAACATTGGAAAAATTATTTGTGATGAGATTTTTGTATTTAGCTCAAAAGATAAGGGTTCTCTTTTCTTCCCTTGCTTAATTTCTAATCTTTGCAAGGAGATGCATGTCCCAAGTGAGTCCACCAATGAAAAGGCCCTACCAAAGTCCGGTTGGAATCAAGCACAAATCTTAAAGCTAATGGGAGAGACACCGGGAAAATCTTCAAGGCCTCTAATTGCCGCGGCAACTCCTGCAGCCCCAGCAATCCCTAATGCCCAAGCACCTAACGCCCTGGCAACTCGGCCATCAACCCGGGACACTTTCAAGCACTCTTGCAACCATTGGCAAGCCACCTAAGGCAAATTGAAGACCGGAAACTAATGTTCATGCGGTACATGAAGGAGCACAACAATGCCATCACCCAAGTCATCCTAGAAAAGTAATTGGACAATCGCGTGCTGTTCCTAATCTTTCCTGCCGAGATCCTTGCCCCGGCACCCAATGAAGTAGTCGCCAAGGCAACCGCAACAGATGATGCCGCGACAACCTACATCGTGCCTGCACAAGCTGATGCCACGGCAACCAACCCTAAAGATGCCACGGCAACCAAAGCTAAAGACATCCCAGCAACCACTTCAAAAGCCAAAGGTAAAGCACCTATGCCCGAATCAAGTCCTACATAATCATTTTCTTATTTTTCAGATTCGGACGAGTCATCCATTGCACCAACAAAGACCGCATCAATTGAATCCTCCAAGCAAAAAGCCAATGACACTGATGAAGAGGACGATGAGGACAACCCTGTACGAGGATCGATTCCACCACCAGCAATAAGAAAACAACCATCGCGTTCAAGCAAGAGAATCAAGACACCGACCAAAAGGAAATTAATCATCCACGACGATGAACTCTCGGAGTAAGTCTTCGTTTGCATTTTATTTTTTATTATTTAATACATGCATTGAGGAAAATGCCTCACTCGAGTTTGGGGGATTGTTATTAGTAGTTACCATGTTTAGTTACATTCATCTTAAATATTACATCTAGGATACATAAATTGCTTGCCATGCCTTTAGTTGGAACAAGAATTGCTTAGATTTGATGAATATCCGATGATAACTTTGCTAATGCACTTAATTGATAGAATTTTTATTCTAGGATAACCATGGAAAAACTTAGAATTTTACTATGATGCTAAATTTGATGAAACACTGTTGTGGTTTGATTGATTTAAGGAATTCTAGTGAACTTAGGTTGATAATTAACAAATTGGGGGATTAGAATAAAAATTGGATGAATGCTAGAGGAGCCCGAAATTGGCTCTAGCATGTGCTAAAAAAATCCAATCACTAGAGGTGCCCGAAACTGGCTCTAGTATGTGCTAAAAAAAATTTCGCTAGAGGTGCCCGAAACCGGCTCTATTCGAATAAAACTAAAAACAAAACAGTAGAGGCGCCCAAAACTGGCTCTAGTTAAAACATGTTAAAAAGAACCCAATGAAGTAATTTGAAAACCTCTTGTTTGCATAGAATCTGAAAAATCAACTTGCACACAACTCCGCACACACTCACAAGCATTATAGTTTGATTCCGAGTAACTTCTAAGTTTTCCGAAAAATGAAAAGCCAATCATACTTTGTGCCCCGGTTCTGAGAATTGAAATCAAGTTCAAAGCTAAGTTTGTGAAAATTAAAGTCTTGGCTGGTAATTATTAGTTTGCATTGCTTGAGGACAAGCAATAGTTCGAGTTTGGGGGTGTGATAAGTGTTCAAAAGTACTATTTTTCTTACCCTTTTTACTCATATTATTTAGACTTAGGCTCATATTAGTTGCATAATTAGCCATTCATCCATTAATCCATGTTTCCTTCCATCGTTGAGCTTGATTACTTAACTTGGTAGTTTTTGTGGGAAAAGATGCTGCTTTGGTGTGTTTTGTGTGTATATGCAGGATCACTTGCCAAAGCAAGGCTAGAGCTAGTTGCCAGGGCAATACATGAAGGAGACGCCGAGCCAGTTTCCAGGGCAATTGTCAACAAAGAACAAGGTGATATGGTAGTCGAAATTGATGATTAGACAAGCCCAAGATGACGTGGAGCAAAGCCAAATCCCAAAGGAATTTGATTTCCATGAAGAGATTAAAGAAGAATTAAATTCCAAGAAGATAGGAGAAGTTCTAGTAGGAATATAATTATAATAAAGAATTATATTCTTTAAAGATAATTTAATTCCAACTTAACTTCCTCCTCAAAGAAGGACTTTGACCTAGCCCTATAAATTAGAGAGAAATTTCGACAACTCCAAGAGAGCAAGAGGAGAGAATTTTCGACAAGCTTATAGGGCAAGGAGATTTCGACAAGCTTCAATTCTTCATCTTTTTCTTTCTTGTTCAATTAGGTTCATGCTAGGGATTATTTATCTTGTGTTTCTTTGGAACCTAGCCATGAACTAAATCTATTTGGCTATGGTTATTGTGTTTTATGGTTGTGAGAAACTATTGGATTTTGTTTAGGTAATAAGAGTTTGCACTTTTCTATTCAAGGTTTATTCATTCTTGGTTCTTATTCTTGTTTGCGAGTGAATTGGGAGAGGATCTCGTAACTTCGTCTATTTATCTAATATTGGGAGAGTTAGATTCAAGAAATGAATGAATATGATCTTTATTCAATCTATTGATGGTGAAGATTAATCCGGCTTAGGAATAAGTTAAGGATTTCAACGGCTAAGAGGAGCGCAAGATTGGTTGTTGTTCACCCTTGATTCACGCAGGGATGTACTATCAAGGCATGCACAAGTAGCTAGAGTTTCGACTTAGGGATAAGAAGAAACCATTGAAGAACGCTCTGCGAACCTTGAAGGTTGCTGCCCAGATGCCCAAGTAGTTGCCCAACTAGTCGGCCCAGGCAACCATCGATTAGTTGCCAAGGCAACCCCGTTGTACAAGTTGCCACGGCAACTGAGTTGCCCGTGCACTCTTTTACCAAGACGATCCAATCAGCTATCACACCTCAACTCACGATAACCTGGCCTATCTCTCTCATTTGATCTCATTCATTCTTTTACTTTATTGCCTTCTAGTTTAGTTATTAGTTAAACTCTTATAATTCTTTATTTGTGTTTTTACTTTTTACAGTGCAAAAGACTAGATTCTTGAAGTAGCACCAATCCCTGTGGAGACGATATCTTTTATACTATAACTTGCAACGTGTATACTTGCACAATTGCGTAGCACTTATTACGCGCAACACCCTCCCTGGCCAAACGTGGGCAATCTCGCCTCAAATGATCTCGGGATCTATAAACCCAACATGTGCTAAATGGTGCTCTAGCCTGGGCTCCCTGCCCCTGGACTCCACATCCACCCGCACCTCCACCATGCCTTGGCTCCGGGCGAAACCTCATGTCACGGTGTCTCTTGGCCTGACCACCGCTATAACCCGAATCAACAGCTCTCTTACCCAAGCTAGAACCTCGTGATCCAGAGGCAAACCTAAATTCTATTTCACATCCTTTGCTCATGAAACCAACACATCAAAATTGGTATAATCAGCAGCAAGCATGTATGTCTTAACATCCTGCACAAGCCCATAACAGAAATAATCACATCGAGTACGCTCGTTAGGAACCAACTCAAGTGCATACCGACTCAACCTCACGAACTGCACCTCATACTCCGCAATAGACATATTGCCCTGCACCAATGCCATAAACTCACATTTTTTTCGTCCTAATACCGGACTCCCAAAAACTTCTTTCGAAAAACCCCACAAAAGAACTTCCAAGACACATCCTCGGTCGCCATACCTAATATCGTGCTAGTCCACCACGTATGGCATCACCCTACAGTAGGGAAACAACACAACCCAACTTAGGTGCATTGGTGCACCCCATCTGGCCCAATATCCTCTCAATATTGGCCAACCAACCCTCAAAAGCCTCAGGCGACAAACCTCGGAACTTAAATTTGCCTAAGCTACGAAGACGCTCAAGCGGCAAACCTTGCCCATCAATCAGTGGTGATGGCACACGAACACCTGCAACTACTGCCTGAAACGCACTGGTCATGGCCTGAATCAACGGTGCCATATCACCCATCCCTGGCCTGGCTGGCACATGTGGCACTTGCTCCACTCCCTCAGGTGGATTCGATGGGGGCGGTGGCAACCCTACAAGAGGTAAAACTTCTCTTTCATTATCCTGCCCAGCGGCAGCAGCAATCGCGCTAGATTGCAACTCTCTCATCGGTCCCATTGTGCTAAAATATATCTAGGGCACGATAATCATTTCAAAACAAAACAGTTAGGCCAACCTCAAGCAAGGATCCAATACTTTCCATTTCAAAAATCAAAACTTTCCAGACTATAATAATAGGCAATGGGTACCCCAAAACATCCCCAACATAGCATACAACAATCAACATTCATATATCAATCACCGTGCATATCAACCGGCGTACATACAACAATCACCATACAAATAAAAAAATAGAGCATAACTCACAGTAACAACACAACCACCTCCCAACAAACTAAACCTGGCTCTGATACCACCAAATGTAATCCCTTGGCCCGACCTAGACACCCAACAGAACCAAGAAGACTACATTAGGTTTGCCGTAGCAAACTAAAGAGATTCAATCAAACCTGGTACAATTTTTTCTTTTTATCTTATCTAGATGCCCATTTATTAACCCTACATGTTCATACAGACATCAGGTGCAACCCCAACTCAATCGGGCATCAATTTGACATCCAATTGATTATATTTGCAAATTAGGGACCAAATTGTAAATATAGAAAATTTTAGGATTAAAACTCATTTTTAAGTTACCAATCTTTAATTAGACAGATTTCAAACCTTTATCTCAAATTTCAACTCAATCTGATTATTCTACCACATATAAATGCATCGGCAAGATTTAGGGACTAAAAAGCAAAGAAAGAAAAACTGCCCAAAATGTCATTAAGAAGAAAAACAACCATCCGTATCGAAACGGGTAAGCCCGTACCGATACAGTTTGAAAAACACACCGTTTCGATACACCACCAAGCTGTTTTGATACGCCTAACTGAAATACCGAACTTTTGAAATATTTACAATCGTACTGATACAGTTCCTTAGGTGTTTCAATACGCGGGTTCGAGTTACAAAAGTGAATTCTAGTGGCTAAAACTCGTATCGAAACGCCCATCCTCATACCGGTATGCCAGGCCAAATTTTCCTAGGCGTATCAAAATGCACCAAACTCGTATCGATCCCACAAGCCTGAAATTGCCTAGCTGTATACGGTCCCCCGCATATCGGTATGCCTGGGCCTGTAATGTCACATTTGGCTGATTTTTCATCCCATAAGCATATTCAAACCACTCTAACATGCTTTAAACTCAATACCAACATGTCAAACATATCTGATGCTAGCTAACACCACATGTCTAACAACACCACAAAGATTCATGCATCAAATAGGAAATCTATAGGCATGTTTCCCTATATGCATCCAACCAACATATCAAAAGGTAAACCAGCACCAAAAACAAACCTTAAAGGCCATTTAAAACCCAAGAGCAACTAAAGAAACATGCTCAAACAAGGAGTTTCACAAAACATCTCCCAATACACTGCAAGTACCCCCATTGCCCTTATTCATTATAGTCTAGTCTCTAACATACTTTGGAAACAAGTCTTGCCAAAATCCCCTTGCTTCTTGCTGCCTTCCAAGACCTCAATTATCTGTATTGATGGACAACGAGAGCGTAAGCACACAAGGCTTAGTGAGGAGTGCTCAAAAGCAAACACCATCAATGCATTTAAAACCATACTCTTAAAACCATCCTTTAAAACATCATCATGCCTCTTTAAAAACATACACCTTACGTCATTAAAAACCAACATACTAAACATATGCTACATGTATCATTAACCAACAGCAAGTTACATTGCTAACCCTCCACTTAAGCCTTCCCATGCATTACTACCAAATGCAAAGCTTAAGGAGAAACATGTATAAATCACATTATACAACATAAAGCGTTTCAATGATACATTAACAATTATATTGGCTTTCAAGTGATCATTAACAAGTTCAATAACAAAAGAGTTCATCGAATACACGGATTCAACAAGTGTTAACCCAACACTTCAAGCCATCTCAACCAGAATAGCGATACAATCACAATCGCGGTACAATAACAACCGGGTACAATAACAACCCACAGGGATACCATTCCCTCTCATCGGTTAGATGCTTAACCCACTAACGGGAGTATTCAGTACCGTTAAACCCCTCTACCGTTAGGGTACTTGGATGGAGTATTTGGTACACAATATAAACCCCTCAACATCCAAGGTGACTTATTTATAGTGCACTCAATCCTATGGCCGGCCAACTATATCCGATAACAATTTTAAAACCACATCACTTGCCAATATAATTAACCATTTACCTCACTGTTTTAACAAGCATTCACCAAACTATTTTTCCAAAGCAGCATCACATGCTTTAAACACAAGTATAAACCACATACTAACAAGGATCACTTACCATGTGCATCATTATACTTTTCATGCTTAAAAATAGTATGTCAAATACATTAAAACATGCTTAAACAGTAGGTAACATGTAAATTAAAACAAGTGCATAAAATCATTTCAAACTAGCACGACCGAGAGAGAAAACCACTTTATACTTACTTCTGAGTTTAAACTAGCATTTCAAACTTAGTTTAAACTCCCATGAACCACTTTTAAAACATTCCAAAGTTGGAATCCACGTTCTCACTCACTGATATGCGAAACTTTGATTTGCCGAAGCGAAACCAAGCATCTGAAGCCTCCTACACTTCTCCAATCACTTCCGGATCAACCTCCCCTATTTTTACCACACAACAACAGAGGATTAATGCATCATAATGCATTCTAAACACAGCAAACACAATTCTTCTCAGATTTCCACAAAATCCTCACAATTAACCCTTCACAACAACCGAAAACATAACCAAAACACTTCTATTCAAAACCCAGCCAACTTCTATCACCCCAACATCATTTCCAACATCAAAATACATCTAAAAACAGATCCAAAACAAGCTACTACCTCCAGCAACCTTACAACCCGAAAACACCACAAAACCTCAAAACTAACAACCTAAACAAATAGAGATTCTTAAGTTTCAGGATTCCATTGATAAAAATCACTTATCAACATTATTAATCATCCAAAATATAACTCAAATAACCATTACTTACTGGAAATCAGATCCAATTCGCGAATCAACTCATTCTCGTCAAAGAACTCATTAAATCATTAGAAAATCATCAAATCAGATTAGAAACACAAAAACAAGGATCAAATGCTTGGGAATTTCAATAAAGAACCATACAATAGAGGAGATCTCGGACCTTACCCCTATTGTGAAGTTTCTCCCTCAATTGATTTGTGAAAAGCTAAGAAAACACAAGATTAATGTAAGATTTTGTGTAATCAATCTTTATAAAACAATTTAAAACAATAAAATCAAGTTAAAAAATACCTCACCTCTGGAAATTTGATGAAATCTGAGTGTTTGGCTGAGGAGAGAATGGAGAGGAAAAAGTTAAGTGAAAATGACGTAATTTTTGTTTTAGAAAAGATAACTAACTTTTTAACAAAATCCTCTTCAATTATTAATTAAATCACATGTTAAAATCAGTTAAATCAAGGGAGAAATCATCAGAAACCAATTGGTAAAATAGCTCCTTAAAGATTCTAAGTATTTGACCCTTTTCGTTTTAGTCACTAGAAAATCACAGTTTTCAAAACATTCATTTTGGTCATTATCCAAAATGTCCATCTTCCAAAACTCATTTTTCAAAATTGATTACACCATTATTAAATACATAATTAATAATGAGTTTTAAGCATTTTTCTATAATTTTTCCAACACCAAAAATATATGATCCCGAAACCGACTCTAATCTCTACTCCGGTCCACCGAACCGTCTAATAAACCCTCTAAACCTCTAAGCCCTAAAATCGGGGTGTTACAAACAACTTCTTATTTCATATCTAAACCACAAATCCAATCCAATAAGCTTAAAAATTGAAATGAAATTTTCTTACCCTTTCTTGGAACCTCACGGCAAGGAGAGAAAGATGGGAGAAATTTCCAAACTTTTCTATTTCTTGATTATATGCCAAATGGCATATTAATCCACCTTATTTAAAATAAAAATCTCTTTAATAGTCAAATGACTATTTTACCCTTGAATTATAACCAATAATATGTTGCCACATGTGCAATCTTCTTTTCCATAATCAAAAATATTCAAAAAGTATAGGCGAAATGACCATTTTGCCATTAATGAAACAACTTATCTTCAAAATTGCCATTTCCATCTACTACACCAAATACTGCATAGAATCAAATTTAAATCGAACAAAAATGACTCAAAAACCATAATATCATATTCTTCAAGTCTTCCTAAGATTTCCATAAAATTTTCATAATTTTTCGAATTCAAATAATCATCCGAACTAATTACCGAAACTAATTCTTTTTATAACTTTTCACACAAATCCCGTACCAAAAATTTGATTCCCACCAAAATTCTTATACCGAGATAAACTATTCATATATGGGTATAAAATAATTTTTGGGGAAAATTACCATCTTTGTCCCTGAACTTTTCTCAACTTTTCACTTTAGCCATCAAACTTTAAAAATTTACGTTTTAGTCACTAAACTAAAACCACCAATCTTTAACTCTTTACATTTTAGTCACTAAGCAAATATTGGGGTATTGCAAATGGTGCAGTTGAGATACAAGACATGCACACCAACAAGGTCTTCAAGGTAAACAAACATCGATTGAAACCATTTTATAAAGGATTCATTGAGAGGAATGAAGAAACGACCAAGTTGGAAGAACCGCAATATGAGGATTAAAGGAAGTTACGTCTAGCCAAAGACGTTAAAGAAAGGTGCTTCTTGGGAGGAAACCTGTGTTTATTATTATTATTATTATTATTATTATTATTATTATTATTATGTCCTTAGTTTAAGTTTTTATATATTTTAATTTCATTAATTAATGCAATTTTTATTTCTTAGGTACAGGGGACAGAAACACTCTGGAAATAAGGTGTGCCCCCACCCGCTGAAACTAAACCAGGAAGAAACACTTGAAGAATAAGGCGTGCCCACGCTGCGAAAATTTTATGAAAATTTTTTGAGGTAATTTTTTGCCACCGGTGGGAAAAGCAAAAATTGGTGAAATATTTTGGCTCCCAATCCTACAAGATAGGTGCTGAAAATTTAGAAAGAATGAGGGAAAAGTTTGCTTTAATTTAAAAGTCTATCGTCTTTAAGTCTTTCAATCTAATCAAAACTTTCCATCTTTACCTTTCTTGTTTTCCAAGAATTTGAGATTCTTTATAAAGAGATATAACCTATTCACTTTTCATCTACTATCTTCTTTCATAAATTCACCCTTTTTCTTGTTCTAGAAGAAAAAAAAAAGATTTCTCTTTCTCTTTTCTTAAGGATCTCCCAAACACTAAAGGAAATCTCACCAAGAAATCATTCAAGCATGCCAAGAACGAAGAGTCAAGGAAGAAGGGATGGAGGAAGATAGCTCAAACATCTGTCACGGTAGAAAAACAACCTGAGAAGCCACAGGTTTGTACCTCCTCCTCTCGCACTCCCAACTGCCGCCGCACGCAGCCCCTCTAATCAATGCTACCTATGTCGATAATGTTACATTCACGTAATCGAAACACAAGAAAAGGTTAGCCGACATACAAAAAAGAACCATCCAAGGCTGTAAGTATATTTATCATGAAACTCTTTCTAGGCTTGAATTGTTGGAGAAGGTAAGAAATTACTTTCATGCAATTGGTTGGATGAACTACATGACTATTAAATTTTTTATTTATGCTGAATTGTTATGGGAATTTTATGCTACCTGAGTTTAAGGATGAAAGGTGTGTTGATTTAAATGCTCCTAATCTTATTAAATTTCGATTGATGAATAAACAATTTTCTTTATCCATTACGGAATTTAATCTTGCCATGCGATTTATTTCTAACGACTATGCACTATCTAATGACTATGTATCGAGCTTGTATGACTATAGTGTAGATTTTGAGCCCGCAATCCTCTTCCAAGAATGGTCGACGAGCATCTTAGGGTATAACCCAAGCCACTCGAAAGATCATGAACTCAAAAATCTGACGCTAAAATACATCAATCGATTCCTAGCATATTCATTCTCCGGTAGAGTGAACTAGGAAAGCATATTAAACAAGGCCGAATTTTTCTTCCTTTGGTACATGGTAAAAAGGAGAAAAGTAAACCTCAGCTATTGGTTCGTGCAACAACTTGATGCCGTAGAAAATCAGAAAAGTAAGCCCTTGATCCTTGGTTCTTATATTTGTCATTTAGCTTTCAAAGAAAGCTTGCTTGTCGCAAATACTAACCTGCAGGTAGTGAGACAAATGGAACCAATCGACATCAATTGCTTACAAACAATGAAGATGCTCGATAAGGATGCAAGGGGGAACTTTGTCATGAAGCCACCTTATGGAACCACGGAGGAAGCCTCCTCTTCGCAAGCCATCACCGCCGAGCAACGTCTAGCTCGCTTGGAATATCGGATGCAACAAGTAGAGGCGAACCAAAGGGCATTCTTCGATCATACAGAGTTTGACCCTCCACGCCCCTACACCCCCTAAATCAATGCATGCCGCATGAGGGAGCACTCTTCTCCCTTAACTTTTTATTTGCATACTTTTATTTTCTGCATGTAGGGTTAGGGAACATTGAGGACAATGTTAGGTTTAAGTGTGGGGGGTTAATTTGATGTGCTAAATTTGTGCTAGAACCATGGGATTTAATTATGTGAAATTTCATGCCTTTTGATGAATTTAAGTATCACTTTCACATGAAATTTTTCTTGAACTTAACATGTGGAATTTTTTGAGAAAAATTGCATCCCTAGGTAAAGATGAGATTGATATGGGAAGTAAAATAGGATTGATAAGATCTTGTTAGACTTGCAAATCGTCCCTCATATTAATTGATTTGATAGTCGGATGGATAAAAATTGGACACAACAAACCACTTTGTGAGACTTGAACCTTAACAAGCATATATCTTTGTGCTTTATATTTTTCTTCATTGAATGATTGTCAAGAATGATTAGGTTACTTCTAGAACTTGAGATGTTATGCACGTTGAGACAACATAGGATCAAATTACTTGAGATGATTAAGGCACCTAGGTATGAACCTTGAGCCAAAAAGCCTACCTTGGTAAATATGACAATTAGAGAACCACTTTTGAGCCTAAGCCTATTGTTTGGAAATTAACCACATTACAAGCCTAATTCCTTTTTGTTGATTTCCAAAATTGAAGAACTACATACTTTCTTTAAAAAGAGAGAGAAAAATCAAGAAAAATAAAAAGGATAAAATCTTGAAAAACAAGGAACATAAATCAAAAAGAAAATTGTCTTGTTTGTTCAAAAAGAAAATTCAAAAGAAAAGACAAGAAGTGTGAAAAAGATAGAATCCTTGCAAAAGCTTGATAAAAAAAGGAGTGTGAAGTTCTTCGATCCAAAAATCCTAAAAGTCTTTCTCATCACACCTTGTCCTAAGCCCCGATACAACCAAATTCAAAGTCCTTTTGATCTTGTAATTCGATCCAACTAGTGGTGGAGATGTGATATATTTGCAAGCATATGGTAAGTATCTTTTCATGCTTTAACTTGAGTGTCGTTGACCCTTAAACACTTTGAGCGATATTGAGTGAATCTTTTGTAAGGGTGTTTGATTTTATTCCATCTTGACTTCATGATAATTAATTGGGATATTATTTGCTTGTGCTGATTTGCAAATCATGATTTATTACTTCTCTTATCCTTTTTTCGTTACCAAATGGACCCTAGATCTTGAATTTCAATATGCTTGAGGACAAGCATAATCTAAGTGTGGGGGTATATGATAAGTCATTAATTTGCATGTTTTTCATATATCAAATCCTATGTTTTAGCATATTAGTCTATCTTAAAGCCCTTAATTCGGTTCCTATTTGGTTTCGTAGGTGTTTTTTGGCCTTAGCGACGTTTTATACGTAAAAACTGAGTTTTAACACCATTTTGGCGTCATTGGTAAATCCTTCGCGCAAAACCAATAGCACTCGTAAAATAAGGCATGGGCACGACGCAAGACAGACTTTTTGACTTGGAGGACAACCAATCCTACTACAAGTGGTCTTCTACTTTTACCATAATTAGAGTTGTTTAGGATTGTTGCATTTAATGTAAAGTCTTCCCCTTTAATTTCTCCTATAAATAAGGATCAAAAGGTGAAGAGAAAAAACCCCAAGTAGCCGAAACCCTCTCCCTCTTCTTGTGTCGCCGCCAACCACCATGAGTGGCTAACTCCCCTTTTTCTAGTTAAGTGTAGATACAAGGATATTATTTCAAATTTTTAGTGAGATTTCTTGTTCCCAAATTATATTCATCTTTATTAAAGTATTTTTATATCTTTTGTGCTTCATCTTCATGTGCATGTTTGGTTAAATATATGCTACAACCAATTCAATGGTATTTGATACAAGTGGTAAAGAAATTTAGGTTCGATTTCTAAAGGTATGAATTCATGTTCTTAATAAGTTAACGGGTTCGTGCTTAGGAAGAGTATGCGATTTGGGTCTCTTGAGATCATTAATGCTATTTGATAGATTGTAATTCTTTAGTGGTATCTAGGAATTTAATCTTGAAAATAAGAGTTAATCTTTTAATGGTATTTAATTGATTATCTAACTTAGAAGAGATTGAGTTATTTGGTGGTATTCATCAAATCTAAAATCAAGCTATTTGAAGTTGATGTTGATTTATCTTTTGTTGGTTAATGATCTAAATTCTTGATTTAATATTCCAAGTTCTACCTTGACTAGAGTTCCAATTTATACTGAATTCTTCCTACTTCAATTGATTTCTTCAATTCAAACCACAAACTCCCCCCTTTACTTAAATTGCTTTACTTATGAATTTAATTTCTTAACCGCTCTCTGTGGGATTGACCCTACTTGTCGCTACTACAAATCCAAAGAATGACTTGCATGGGAAGCTTATTACGTCAAGAGATATTCCTTGTTCTTTGGTATCTATTGCATGCCTTGAATATGCGTAGACATCTCAGAACAAGGTTGGCCAGTTAAATCTAGACTGTAAGACTTTTGCACCAGTCCTTGGTCCCCCCAAAGTATCCTCCACACAGAGTAGCGTGACAATGGTAAAGGATGTCTTCTTATTCTTCCTTAGGTATACATCTTTGAATCATATAATCAGCGCATTGCTTGAAAAGGTAAGGCTTGTCCAAATAATAGTAGCGTACATCATGTCAGAATTTCTTCGTTCCCTGGCTACTAAGATCACAAGAAAAAATATCACTAACAAGAAAGTTAACAATGTCAGCATACCACAGCAAGGCTGTAGCCTTTAAAAGTTTCTCATCAGGGAATTCTTCCTCAATATCACATGCAACATCAGTATCACATGTATTCTCAAGCCTAGAGAGATGGTCGACTACATGATTTTTAGTACCTTTCTTATCAACTACCTCAATCTCAAATTCTTGTAGTAGTAATATCCACCTAATAAGTATAGGTTTAGCATCCTTTTTAGTCACTAAGTATTTAATGGCATAATGATCAGTATGCACAATAACCTTAGTTCCTATTAAATATGACCTAAATTTGTCAAATGCAAATACTACAACAAGCAATTCTTTTCCAGTGGTAGTGTAATTGACTTGTGCCTCGTTAAGGGTATGGCTAGCATAGTATATAACATGAAAACCTTATTTTGGTGCTGACCAAGTACAAAACCAACGACGTAATCGCTAGCATCACACATCATTTCTAATGGTTGTGACCAATCAAGGGTTATACAACTGGTGCAGATAAAAGCTCCTTCCTTAAGGTTTCGAATACTGTAAGACAATGGTCATCAAACTCAAACGCTCTATTTTACTCTAGCAATAATCACAAAGGCTTTGACATTTTTGAGATTCTTTGATGAATATCCTGTAGAAATCGACACAACCAAGGAAGCTTCGAATGGCTTTGACATTAGCTGGTGGTGGAAGCTTCTCTATGACTTCAATCTAAGCTTTATCAACTTCAATGCCTTTTTCAGAAATATGGTGACCTAAGATAATACCTTCAGACACCATAAAGTGGCACTTTTCCCAGCTAAGTACACGGCTAGTTTTCGTACATCTTTGCAGTACCTTCTCCAGGTTGCCTACGCAATGATCAAAGGAGTCTCCATAGAAAGAAAAAACATCCATAAAAATCTTCAGAAAGTTATCCACCATGTCAGAAAAGATTGCCATCATGCAACGCAAAAAGTTGTTAGGACATTGCGTAGGCAAAAGAGCATTCTGCGAAAGGCATAAATGCCATAAGGACAAGAGAATGTTATCTTCTCCTGGTCCTCTAGTGTAATAGTAATCTGGTTGTATCCAGAGTAACCATTCAGAAAGTAATAGTAGGGTTTCTCTGCTAGCTTATCAAGCATATGATCAATAAATAACAGCGAAAAGTGGTCCTTTTTGTAGCTTTGTTTAGCTTTCGGTAGCCAATACAGATATGTTACCCAATAATTGTTTTGGTCAGAAGAAGTTCATTGGCATCGTTCTTGATCACGATTATGCCTTCTTTTTTTAACACACACTGGATAAGACTTGCCCACGAGCTATTAGAGATAGGGTAAATGATCATAGCATTGAGACATTTAATGATCTCATTCATGACCACAGTCCTCATAATAGGTGATAAGTGTTCAAAAGTACTATTTTTATTACCCTTTTTACTCATATTATTGTTAGACTTAAGCTCATAATAGTTGCATAATTAGTCATTCATGCATTAATTCATGTTTCTTTCCACCGTTGAGCTTGATTACATAACTTGGTGATTTTTGTGGAAAAAGATGCTGCTTTGGTGTGTTTTTGTGTGTGTATGTGCAGGATCACTTGCCAAAGCAATGCCGAGCTAGTTGCCAGGGCAATGCATGAAGGATATGCCGAGCTAGTTGCCAGGGCAATGCATGAAGGAGACGCTGAGCCAGTTGCCATGGCATTTGTCGACAAAGACAAAATGCAATAGGGATGTCGAAATTAATGACTTTACAAGCCCAAGATGACATGGAGCAAGGCCCAAGCCCAAAGGAATTTGATTGCCATGCAGAGATTAAAGAAGAATTAAATTCCAAGAAGATAGGAGAAGTTCTAATAGGAATAAAATTATAATAAAGAATTATATTCTTTAAAGATAATTTAATTCCAACTCAAACTCCTCCTCAAAGAAGGACTTTGGCCTAGCCCTATAAATAGCAAGGAGATTTCGACAATCCATAGAGAGAAAAAGAGAGAGATTTCGACAAGATAGCAAGGATAGAGAGAAAAATAGAGAAATTTTGAGAGAGAGCAAGAGGGAAATTTCGACAAGATAGCAAGGAGGGGAAATTTCGACTTCTTCTTCTTCTTTGCTTCTATTAGATTCATGGTTTGGGGATTATTCTTTGTATATCTTTTGAACCCAACCATGAACTAACTTGTTTGGTTGGGGTTATTGTGTTTTGTTGTTGTGAGAAACTATTGGTTTTTGTTTAGGTAATAAGAGTTTGCACTTTTCTATTTCAAGGTTTATTCATTCTTGATTCTTATTATTGTTTTTATGAGTGAATTGGGAGAGGATCTCGTGATTTCATCCATTTATCTAATATCGGGAGAGTTAGATTCAAGAAACGAATGAATATGATCTTTATTCAATCCAATGATGGTGAAGATTAATCCGGCTTAGGAATAAGTTAAGGATTTCAACGGCTAAGAGGAGCGCAAGATTGGTTGTTGTTCACCCTTGATTCACGCAGGGTTGTATTATCAAGGCATGCACAAATAGCTAGAGTTTCGACTTAGGGATAAGAAGAAACCATTGAAGAACGCTCTGCCGAACCTTGAAGTTGCTGCCCAGACGCCCAAGTAGTTGCCCAACTAGTTGCCCAGGCAACCATCGATTAGTTGCCAAGGCAACCCCGTTGTGCAAGTTGCCACGGCAACTGAGTTGCCCGTGCACTCTTTTACCAAGACGATCCAATCGGCTATCACACCTGAACTCACGATAACCTGGCCTATCTCTCTCTCATTCGATCTCATCTTTTCTTTTACTTTATTGCTTTCTAGTTTAGTTATTAGTTAAACACCTACAATCCTTTAATTGTGTTTTTACTTTTCACAGTGCAGTAACTTAAGCAAAGTGGCCCAAACCAATCCCTGTGGAGACGATACTCGATACTCATATCACTTTATTACTTGCGACGTGTATACTTGCACAATTGCGTAGCACTTATTACGCGCGCAACAAGTTTTTGCGCGCCGTTGCGGGATTGGCAATTGGTGTTAGTTGTTTTTGTTATTGCATTTTTTCTATTAGTTTTACTAACTTTTCTTTTTGTTTGTTTTATCAAAAAAAAAAAAAATTAGGTGCGCTACTAAGTTAAGGGACGCCAACATGTTGGGAAATAAAAGCCAATCTACTCGAGAGATGATGTTGGAAGATATGAATCAATCCAATCAAGAGTTTCTTGCACCCTTTGATGATTACCTATACCAACCGAGAAAAGCCCAAAGAACTTATACCGTGGAAAAATCTTGTGCTATGTGTGGAGAACATCATGTGTTTGAAAATTGCCCTCACATTTTCGGTGCATATAACTACATGGAGGACCATAGAGGGAACCAACAGCAAAATTCTTCATGGTATGATCAAAAAGCTCAAATTTTTTTTTACCATAACAATTTTGCCGCAGCAACAGATATGCCATGGCAATGTAGTACTTTTCAAGAGCATTCCAATTCCTTGGAGGAAACGTTACTAGCTTCATTGGCTAGACTTGACGGATCAATTGAAGAGATTCGAGAGCTATCAAAATCTATGGATACGAGGATAACTCAATGGGATGCAACCTTAGGGGATTCAGAAGGTCAATTGGGGAGATCCACATATGTCATGGATAACATGCACCAACAATTCATTCCTAGGGATACTGACGTCCTAAGGCAAGAGGATAAGGAGCAATGCAAAGAAATCTCTCTGATGTGTGAGGAACAACTAGAACCTCAAAGTCAAGAGGATGCCAATGAGAGAGACTGCCCAACACATGATGAGCATGAACAACAAATTGCCTCGGCAATGATTGAGGAGCCCGAAGCGAGCAATGCGCGACAACACTCGGTGAAGCTGAGAACAATAATACTACAGCAAATTCTAAGGAACCTGATGCCCAGAAGGTTACAACGTTGAAGTTGAAGCAGGAATCTATAGATTGCTCTCATCTACAATTGCCACGGCAATTACTCGACCACATACAAGATCAACGAGATGATAATACTTTGCCAATGGAATATGAGCAGGTAATAGTTGAACCTTTTGAATTCTTTAAAAACTCACCTCGTCCATTGCGGGTATGTCTTGATGAACCGAGGTTGGTAGATTTGAAGCCATCAAAAATCTCTACCGATGGAGATGTTTGAGAGGCCAAAAGAAAAAGGTGTTTGGATTCATAAAGCTCTTGAGAAAATTGATTCTTCCCTTGACTTAGAAAAATTTGACAACTGATTGTCACGGCAATTGGCTTGAGCAGCAATTGCCACGACAACAAAGGCTACATCCAACCATGATAGAAAGTCGACAAGAATGAGGTAATTGAATGGTTGAGAATGGATATAATTTTTCCTATTAATATATTTGTGCCTTCAGGAATAGTAGCAAGGTGGAGAGTATACATGGACTACAAGCGAACAAAGAAGAAAGACACCTCCACCATGGTAACATAAAGGGAGTAGTGGCAAGCACATTTGCCAAACTCTTTTTGGGCAATATTATCACCCGATGGAGGGTGCGGATGGACTATAAGAAGTATCGAAAACGGCAACCTTCAACACCGCAACAACTCACGATACGCACGCCTCTGCAACCATGGACGCCAAGACGCCTCGGCAACCCCCGACGCCTCGGCAACCATGGATGTGCATGCCTCGGCAACCCTCGACGCCACGGCAACTATCGATACATTTATTTTTATTTTTATTTTTTGAACTATTTTGTTCTATTATTTTTTGTTATTTTTTTTCTCTTTATTTTTTAGGATATATTTTATTTTTCTTCATTATCTTTAGTTTCAGGTTTTCTTTATTTTCTTTTCCACAACAAGACTCACAACCACCATGATAAGGAAATTTTGCCGACTACTCGCCACAACAACCACAACGGAAATCGGCGATGCCTGAGCAACAACAATGGCTTCGGCAACTCATCGATGCACATGCAAGTAAACCTGCATCGGCAAACATGGACCAAATCAAGGCAATGCTATTCACGCGGTACCAGCCTCAAGCATTCAACCACCGACCGAAAAATTGAATCAAGCAAACGGCACGAAGGAAACTCATCAATCGAGGTGACGACCTCTCGACTAACTCATTTCATTTAGTTTCTTTTAAATTTTGTTTCACTCTTACATGCATTGAGGACAATGCTTCTCTCGAGTTTGGGGGTGTTGGTTTCTAGTTAGTTTCATGTTTAGTTGCATTCATCTTTAGCAATCACATATAGGTTGCATATGTTACTTGCCATGCCTTTAATTTGATTTAATTGCTTAAGACTTGTTGAATATCCAATGATGAATTTTTGCCACTTGTACTTAATTGAAATAACCTTTAATTTTAGGATTGCATGAAAAGAACTTAGAGTTTTACTATGATGCTGAATTTTTTTACACGGTTGTGGGTTGTTGATTCAAAGAAACTTAGTGAACTTAGGTTGCTTAAAATTTGGGTAAATTTAAAATTGAAAATTAAAAGTTAATTTCTTGCTAGAGGTGCCCAAAAACGGCTCTAGTAGTAAATACACTTTCTTGCTAGAGGTGCCCCCAAACTGGCTCTAGTAGTTAATGCACATTAAAGAATCGCTAGAGGTGCCCGAAATTGGCTCTAGTCGACTAAAATAAAATGAGAAATAGCTTACTTTGCTAGAGGTGCCCGAAATCGGCTCTAGTGAAAATAAAAACAAATGCCCCGATAATTAAATTGATAAAAGCCTATTGTTCACATAGAATCTTGAAAATCAACTTGTACACAACTACGCACACACATTGTCACGAGCATTATAGTTTGGTTCGGGTAAGTTTTTGTGCTATCGAGAAAATTAAAAGGTGATCATACTTTGTGCCACGGTTCCGAGGTTTGAATTCAAGTTTGAAGCATGTCTTTGATGATTAAAGTCTTGGCAGGTAATTGTTAGTTTGCATTGCTTGAGGACAAGCAATAGTTCGAGTTTGGGGGCGTGATAAGTGTTCAAAAGTACTATTTTTATTACCCTTTTTACTCATATTATTGTTAGACTTAAGCTCATAATAGTTGCATAATTAGTCATTCATGCATTAATTCATGTTTCTTTCCACCGTTGAGCTTGATTACATAACTTGGTGATTTTTGTGGAAAAAGATGCTGCTTTGGTGTGTTTTTGTGTGTGTATGTGCAGGATCACTTGCCAAAGCAATGCCGAGCTAGTTGCCAGGCAATGCATGAAGGATATGCCGAGCTAGTTGCAGGGCAATGCATGAAGGAGACGCTGAGCAGTTGCCATGGCATTTGTCGAAAAAGACAAAATGCAATAGGGATGTCGAAATTAATGACTTTACAAGCCCAAGATGACATGGAGCAAGGCCCAAGCCCAAAGGAATTTGATTGCCATGCAGAGATTAAAGAAGAATTAAATTCCAAGAAGATAGGAGAAGTTCTAATAGGAATAAAATTATAATAAAGAATTATATTCTTTAAAGATAATTTAATTCCAACTCAAACTCCTCCTCAAAGAAGGACTTTGGCCTAGCCCTATAAATAGCAAGGAGATTTCGACAATCCATAGAGAGAAAAAAGAGAGATTTCGACAAGATAGCAAGGATAGAGAGAAAAATAGAGAAATTTCGAGAGAGAGCAAGAGGGAAATTTCGACAAGATAGCAAGGAGGGGAAATTTCGACTTCTTCTTCTTCTTTGCTTCTATTAGATTCATGGTTTGGGGATTATTCTTTGTATATCTTTTGAACCCAACCATGAACTAACTTGTTTGGTTGGGGTTATTGTGTTTTGTTGTTGTGAGAAACTATTGGTTTTGTTTAGGTAATAAGAGTTTGCACTTTTCTATTTCAAGGTTTATTCATTCTTGATTCTTATTATTGTTTGTGAGTGAATTGGGAGAGGATCTCGTGATTTCATCCATTTATCTAATATCGGGAGAGTTAGATTCAAGAAACGAATGAATATGATCTTTATTCAATCCAATGATGGTGAAGATTAATCCGCTTAGGAATAAGTTAAGGATTTCAACGGCTAAGAGGAGCGCAAGATTGGTTGTTGTTCACCCTTGATTCACGCAGGTTGTATTATCAAGGCATGCACAAATAGCTAGAGTTTCGACTTAGGGATAAGAAGAAACCATTGAAGAACGCTCTGCCGAACCTTGAAGTTGCTGCCCCAGGCGCCCAAGTAGTTGCCCAACTAGTTGCCCGGGCAACCATCGATTAGTTGCCAAGGCAACCCCGTGCAGCAAGTTGCCACGGCAACCGAGTTGCCCGTGCACTCTTTTACCAAGACGATCCAATCGGCTATCACACCTCAACTCACGATAACCTGGCCTATCTCTCTCTCATTCGATCTCATCTTTTCTTTTACTTTATTGCTTTCTAGTTTAGTTATTAGTTAAACACCTACAATCCTTTAATTGTGTTTTTACTTTTCACAGTGCAGTAACTTAAGCAAAGTGGCCCAAACCAATCCCTGTGGAGACGATACTCGATACTCATATCACTTTATTACTTGCGACGTGTATACTTGCACAATTGCGTAGCACTTATTACGCGCAACAATAGGTTTAAGTCTCCACTGTGATTCTATCGAGCTGTTGTGATCGTCTGGTCTAGTAAGCACAGCATAAGATTGTTCAATCTCAACTTTACCTTCTTACTCAGCTTATTGCATGGCCTCATCAAAGTCAACTTTCTCTGCAGCACTAAGCACATTACTGCAACATAGCTCGTGAAAACTTTCTTCAATTAGGTTTTCTTCATTTTCCACAAGCTGGCATTCTTCATAATCATCTGCGTACTTGAGAGTACTGAAGACATTAAGTATGATCTTTTGGTCATTTATCTTTATAGTGAATTCACCCTTCTCACAATCAATCATAATACTCTCGGTAGCCAAAAATGGTCTCTCCAAGATGATGAGACCATTCTCATTAGCTTCACAATCAAAGATGATAAAGTCTACCAGGAAGACAAACCTATCTACCTTTACTAAAACATCTTCAATTTTGCCCTCGAGTCAGATTAGATAACGATCAACCAACTGAAGGGTCAGCAATGTAGGCTTAGATATTCCCATTCCTAGTCGAACAAAAATAGATTTTGGCATCAAATTAACACTTGCACTGAGATCACATAAAGCATGGCCATAATGGTTATGGCATATGAAGCATGAAATGGTAAAACTAACAAGGTCGTTCATCTTGGGTGGCAAATCACTTAGTACAGCCACACACTCACCTGTAGTAGCAACAGTTTCAACTTCACCCACCATCCTTTTCTTTGTCATTATCTTCTTCAGAAACTTTACGTAAATTGCATATGATCAATGGCCTCTAGTAATAGGACATTGACATGCAATTGTTTGAGCATATCTAGAAACTTTTAGTATTAAACATCTTGTTTCTGAGCCTTTAATTGTCGTGGGTAAGAAGGTGGTTGATAAGTGTTCAAAAGTACTATTTTTCTTACCCTTTTTACTCATATTATTGTTAGACTTAGGCTCATATTAGTTGCATAATTAGCTATTCATGCATTAATACATGTTTCCTTCCATCGTTGAGCTTGATTACATAACTTGGTAGTTTTGTGGAAAAGATGCTGCTTTGGTGTGCTTTGTGTGTGTATGTGCAGGATTACTTGCCAAAGCAATGCCGAGCTAGTTGCCAGGGCAATGCATGAAGGAGATGCCGAGCTAGTTGCCAGGGCAATGCATGAAGGAGACGCCGAGCCAGTTGCCATGGCAATTGTCGACAAGAGCAAAGGTGATATGGTAGTCGAAATTGATGACTATACAAGCCCAAGATGACGTGGAGCAAAGCCCAAACCCAAAGGAATTTGATTGCCATGCAGAGATTAAAGAAGAATTAAATTCCAAGAAGATAGGAGAAGTTCTAGTAGGAATACAATTATAATAAAGAATTATATTCTTTAAAGATAATTTAATTCCAACTTAAACTCCTCCTCAAAGAAGGACTTTGGCCTAGCCCTATAAATAGCAAGGAGATTTCGACAATCGAGAGGAAGAGAGCAATAGGGAATTTCGACAAGTCCAAGGAGGGCAAGAGGAGAGAATTTTCGACAAGCATCTAGGGCAAGGAGGATTTCGACAAGCCTCCTCCTTCATCCTTTTCTTTCTTGTTCGATTGGGTTCATGCTAGGGATTGTTTATCTTGTGTTTCTTTGGAACCTAGCCATGAACTAAATCTACTTGGCTATGGTTATTATGTTTTGTGGTTGTGAGAAACTATTGGTTTTTGTTTAGGTAATAAGAGTTTGCACTTTTCTATTCAAGGTTTATTTATTATTGGTTCTTATTCTTGTTTGCGAGTGAATTGGGAGAGGATCTCATGATTTCATCTATTTATCTAATATCGGGAGAGTTAGATTCAAGAAACGAATGAATATGATCTTTATTCAATCTAATGATGGTGAAGATTAATCCGGCTTAGAAATAAGTTAAGGATTTCAACGGCTAAGAGGAGCGCAAGATTGGTTGTTGTTCACCCTTGATTCACACAGGGATGTATTATCAAGGCATGCACAAGTAGCTAGAGTTTCGACTTAGGGATGAGAAGAAACCATTGGAGAACGCTCTACCGAACCTTGAAGGTTGCTGCCCAGACGCCCAAGTAGTTTCCCAGGTGTTGCGTGTGATAAGTGCTACGCAATTGTCCAAGTATACACGTCGCAAGTAATAAAGTGATACGAGTATCGAGTATCGTCTCCACAGGGATTGGTTTGGGCCACTTTGCTTAAGTTACTGCACTGTGAAAATAAAAACACAATTGATAATAGAGGTTTTAATTAATGAGAAAAGTAAAAGCAATAAACTAAAAGAATAGATGAAAGAAAAAGAGAGAATAGGCCAGGTTATCGTGAGTTGAGGTGTGATAGCCGATTGGATCGTCTTGGTAAAAGAGTGCAAGGGCAACTCAGTTGCCGTGGCAACTTGCACAGTGGGGTTGCCTTGGCAACTAATCGATGGTTGCCTGGGGAACTAGCTCGGCAACTACTTGGGTGTCTGGGCAGCAACTTCAAGGTTCGGTGGAGCGTTCTTCAATGGTTTCTTCTTATCCCTAAGTCGAAACTCTAGCTACTTGTGCATGCCTTGATAATACATCCCTGCGTGAATCAATGGTGAACAACAACCAATCTTGTGCTCCTCTTAGCCGTTGAAATCCTTAACTTATTCCTAAGCCGGATTAATCTTCACCATCAATAGATTGAATAAAGACCATACTCATTCGTTTCTTGAATCTAACTCTCCCGATATTAGATAAATAGATGAAGTTACGAGATCCTCTCCCAATTCACTCGCAAACAAGAATAAAATCAAATTATTTTTCACAACAACAAAACACAATAACCCCAACTGATCAAGTTAGTTCATGGTTGGGTTCAAAAGATATACAAAGAATAATCCCCAAACCATGAATCTAATGGAAGCAAAGAAGAAGAAGAAGTCGAAATTTCCCCTAATGCTCTCTATCGAAATTTCTCTATTTTTCTCTATCTGGATTGTCGAAATCTCCTTGCTATTTATAGGGCTAGGCCAAAGTCCTTCTTTGAGGAGGAGTTTAAGTTGGAATTAAATTATCTTTAAAGAATATAATTCTTTATTATAATTGTATTCTTACTAGAACTTCTCCTATCTTCTTGGAATTTAATTCTTCTTTAATCTCTGCATGGAAATCAAATTCCTTTGGGTTTGGGCTTTGCTCCACGTCATCTTGGGCTTGTATAGTCATTAATTTCGACATCCCTATTGCATTTTCTCTTTGTCGACAATTGCCATGGCAACTGGCTCGGCGTCTCCTTCATGCATTGCCCTGGCAACTAGCTCGGCATATCCTTCATGCATTGCCCTGGCAACTAGCTCGGCATTGCTTTGGCAAGTGATCCTGCACATACACACACAAAAACACACCAAAGCAGCATCTTTTTTCCACAAAAATCACCAAGTTATGTAATCAAGCTCAAGGTGGAAAGAAACATGAATTAATGCATGAATAACTAATTATGCAACTAATATGAGCTTAAGTCTAACAATAATATGAGTAAAAAGGGTAATAAAAATAGTACTTCTGAACACTTATCACGCCCCCAAACTCAAACTATTGCTTGTCCTCAAGCAATGCAAACTCATAATTACCTGCCAAGACTTTAATCATCAAAGACATGCTTCAAACTTGAATTCAAACCTCGGAACCGTGGCACAAAGTATGATCACCTTTTAATTTTTCGGATAGCACAAAAAATTACCCGGAACCAAACTATATTGCTCGTGACAATGTGTGTGCGTAGTTGTGTACAAGTTGATTTTCAAGATTCTATGTGAACAATAGGCTTTTATCAATTTAATTATCGAGGCATTTGTTTTTTATTTTCACTAGAGCCAATTTTGGGCACCTCTAGCAAAGTAAGCTATTTCTCATTTTATTTTAGTCGACTAGAGCCAATTTCGGGCACCTCTAGCGATTCTTTAATGTGCATTAACTACTAGAGCCAGTTTCGGGCACCTCTAGCAAGAAAGTGTAATTACTACTAGGGCCAGTTTTGGGCACCTCTAGCAAGAAATTAACTTTTAATTTTCAATTTTAAATTTACCCAAATTTTAAGCAACCTAAGTTCCCTATGTTTCTTTGAATCAACAACCCACAACTGTGTAAAAAAAATTCAGCATCATAGTAAAATTCTAAGTTCTTTTCATGCAATCCTAAAATTAAAGGTTATTTCAATTAAGTGCAGTGGCAAAAATTCATCATTGGATATTCAACAAGTCTTAAGCAATTAAATCAAATTAAAGGCATGGCAAGTAACATATGCAACCTATATGTGATTGCTAAAGATGAATGCAACTAAACATGAAACTAACTAGAAACCAACACCTCCCCCCCCCCAAACTCGAGAGAAGCATTGTCCTCAATGCATGTAAGAGTGAAACAAAATTTAAAAGAAACTAAATGAAATGAGTTAGTCGAAGAGGTCTTCACCTCGAGTGATAAGTTTCCTTCGTGTCGTTTGCTTCATTCATTTTTCAGTCGGTGGTTGAATGCTTGTGCCGTGTGAATAGCATTGCCTTGATTTGGTCCATGTTTGCCGATGCAGGTTTACTTGCATGTGCATCAGTAGTTGCCGAAGCCATTGTTGTTGCCTGGGCATCGCCAGTTTCTGTTGTGGTTGCTGTGGCGAGTAGTCAGCAGTAAATTTCCTTATCATGGTGGTTGTGAGTCTTGTTGTGGAAAAGAAAATAAAGAAAACCTGGAAACTAAAGATAATGAAGAAAAATAAAATATATCCTAAAAAATAAAGAGAAAAAATAACCAAAAATAATAGAACAAAATAGTTCAAAAAATAAAAATAAATGTATCAGTAGTTGCCGTGGCGTCGAGGGTTGCCGAGGCATGCACATCCATCGTTGTCGCGGCGTCAGGGGTTGCCGAGGCGTGTTCGTCTATGGTTGTCGAGGCGTGCGTATCAGGAGTTGCTGCGGTGTTGAAGGTTGTCGTTTTCGATACTTCTTATAGTCCATCCGCACCCTCCATCGGGTGATAATATTGCCCAAAAAGAGTTTGGCCAATGTACTTGCCACTACTCCCTTTTGCGTTACCATGGTGGAGGTGTCATTCTTCTTTGTTCGCTTGTAGTCCATGTATACTCTCCACCTTTCTACTATTCCTGGAGGCACAAATATATTAATAGGAAAAATTATATCCATTCTCAACCATTCAATTACCTCATTCTTGTCGACTTCTATCATGGTTGGATGTAGCCTTTGTTGTCGTGGCAATTGCTGCTCAAGCCAATTGCCGTGGCAATCAGTTGTAAAATTTTGCTTTAAGTCAAGGGAAGAATCAATTTTCTGAAGAGCTTTATGAATCCAAACACCTTTTTCTTTTGGCCTCTCAAACATCTCCATCAGTAGAGATTTCGATGGCTTCAAATCTACCAACCTCGATTCCTCAAGACATACCTGCAATGGACGAGGTAAGTTTTTAAAGAATTCAAAAGGTTCAACTATTACCTGCTCATATTCCATTGGCAAAGTATTATCATCTCGCTGATCTTGCATGTGGTCGTGTAATTGCCGTGGCAATCGTAGATGAGAGCAATCTACAGATTCCTGCTTCAACATCAACGTTGTAACCTTCCGGGCATCAGGTTCCTCAGAATTTTCTGTAGTATTGTTGTTCTCAGCTTCACCGAGTGTTGTCGCGGCATTGCTCTGTTTAGGCTCCTCAATTATTGCCGAGGCAATTTGTTGTTCAAGCTCATCATGTGTTGGGCAGTCTCTCTCATTGGCATCCTCTTGACTTTGAGGTTCTAGTTGTTTCTCACACATCGAAGAGATTTCTTTGTATTGCTCCTTATCCTCTTGCCTTGGGACGTCAGTATCCCTAGGAATGAATTGTTGGTGCATGTTATCCATGACATATGTGGATCTCCCCAATTGATCTTCAATCCCCTAAGGTTGCATCCCACTGAGCTATCCTCGTATCCATAGATTTTGATAGTTCTCGAATCTCTTCAATTGATCCGTCAAGTCTAGCCAAGGAAGCTAGTAACGTTTCCTCCAAGGAATTGGAATGCTCTTGAAAAGGACTACATTGCCATGGCGTATCTGTTGCTACGGCAAAATTGTTATGGTAAAAAAAATTTTGAGCTTTTTGACCATACCATGAAGAATTTTGCTGGTAGTTCCCTCTATGGTCCTCCATGTAGTTATATGCACCGAAAATGTGAGGGCAATTTTCAAACACATGATGTTCTCCACACATAGCACAAGATTTTTCCACGGTATAAGTTCTTTGGGCTTTTCTCGGTTGGTATAGGTAATCATCAAAGGGTGCAAGGAACTCTTGATTGGATTGATTCATATCTTCCAACATCATCTCTCGAATAGATTGGCTTTTATTTCCCGACATGTTGATGTTCCTTAACTTTGAAGCGCACCTAAATTTTTTTTTGATAAAACAAACAAAAAGAAAAGTTAGTAAAACTAAGAGAAAAAAATGCAATAACAAAAACAACTAACACCAATTGCCAATCCCAAAGAACGGCGCCAAAAACTTGTTGCGTGTGATAAGTGCTACGCAATTGTCCAAGTATACACGTCATAAGTAATAAAGTGATACGAGTATCGAGTATCGTCTCCACTGAGGATTGGTTTGGGCCACTTTGCTTAAGTTTCTGCCTTTGTGAAAATAAAAACACAATTGATAATAGAGGTTTTAATTAACAAGAAAAGTAAAAGCAATAAACTAAAAGAATAGATGAAAGAAAAAGAGAGAATAGGCCAGGTTATCGTGAGTTGAGGTGTGATAGCCGATTGGATCGTCTTGGTAAAAAGTGTGCAAGGGCAACCGATTGTTGTCGTGGTAACTTTACAGCGGGGTTGCCTTGGCAACTAATCGATGGTTGCCCGGGCAACTAGCTGGGCAACTACTTGGGCGTCTCGGGCAGCAACTTCAAGGTTCGGTGGGCGTTCTTCAATGGTTTCTTCTTATCCCTAAGTCGAAAACTCTAGCTACTTGTGCATGCCTTGATAATACATCCCTGCGTGAATCAAGGGTGAACAACAACCAATCTTGCGCTCCTCTTAGCCGTTGAAATCCTTAACTTATTCCTAAGCCGGATTAATCTTCACCATCATTGGATTGAATAAAGACCATACTCATTCGTTTCTTGAATCTAACTCTCCCGATATTAGATAAATAGATGAAGTTACGAGATCTTCTCCCAATTCACTCGCAAACAAGAAATAAGAACCAAGAATGAGTAAACCTTGAATTGAAAGTGCAAACTCTTATTACCTAAACAAAATCCAATTGTTTTTCACAACAATAAAACACAATAACCCCAACCGATCAAGTTAGTTCATGGTTGGGTTCAAAAGATATACAAAGAATAATCCCCAAACCATGAATCTAATGGAAGCAAAGAAGAAGAAAAAGTCAAAATTTCCCCTAATGCTCTCTATCGAAATTTCTCTATTTTTCTCTATCTGGATTGTCGAAATCTCCTTGCTATTTATAGGGCTAGGCCAAAGTCCTTCTTTGAGGAGGAGTTTAAGTTGGAATTAAATTATCTTTAAAGAATATAATTCTTTATTATAATTGTATTCCTACTAGAACTTCTCCTATCTTCTTGGAATTTAATTCTTCTTTAATCTCTGCATGGAAATCAAATTCCTTTGGGTTTGGGCTTTGCTCCACGTCATCTTGGGCTTGTATAGTCATTAATTTTGACATCCCTATTGCATTTTCTCTTTGTCGACAATTGCCATGGCAACTGGCTCGACGTCTCCTTCATGCATTGCCCTGGCAACTAGCTCGGCATATCCTTCATGCATTGCCCTGGCAACTAGCTCGGCATTGCTTTGGCAAGTGATCCTGCACATACACACACAAAAACACACCAAAGCAGCATCTTTTTCCACAAAAATCACCAAGTTATGTAATCAAGCTCAAGGTGGAAAGAAACATGAATTAATGCATGAATAACTAATTATGCAACTAATATGAGCTTAAGTCTAACAATAATATGAGTAAAAAGGGTAATAAAAATAGTACTTCTGAACACTTATCACCAGGCAACCATCGATTAGTTGCTAAGGCAACCCCGTTGTGCAAGTTGCCACGGCAACTGAGTTGCCCATGCACTCTTTTACCAAGACGATCCAATCGGCTATCACACCTCAACTCACGATAACCTGGCCTATTTCTCTCTCATTTGAATTCATCTTTTCTTTTACTTTATTGCTTTCAATATTAGTCATTAGTTAAACTCCTATAATCCTTTACTTGTGTTTTTACTTTTACAGTGCAAGAGACTAGATTCTTGAAGTAGCACCAATCCCTGTGGAGACGATATCTTTTATACTATAACTTACGACGTGTATACTTGCACATTTGCGTAGCAATTATTACGCGCAACAAGTTTTTGGCGTCGTTGTCGGGGATTGGCAATAGCGACTTTGTTTTTATTTTCTTGCACTTTCTTTTTACTTTTCTTGTTTAAAATTCAAAGGGCTAACAAACTTTAGTTTTGCATTGGTATATGACCAGGGCGAGACCGACTTCACCAGAATATCCCTTTGATCCAGTAATCGAACGAACCTTACAAAGACTTAGACGAAGGATAAGAGAAGCAATGGAAAATCAAGACGGCAATATGAATCAAGATGTTCGAGCAGGAGGAGGAGTGATTCTTGCACGAAACAAAACTATTCGAGACTATTATGAAGAAGATCTTGATGGACTCAACCCAGGAGTTGTCGCACCTGAAATTGAAGCCGACCACTTTGAGTTGAAACCGGTAATGTTTAATATGATCAACACAATAGGTCAATTTGGCAGCTCAACAACTAAAGATGCACGACAACATCTGAAATCTTTCCTCAAGATTTGCAGCTCGTTCAAGATACACGGAGTCACCCTCGATGTCCTACGATTAAGATTATTCCCTATTCACTGAGGGATAGGGCGAAAGCATGGTTGAATAGCATTCCTGCCGGATACATAGCATCTTGGACTGTTTTTTGTCGTGATTTCCTTGCTAGATTTAATCCTACAAATTTGACTGATAAGCTTCGTAACGACATTACTTCTTTTCGCAAGGCAGATGATGAATCCATGTACGAGGCTTGGGAGCGATATAGAGAACTTCTACACAAATGCCCCCTACACGGATTCCCGGTGTGGACTCAAGTAACAATGTTTTACAACGCCGTGAATACACCAACAAGGATGATGCTAGATGCCTCGGCAAACGGCATACTCCTAGATAAGTCACCGGAGGAAGCAATGCAAATTTTAAACAGGCTGGCCAAGAATGATTATCAATTCCCATCTACTAGAAGAGGAGGAGTTAGACGCCAAGCCACAATACATGAACTAGGATCATCAGATTCAATTTCGGCACAATTGGCCACTTTAACCAAGATGGTCCGAACATGCAAAAAAACCAAACAACACACATGAAGTCAAGGTAATGGATTCTTTTTGTGAGTTATGTGGTGATAACCATAATTCTTCTGAATGTATGCAGAATTCGGAATCCAGCTTTTATGTGGGGAATTACAATCGGAGCAATAACGTGATGTCCAATACATACAATCCAGCTTGGAAGAAGCATCCGAATTTTTCATGGAATAATCCCAACAATGCTCTAAAACCAGAACAATCAGAATGCACAAGCATCGAGGATCGGCGAGAATATGCCACGGCGACAGATCTTTGCAAGTAACAACCAAGCGACATCTAGTTCTTTGGAAAATTCTCTAAATGCTTTTATGATGAAAACTGAATCTTATATGGCTGAAAATAGTAATTTCATAAAAAGAACTGATGCTTTTATTAACAGGACCGAGATGAGATTGCAAAACCAAGAGGCGGCAATCAAATCATTGGAAAATCAAGTCGGACAGTTTGCTCAAAATGAATACTAGACCACAAGGAGGTTTACCTAGCGATATTGAAGTCGCAAGAGGAACGGCCATGAGCAATGTAAGGCGATCACCACTAGAAGTGGCCAACAACTTAGAGAGGCTCAAACCCGTTCATCAAACAAAACTCCACAAAAAGATCAAGACGAACCTAGCGGCAAAGCCTCAGATGCTGAACCAGGAATTGTCGCGGCAACCGGCAAAAAGCATGCCTCGGCAACCGACGATAAAGACGCCTCGGCAACTTGCGATAAGCATGCCTCGGCAACCCCAGTTGATAATGCCTCGGTAACTCCAGATGTCCCGGCAATGCCGTCAATCAGGTTTCAAACCAATGAAAGGATCGAAGATATCCGACTTCTACCACCATTCCCACAAAGGTTGAAGCGACAAAAGCAAGAATACCAATTCAAGAAGTTTCTTGATATCCTAAAGCAAGTCCACATCAACTTGCCACTGGTGGAAGCAATTGAACAAATGCCAAACTATGCCAAGTTTCTTAAAGACATTGTGTCCAAGAGAACAAGGCTAGGAGAGTTTGAAACAGTTGCCGCAACAGAGGGATGCATGGCAATGTTGCACAATCGTATGCCACCTAAGTTGAAGGATCCCGAAAGTTTCACAATACCCTGTTCCATTGGAAATCACTATGTCGGGAAAGCATTATGCGACCTTGGGGCTAGCATAAACTTGATGCCTAAATCGGTTTTCCAAAAACTAGGAATCGGGAAGGCAAGACCTACAAGAGTTATGCTACAGCTAGCCGACAGATCCTATGTGCATCCAGAGGGAAAAATCGAGGACATACTGGTAAAAGTTGATAAATTTACTTTTCCCGCTGACTTTATTGTTTTGGATTGTGAAGCAGATGAGCATGCACCTATCATTCTCGGGAGACCATTCCTAGTAACAGGGAGAACCTTGATCGACGTTGAAAAGGGAGAACTCACAATGAGGGTGAATGACGAGCATGTCAAACTAAATGTGTTCCAAACACTAAGGCATGCCGATGATCCAGAAGAATGCCAACTACTTCATGCCACGGCAGAGTTTAACTTCGATGAGGAATTTAGTTGCCTCGGCAACTACATTGCCGATCAAGAGGAACCTGAGGAGTATGAAGAACCGGTCGATGAGGAACAACAAGAAGAGGCAAATTGGCTAGTCAACCACCTAGGTACATACTTTGAACCACTGGATTACTCAGGTAAGGAAGGTAAACTCGAAAAACCCTCTATTGAACAACCACCGATTCTTGAGTTGAAACAATTGCCAGAGCAACTAAAATATGCATACTTAGGAACCGATAATACATTGCCTGTAATTATTTCTTCTAAGTTACAGCCTGAGCAGGAAAAGAAGTTGATCAAGATGTTGAAGCTACACAAAAAGGCAATAGGGTGGACAATTGCCGACTTGATGGGAATTAGCCTGGCAGTATGCATGCACAAGATCTTGTTGGAAGATGATCACAAACCTTCAATTGAGGCCCAAAGGAGACTGAATCATGCCATGAAAGGGGTTGTAATGAAAGAAATCATCAAGTGGCTTGACGCCGGCATTATATACCCTATCTCTGATAGTACGTGGGTAAGTCCGGTACAATGTGTACCGAAAAAAGGAGGTATAACAGTGGTAAGTAATGAAAATAATGAACTTATCCCAACCAGGACTGTGACCGGTTGGAGGGTTTGTATGGACTATCGAAAGCTAAACAAAGCCACTAGGAAAGATCACTTCCCATTACCCTTTATTGATCAAATGCTTGACCGTCTTGCAGGTAAACCCTTTTTATTGTTTTCTTGATAGTTATTCAGGTTACAATCAGATTGCCATAGCACCAGAAGATCAAGAAAAGACAACCTTCACATGCCCATACGGTACTTATGCCTTTCGAAGGATGCCGTTCGGATTGTGTAACGCCCCGGCAACCTTCCAAAGATGCATGATGGCACTCTTTTCAGACATGGTCGAAGACTTCCTTGAGATGTTCATGGATGAATTTTCGATTTTTGCTAATGACTTCGACGGCTGTCTCGGTAATTTAGAGAGGGTGTTGGCAGGATGCGAAGAAACGGATTTAGTCTTCAATTGGGAGAAATGTCATTTTATGGTAGATGAAGGAATAGTGCTCGGCCACAAGATTTCATCCAAGGGAATTGAAGTAGACAAAGCCAAGGTGGACGTGATCGAGAGATTACCCCCACCAAGTTCGGTTAAAGGAATTCGAAGTTTTCTCGGACATGCAGATTTTTACAGGAGGTTCATTCATAATTTTTCTAAAATCACTAAACCCTTGTGTAATATGATTGAACAGGATAAAGTCTTCGATTTTGATGATTCTTGCACCCAAGCATTCGAAACCCTAAAAAAAAGCTTGCCTCGGCACCCATTTTCGTTCCACCAGATTGGACGCTACCTTTTGAGCTCATGTGTGATGCAAGTGATTTTGCGGTAGGAGCAGTCCTAGGCCAATGCACAGGTAAGACCTTACATGTGATATACTACGCTAGTAAAACTCTTAATGGTGCTCAAGTGAATTACACAACAACGGAGAAAGAGTTACTAGCTGTAGTTTTCGCATTTGACAAGTTCTGATCCTATTTAATTGGTACAAAGGTAATTGTTCATACGGACCATTCGGCAATCAAATACTTATTTGCTAAAAAGGATGCTAAACCTCGTTTGATTCGTTGGATATTACTTTTACAAGAATTTGATATTGAAATTAAGGACAGGAAAGGAACAGAAAATCAAGTGGCCGATCACTTATCACGTTTGGAACGCAATAGGGAGGAGGATGCGGATCTAGAGATATGCGATGCATTCCCGGATGAACAAATTTTAGTTGCCTCGGCAACCCTCGACGCTTCGGCAACCCTAGACGCCTCGGCAACCCACGACGCCTCGGCAACCCTCGACGCCTCGGTAACCATGGGTGCACACGCCTCGGCAACTCTCGATGCCGCAGCAGCCTTTGACGCGCATGCCTTGGCAATACCCTGGTACGCGGATTTAGTTAATTTCCTTGTTTGTGGTATTTTTCCTTATGGCATTACTCACCAAGGGAAGAAGTGGTTCCGCCATGATGCTAAGCATTACTTTTGGGACGAGCCTCTTTTGTTTAAACAATGTGCAGATCAGGTTATACGCCAATGTGTCCGTGAAGAAGAGCAACAGAATGTACTCCGGCAATGCCATTCTTCACCCTATGGAGGACATTTTGGAGGAACTCGTACCGCGGCCAAAGTGTTGCAATCTGGTTTGTATTGGCCAACATTGTACAAAGATGCCCAAAACTTTTACAAGCAATGTGATCGTTGCCAGAGGACGGGCAATATCTCTAGACGACATGAGATGTCGCTCCAGAACATCATCGAGGTGGAATTGTTCGATGTATGGGGGATCGATTTTATGGGACCTTTCCCATCTTCATTCGGCAACCTCTACATTCTACTTGCCGTCGACTACGTGTCTAAATGGGTTGAGGCAGCTGCAGCTCCCAACAACGATTCCAAGACCGTGCAAAGATTCTTGCAGAAAAACATATTTACACGGTTTGGGATGCCGAGAGCAATTATCATCGACGAAGGAAAGCATTTTGACAACAGACTAATTGCCAAGATGTTGCAACGCTTCGGCATATCACACAAGATCGCCACGGCATATCACCCACAAACCAACGGGCAAGTAGAAATTTCCAACCGGGAGTTGAAGGGAATACTCGAGAAAGTCGTAAATCCCTCAAGGAAGGATTGGTCATTAAGACTAGATGACGCACTTTGGGCATATCGCGCTGCATTCAAAACACCCTTAGGTATGTCCCCTTTCCGACTTGTCTATGGCAAAACATGTCATCTACCGGTGGAAATCGAGCACAAGGCATATTGGGCAATCAAGACCGTGAATATGGATTGGGAAAGTTCCGGACAAAAGCGTTTGATAGATCTCAACGAGATAGAAGAATTTCGTGCACTCGCCTATAACAATGCACGAATCTACAAGGAGAAAACAAAGCGATGGCACGACAAGAAAATATTGCCACGGTAATTCACGCCAGGGCAACTAGTTCTCTTATTCAATTATCGGCTAAAACTTTTCCCGGGAAAGCTGAAATCAAGATGGTCGGGACCATTTGAAGTCGTCAAACCATTCTCCCATGGTGCCATGATAATTAAGTCCATCTCTGACAACCATGAATTCAAAGTTAATGGACAAAGATTGAAGCACTACAATGGTGCCCATGTGGAACGTAACAAGGAAGTGGTCAACTTAGGAGATGCATGAGCATGCTCTCCCATTTGATATTTTTATTTTTATTTTATTTTTATTTTTATTTATTTTTATTTTTTGATTAATTAATTATTTTATTTTTTTTCAATTTTTTTATTATTTTTTATATATATTTCTGATTATTAGTAGTTTTTAGGATAGATTTTTTTTATTTAAGTTTAAGAATCCTATTACACATCCTTATTTATTTTCTTTATTAGTTTATCTTTAATTTTAATCCTTATTTGATTTGTCTTTGAATTGTAGGAAAAGAAGTTCAAGATAAAGAAGGAATTCTAAACCAAGTAGGAAAACATCTTCAACAAGGAAACTAATGGGCTGAATCTAAGGCTTATATAAAGCCTCCAATTCATCCTAACCAAAACCCCTTATCGACAACTTCTACCAAACCCTAAACCCTTTTTCGTTTTCCCCTAATCCCACCCACCTATCTTTTCTATAAAACTCATCACCCTTAACCTATTCCTACTTTCTATCTTGCAACTTTTTAGTTTCTTTTCTTTTCTTTGTTTTTTACTCACAACCAAGATCATCCATGGCATCCAAGATTAAACTTTTAGTTCATCCAAGTTCCTCCAAAGAACCAAGATACAAGAAGTTTGCTACACCGGTGGTTCAAGAAAGATTTCAATCCAAGTTTGAAAGCCGGAAGATTCATGAAGAACAAGGCTTTGAATACTCCAACTCTCATCAAGATTTCGGCCTTGAACCATTCATCTTCGAGAGGATTGCACATCAAAAGTGGCAAATCTTTTGCCATCAACCGGAACTGGGTAACATCTCATGGGTAAGAGAATTCTATGCTCACTCACCTAACCTGGATAATCCTTACATTTTTGTTCGTGACAAGGTCATACTTATAAGTCCCGAAAGCATCAACACCTTTTACGGACTTTACATTGAGAAGGACGAGCATCAAGCCTTCGTTGACCAAATCAATCCCAAGCAACTCGACAAGGTGCTTCAAGAACTCACTCAACCGGGAACTCATTGGAACGACGGTAAAAATACAAGGGCACGGTAAATCACCTTTGGCTTAAACCCGAGGCAAAACTATGGAATAAGTTTGTTAAAACTTCTTTAATGCCTACCACACACAATACTACCGTTGATATACCACGTCTTTTGCTCATACATTCAATTTTGCATAATCGCATCATTAACATTGGAAAAATTATTTGTGATGAGATTTTTGTATACAGTTCAAAAGATAAGGGTTCTCTTTTCTTCCCTTGCTTAATTTCTAATCTTTGCAAGGAGATGCATGTCCCGAGTGAGTCCACCGATGAAAAGGCCCTACCCAAGTATGGTTGGAATCAAGCACTAATCCGAAAGCTAATGGGAGAGGCACCGGGAGATTCTTCAAGGCCTCCAATTGCCACGGTAACTTTTGCCGCCACGGCAATCCCTAATGCCCAAGCACCTAACGCCAGGGCAACTCGGCCATTAACCCTGGGATACTTTGAAGCACTTTTGCACCCATTGGAAAGCCACCTAAGGCAAATTAAAGACCGAAAACTAATGTTCATGCGGTACATGAAGGAGCACAACAATGCCATCACCCAAGTCATCCTAGAAAAGTACCCGGACAATCGCGTGCCATTCCCAATCTTTCTCGCCGAGATCATTGCCCCGGCAACCAACGAAGCAGTCACCGCGGAAACCTACATCGTGCACGCACAAGATGATGCCACGGCAACCAAAGCTAAAGACATCCCGGCAACCACTGCAAAAGCCAAAGGTAAAGCACCTATGCCCGAATCAACTCCTACGGAATCATTTTCTGATTTTTCAGATTCGGACGAGTCCTCCATTGAACCAATAAAGACCGCACCAATTGAATCCTCCAAGCGAAAAGCATTGACATTGATGAAGAGGACGATGAGGACAACCCCGTACGAGGATCGATTCCACCACCGGCAACAAGAAAACAACCATCGCGTTCAAGCAAGAGAATCAAGACACCGACTAGAAGAAAACTAATCATCTACGATGATAAACTCTCAGAGTAAGTCCTCGTATGCATTTTTATTTTTATTTTTCGTTATTTTTATGCATGCATTGAGGACAATGCCTCACTCGAGTTTGGGGGGATTGTTATTAGTAGTTACCATGTTTAGTTACAATCACTTAAAGTATTACATTTAGGATACATAAATTGCTTGCCATACCTTTAATTGGAACAAGAATTGCTTAGATTTGATGAATATTCGATGATGACTTTGCCAATGCACTTAATTGATAGAATTTTTATTCTAGGATAACCATGGAAAAACTTAGAATTTTACTATGATGCTAAATTTGATGAAACACTGTTGTGGTTTGATTGATTTAAGGAATTCTAGTGAACTTATGTTGATAATTAACAAATTGGGGGATTAGAATAAAAATTGGATGAATGATAGAGGTGCCCGAAATTGGCTCTAGCATGTGCTAAAAAAATTGATCACTAGAGGTGCCCGAAACTGGCTCTAGGATGTGTTAAAAAAATTAACTAGAGGTGCCCGAAACCGGCTCTAGTCGATTAAATTAACTTAAGAAAACTAAAAACAAAACACTAGAGGTGCCCAAAACTGGCTCTAGTTAAAACATGCTAAAAAGAACCCAATGAAGTAATTTGAAAACCTCTTGTTTACATAGAATCCGAAAAATCAACTTGCACACAACTCCGCACACACTCACAAGCATTATAGTTTGATTCCGAGTAACTCCTAAGTTTTCTGAAAAATAAAAAGTCAATCATACTTTGTGCCCCGGTTCAGAGAATTGAAATCAAGTTCAAAGCTAAGTTTGTGAAAATTGAAGTCTTGGCAGGTAATTATGAGTTTGCATTGCTTGAGGACAAGCAATAGTTCGAGTTTGGGGGTGTGATAAGTGCTCAAAAGTACTATTTTTCTTACCCTTTTTACTCATATTATTGTTAGACTTAGACTCATATTAGTTGCATATTTAGCTATTCATGCATTAATCCATGTTTCCTTCCATCGTTGAGCTTGATTACATAACTTGGTAGTTTTTGTGGAAAAGATGTTGCTTTGGGGCGCTTTGTGTGTGTATGTGCAGGATCACTTGCCAAAGCAATGCCGAGCTAGTTGCCAGGGCAATGCATGAAGGAGATGTCGAGCTAGTTGCCAGGGCAATACATGAAAGAGACGCCGAGCCAATTGCCATGGCAATTGTCGACAAGAGCAAAGGTGATATGGTAGTCGAAATTGATGACTATACAAGCCCAAGATGACGTGGAGCAAAGCCCAAACCCAAAGGAATTTGATTGCCATGCAAAGATTAAAGAATAATTAAATTCCAAGAAGATAGGAGAAGTTCTAGTAGGAATACAATTATAATAAAGAATTATATTCTTTAAAGATAATTTAATTCCAACTTAAACTCCTCCTCAAAGAAGGACTTTGGCCTAGCCCTATAAATAGCAAGGAGATTTCGACAATCGAGAGGAAGAGAGCAATAGGGAATTTTGACAAGTCCAATGAGGGCAAGAGGAGAGAATTCTCGACAAGCATCTAGGGCAAGGAGGATTTCGACAAGCCTCCTCCTTCATCCTTTTCTTTCTTGTTCGATTGGGTTCATGCTAGGGATTGTTTATCTTGTGTTTCTTTGGAACCTAGCCATGAACTAAATCTACTTGGCTATGGTTATTGTGTTTTGTGATTGTGAGAAACTATTGGTTTTTGTTTAGGTAATAAGAGTTTGCACTTTTCTATTCAAGTTTTATTCATTCTTGGTTCTTATTCTTGTTTGCGAGTGAATTGGGAGAGGATCTCGTGATTTCATCTATTTATCCAATATCGGGAGATTTAGATTCAAGAAACGAATGAATATGATCTTTATTCAATCTAATGATGGTGAAGATTAATCCGGCTTAGGAATAAGTTAAGGATTTCAACGGCTAAAAGGAGCGCAAGATTGGTTGTTGTTCACCCTTGATTCACGCAGGGATGTATTATCAAGGCATGCACAAGTAGCTAGAGTTTCGACTTAGGGATAAGAAGAAACCATTGAAGAACGCTCTGTCGAACCTTGAAGGTTGCTGCCCAGACGCCCAAGTAGTAGCCCAACTAGTTGCCCAGGCAACCATCGATTAGTTGCCAAGGCAACCCCGTTGTGCAAGTTGTCACGGCAACTGAGTTGCCCGTGCACTCTTTTACCAAGACGATCCAATCGGCTATCACACCTCAACTCACGATAACCTGGCCTATCTCTCTCTCATTTGAATTCATCTTTTCTTTTACTTTATTGCTTTCTAGATTAGTCATTAGTTAAACTCCTATAATCCTTTACTTGTATTTTTACTTTTACAGTGCAAGAGACTAGATTCTTGAAGTAGCACCAATCCCTGTGGAGACGATATCTTTTATACTATAACTTGCGACGTGTATACTTGCACATTTGCGTAGCACTTATTACGCGCAACAGTGGTGGTCTGGTCTCATCGTGTGGTTTACTGGATGCAGGAGCTTTGTTAGCTTTGTCATCTTTGTCACTAGTAGCAAGGTCATTCACTGTATTAGACACAAGAGTTATTTTCTAAGGTACGAGAACATCGGTGGATAGCTTACTTGGAGTGGAATCTACTAGGGAGCCTCTCTCAAACTTTGCTTCTGTCTTCAAATGCGTGCCACTATACAGTGTGATGGCATTGTATTACTTTACATTAAAGCCTTTAGTGACTTTAGTATCACTAGGTAATCCACCTAGTGGTCACATCTTCAATACTTGGGCAATAAGCCCAACCTGTGTTTTCAAGGATCGTAATGAGGTAGTGTTGTTTTGCATGATCGATTACTGATTTTGCAACATGACGACATGCGTTGTGAGCATATCACTATGGTTCTTTAAATAAGCTTCTTGATCCTGCAAAATAACCTAGCAATTTCTATAAAATTTTGATAAGAACTATCAAAGGAACTAGAATTGGAGTTAGAAGCTCCCTAGTTCTGCCTTTGAGTGTTTTGTTGGAATCTAGGAGGTTTAGTGGTGGCATTCTGTCGTGCTCCTAAATTACTTGTATTACCTCCTCAACCAAAATTTAGATGTTGAATCCACCCTGGGTTGTAGGTGTTGGAATAGGGATTTTTGTTGCGGTTGGTATTCCCTACATAGCATCCAGATTCTTGTTGCTATCACTCGAATGATGTTCCCCATTACAGTGCTCAAAAGTGTATTGTACTACTTTAGCCTCTCGGATGTTGGGCGTATTCTGTATGTTCTTGAGCATGTTAGTGATTATGGAGAGTTGAGCAACTATACTTTGGGAATCATCGAACTGGAGTGTTCTAGATTATTTAGGTCTTGGCTTCAACCTTCTTCTTGGGGACTGGTAATCGTTATTGGCTATCTGATCAATTATCTCGAAAGCCTCGTCAGGTTCTTTGTCAAGCAGAGTTCTATTAGCGAATGAGTTAATCATCATCCTTGTAGGTGCATTAGTTTCATTATAAAACACCATGATTTGTAGCCAATCATGGAATCCAAGAATCGAGCACTTGCGTAGCATATCTTTGTATCTGTCCCAACACGCGTACATAGATTCATCACCATATTATTGGAAAAAGATATTGTCACTACATTTTTATTGTGCACGTTCGGTAGATTATATTTGTGCATAAACTTACTGCACAAGTCATTCCAGGATATAATGGATCATGGGGAACAAGTTTTCAACCATGCCCTGGCTCAATCCCTCAAGGAGTGGGGAAATAACTTGAATCTCATTACATCATCAAGAATCCCTGGTTGTCGAAAATAGTCACAAACTTTTATGAAAGCTTGAAACTGGTCTGAGCATCCTCTCTTGTTGATCCTCCAAATTGTCCAATGGTGTTGAGCATGTTGAACATAACGGGCTTCAACTCAAAGTGAGTTATCCCTAGATCTGACACAATAATAATTGGATTGAGGTTGTTGATAACGGGCTCAATATTCATTCTGATGGGCATTATAGGTCTGTCAGATGATGAATCCTCATGTATTCTTTGGCCATTATTTCGGGCCGCATCAATAATTCCCTATCCATCTACTGGGATATACCGCGGTTTTGCTCATTCTCATCATCTCCTGCCACGTTCTCATTCACCATATTCTTTTTTCTTTGAATAAATTCCTTAACGTTCTTTTGAACTCTGGATTTAACAGAAGAATAGGTTCTGAGGTAGACCTCTGGTCATGCATTGGGACGTACCTGAGAAATCAAAACAAAAAAATAAATGAAAAAAACTTAAGCACAATTACAACGAAATTATCAATTGTCGATCCCCGGTAACGGCATCAAAAACTTGATGCTTATCGAATAGTGATGCACTTTAGAGCAAGTATACTCGTCAAATCAAGTGATAGAGTAGAGTGCCGAATCCACGAGGATTGGATCAATAACTACAAAGTTATCGAATTTAAGAGTGTGTTTGCAAGTATTGGATGGTGTTGATTTATAAAAACAATTAAAGTAAAGAAAACTATGATTAAGACGAACATATGCAGCGGCAAATAACAAATAATTATAGAAGCTGAGTTTATTGCTAAGGATATATGCTTGATTACTTATTAAAATGCTATAGCAACTGGAAATATATGTTTGCGTTAACCATAAAGATCTTTATCTACTCGATGGGATTTTCTAATGAACTTCTGACTCTCTCGATGCCTAGAAGTTAATAATATTGAAGCTAAGGTAATACATATCTGTGTGAACCCTAAAAACTCTATTATTTATTAAGAACTCTCTTTTAGTCGTTAAAATCCTAAACTTATGTCTAAGACAAATTAAGATTAAGTTAATAGCTTAACCTCACTGTTCACGTTTATATAACCTACCTCTCTCAATATTAAGCCACAAATCAATAGTTAAAAGGCCTTTCTCGATAGCTCTTACAATAACTACGCATAAAGCACGATGAACAGAATAGATAAAGGAAAAACTATTATAGCATTAAAATAAAATAATCAAAACATAAAATCTTGGGAAGCAATAAACCCAACTAAAGTATTTAGCTCATTTCTAAACCTGAAACATCCATAATAAAAAGATAAAAGTACGACAGTTTATCAAGAAAAGGATAGAAAAACATCAAGCGTCCTCGATGATCTTCCTCTATGTTGTCCAACTATTGTTGGAGGTCTCCAACTCTTTCAAACTCTCTCGATGGCATCAGTCTTGTGGAGAGTTCTCTAGCTTTGATTTCAGTGGTTCTCTGCAAGCTAAGGACTAGGAATATTGTCTAAAATCTGGCTCTGATTAAAGTGTTGTCCAAGTATCCTTTATATAGGCGGTGAAACTAGGGTTTAAGAACCCTAAAGTGTGTGCGAATTTATTAAAAAAGGCCATTGATTTCTCGCTATACTTTAATGTTTCGTATCTAGGAGAAAGTCTATGTGGGTAAAAGTAGATTCATCTCCAACTCTTTATGCCTCATCAACTCTAGCCATGAGATATCCTACTCATCCACTCCAACATCCCTCTAGCATCTTCCAGTAACTTGCACATGCACCACAAAACACCACCTTTCCCATAAAAAGCACCAAAATGTATAACATTTAAGCGCAAGTAGTGTAACTCCCTATCTATATGCAATCTATATGTAATCTAACCTAAATACAACTATATGAGCCTGAAAACATGCAAAAGACAAGTAAAAAGGGTATACAAAATAGGTTATTTACACACTCATCATCATCCTTAGTTTAATAGGTGTCAAGAAGGGTAACAAGAAGAAGGGGTTGATGTTTGTAGACATCACTATAGCTGACTAGAATATGAGCACACCAATTGACACGTTGACACTAATGCCTCAGAGTTGTTCAGGTCCGAGCAACCAGTAAAGAGACTTGACCCTCATGTTGAGAAGGCAAGTGGGTTTATCAAGACTTGAGAATTCTATGAAGGAAATCAAGGAGCCCCAAGACAAAGCCGGGCTATGCTTCGAAATGATGGATTCCTTTGAGGGTAAAATTAAGAAAGAGGTTGAGAATTTTCTCAGTGAGTTGCATGAGAAGCTCGACAACCGAGACAACCTCCTTAAAGCCGAGATAGCCTCTATGAAGGAAGAGATGAAGGAGCTCAAGAGTGAGCTACTCATTTACAAGGAAATAATGAAGAGGGTGCTAGCCGAAGTAGGAGCACCCAAGCCAAAGATCGGCATCCCATGGCCTTGTAAGTTTAATGGGCCAAAGGCAACCTAAGATGTCGATAATTTTATTTTGGGCCTAGAATAGTATTTCTGTATCACGGGTATCGATGATGATACAAATAAGGTAAACACTACTTCTGTTTATCTAACTAATGTCTCTCTTTTATGGTGGCAACATAGATATTTCGAGAAAAAGGACGGTGACATTCCATTCAAGATATGGAAAGACTTTTAGTTCACATTTAAGGAGCACTTATATCCAAAGATTGTTCAACAAGAGGCACGGTCGCAGCTGTGTCAACTTAAGTACGATGGGACAATTCTAGAGTATGTCAAGAGGTTCACCGAACTTAAGCTCTAAATCACGAGTTTGAGTGAAAAAAAAAAGCTACTTCGACTTTATGAATGAACTCTAAAAGTGGGCCAAGATGGAGTTAAAGCAGAAAGGGGTAAAAGTACTTTTCACAGCCGTGTCCGCAGCCGAAGATATAGCTGAATTTGAAATCAAGAAGTCTGAGCCATCCAAACCAAGGCCAAAATTCAAAGGCAATTGGGGAGGAGACAAGGACAAAGCAGCCAAGAACGGGTTCGAAAAGCCTTCAGGTGCAATAGGAAACCACCCCATGGGAAGATTCGCAAGCCATGGGAAAGGAACAATGAACCTTTCAAGTGTTACACTTGTAGAGGAAAACACTTGATGAGGAACTGTCAGCAGAATGAGAAAGTTGTTGCCATTCAAAATGTTGAAGAGGGGGAGACTCTCAAGCTTGGCTCCATCTGATGCTTGTCGAATAGTGATGCACTTTAGAGCAAGTATACTCGTCGAATCAAGTAATAAAGTGATAGAGTAGAGTGTTGGACCCATGAGGATTGAATCAATAACTACGAAGTTATCGAACTTAAGATTGTGTTTGCAAGTATTGGATGGTGTTGAATTATAAAAATAATTAAAGTAAAGAAAGCTATGATTAAGACGAACAGATGTTGTGGTAAATAATAGATAATTATGGAGGCTAGTTTTATTGCTAAGGATATATGCTTGATTACTTATTTTAATGCTATAGCGACTGAAAATACATGTTTGCGTAAACCATTAAGATCTTTATCTACTCGACATGATTTTCTAATAAACTTCTAACTCTCTCGATGTCTAGAAGTTAATAATATTGAAACTAAGGTAATACATGTCTGCGTGAACCCTAACAACTCTATTATTTGTTAAGAACTCCTTTTTAGTCGTTGAAACCCTAAACTTATATCTATGCCAGATTAAGATTAAGTTAACAGCTTAACCTTACTATTCATATTTGTATAACCTAACTCTCTCGATATTAAGCCACAAATCAATAGTTAAAAGGCCTCTCTCGATAGCTCTTACAATAACTACGCATGAAGCACTATGAACATAATAAATAAAGGAAAAACTACTATAGCATTAAAATAAAATAATCAAAACATAAAATCTTGGGAAGCAATAAACCCAACTAAATTATTTAGCTCATGCCTAAGCCTAAAACATAATAAAAAAGATAAAAGTATGGTAGCTTATCAAGAAAGGGATAAAAAGGGGTCAAGAGTCCTCGACGATCTTCCTCTGTGCTGTCCAACTATTACTGCAGGTCTCCAACTCCTTCAGCCTCTCTCGATGGCGTTAGTCGTGTGGAGAGTTCTCTAGCTTTGACTCTGGTGGTTTTTCGCAAGCTAAACACTATAAATGTTGTCTAAAATTTTGCTCTGGTTAAAGTGTTGTCCAAGTCTCCTTTATATAGGCGGTAAAACTAGGGTTTAAGAACCCTAAAGTGTGCACGGCTTCACTAAAGAAGGCCATTGATTTTCCGATATAATTTAATGTTTTGTATCTAAGAGAAAGTCCACATGGGTAAAAGTAGATTCATCTCTAATTCTTTATGCCTCGTTAGCGCCAACCATGAGATCTGGTACTCATTCACTCTAGCATCTTCCAGTATCCTGTACATGCACAAAAAAATACCATTTTTGCCATAAAAGCACTAAGATGTCTAACATTTAAGTGCAGGTAGTGTAACTCTCTATCTATATGCAATCTAACCTAAATGCAAATATATGAGCCTGAAAACATGCAAAAGACAAGTAAAAAGAGTATACAAAATAGGTTATTTACACACTCGTCACCATCCTAAGTTTTATGGATGTTAAAAAGGTTAACAAGAAGAAGGGGCTGATGTTTGTAAACATCATTGTAGCTGACCAAAAGATGGGCACACTAGTTGACACTAGTGCCTCAGAGTTGTTCATGTCCGAGCAAGAAGCAAAGAGACTTGGCCTTCATGTTGAAAAGGCAAGTGGGTTTATTAAGAAAGGGAAAACCATGAGGTTTTGGCTCGAAAGGGACTTATTGTATGCTCGAGAACACCATCTTTATGTGCCTTGGTTTATAGAGTTGCGCAAAGGGATCATGAGGGAGTGTCTTGATACAAAGTGGGTTAGACATCCAGGGATTACTCGAACGATGGCCTTGATTGCTGAGCACTATTATTGGCAGCACATGAGGATAGATATTGAAGCCTATATAAATACCTTCTTTGTGTTCCAAAAAGACAAGATCGAGATGAAGAAGCCAACAGAACTGTTGTAGCCTTTGCCCATTTCCGAACAACTATAGGACAGTGTTTACAGGGACTTTAATGTTGGTTTGCCTAGCACTGACTTCTTGTCAAGTATCATGGTAGTGGTTGACAGGGTTTCAAAGTATGAGACGTTCATTCCAGCCGATAAGGTAGCTCATCTTTTTCTCACACACGTGGTAAAGTATTGGGGAGTACCAAAGATAATCATCAATGACCGGGAGACACAGTTCACAAGCAGGTTCTGGACTGAGTTGTTCAAGTTAATGGGATTAGGCTTGAACTTCTTGACTAGTGTCGATCTGCAAACAGAAAGGCATACCGAAAGAGTAAATATACTCATAGAGATCTATTTAAGGCACTATGTGAGTGCCACACAAAAAGACTGGTCAAAGTTGTTCGACGTAACTTAGTTTTCTTACAATTTGTATCAGAGTGAGGCCACGAACCAGAGTCCATTCAAGATTGTGACAGGGCAGCAACTGCTCACTCCCAACGCGGTTGTTTCCAAGTATGAAGGGGCTAATCTAGTAGCACACAAGTTTGCCAAGTAGTGGCAAGAGCATTGTGACTTAGCCCGAGCTTGTTTACACAAGGCGAAGAAGTGGAAAAAGAAATGGGCAGATCAAAAGCGTAGGGACGTGAACTTCCAAGTCGATGATCTAGTCCTCGCCAAGTTGATCAGAATCTTGCGCAACCGGATCACGCACAAAGGGCTTTACAAAGATATGAGGTTCCGTTCAAATTTGTGAAGCAAGTAAACACCATGGCCTTGTAACACCCCTTACCCGGTCTATGAGGAAATCGGTTTAAGAAGTTTTACTAAAAAATCCAAATAAACATAAAACATTTTCAACAATTCTCAACTAAACATGTAACCAAAAATCAAGGGAAATTTAAACTTTTTAGTTACTTTCAAAAATCAAATCCACAAAACATTTCTTGTTCAATCAAGTATTTACATGACCACCATTCGATAGCTCACAGCTTAATCTTTTATTGATAAACTTCCAATATACCAAGCTTGCTTGTAAATAAAATCAAGAAAGGTTAAGACTAACTTAAAAAGTTTGAATAACCGGTTTTAGCTATTCAAGATTTAGGTCTATTCCAGCTCATGCTTATCATTCGAATGTTTAAGAGAGAAGAGACTATAACAACATCTCTTTTAAAGGATAATTAAACTATGTGATTCTTGAATTAGGAACAACAATGAGTTTTTCCTATATATAGATATATATGCAATCATCTCAAAATCATAACAAGCACATAATCACGTACACTAGTCTCTTTCGAATTTAATCACATTCGCATGACATTATCAAGTACATATTCATAAATGTACTTACCATTTGATTATTTTAACCATCAGTCTAATCATACGAACCATATTATTATTATTATTTTAGGTTTAACACATGATAATAGATATATATATATATATTAGTCCACATACACGCATGACATCAAGATAATATAACAACTTAATACACTTATAAATACTTAAACAACCCTACAATCAAACTAACAAGTATAACTCATATAGCAAGCAATTATGAAATAATTAAAGGCCCCTTTTACATAGCTTTGAAAACTTTTAAAGCTTATAAACATATGAAATCAAACAAGAAATTGTGGCGCACGATGCATTCTTAACAACTATGTTCCACCAACTAGGATTTCTTAAGGAAAAACAAAAATACACCTTGACACACTCGTGATCTCTTCCGAGCTCAGAAAGTAATCACAAGCAGGATCATCCCGAAATGCATTGAAAGGATAAAGTAAGCATAAGCTTAATGAGGTAGCTTAAAGTAAGTTATAGAATGAAACCAAAAATTTATCCTTTCATTAAGTTTTATACAACCATACAATATACTAAGCTTGGACATAAGGTGGGCCAATTGAAACAAGTCACCAAATCGAGCACTTATGCTGATGCATAGTATTCAAATAGACATGTATAACTCTACACACATGGTGTTCAATCAGGATATATATATATATATGTATATACAAGTATACTTGATTACACACGTAAAATATATGTATTTATTAAAAAGGGTGTTCGATAAGTACATGAACCTAAATAAACATGAACATTTGAACAAACATATCTATTCATTCAGATCGATAATCAATTATCAAAATAACGGCAATTCATAATTTAATAATTTCCTATAAACTTTCTTTTTAACTTAGCCTATCAACATGTGATTTACTTGTCGACTAAGTCATCAATCATAGTATACACTGTCATTAGTTTCTTGACATATAAGCCATTAAGCATATCATATCATTTGTAAGAATTACTTAACACTCAAGATATCATTCATAGCATATCATGTCATTGGTTTCATAGCATATCAAAATTATGATTTCTTATCATACAAGTTATCTAACCTGATAGTTTAGAGACAGGTAGTGCATAACACATAAAATATCCCTCATAACATTTCATAAATAGATGATACTTGTCACACAAGCTATCTAACATAACATATCATACTTATGGTTATTTTCATATAAATTATTAAACATAGCATTTTGTGAACATTGTTACTTATTTCATAAATATCAACTATTATATCCACACGCAAGATGCTTGGTACATAAAATATTAGTCATATCAGGTCATGTTTTTGAGATATACATATTCCAAATCTTCTAATACATATTTGTTTACATGCAAAAACAATTCCGACTCACGTACATACATATATATATTTTCAAAACAACTCACAAACATGCTTGAGTTATTCAAAATAGTCCACCAGTCATGTATATCCAATTGTGTTTTCGACAGTTCATAACATGCTTGATTTTATGCAAAACAGTCCACCAATCATATATATACATTAGACATTCAAAATAATTCATAACATGCTTGAATTTATACAAAACAGTCCACCAATCATGTATATACCATTAGTCATTCAAAACAGTCCATTAATCATTTCGAACCTAGTATCTCATACACTTATGATACTTATTAAATAAATTATCAAACGTTACATAATACTAACAATTTCTTTATCAGGTAAGCTATCAAACATAGCATATTGTGATCACATATTAACTTATAACTAGGTTATCAAATATAGCATTTCATAGTCTAAGTATTCGAACCTAGTTTAACCCTTAAGTAAAACAATACACAAGATTCAAATGTAAGCTCACTGCTTATCATAGAAGTATTTAGACATAAGCATGTGTTAGAAGGCATTTTATCAATATGTATAACTTAATCAAAAATCTATTCAAATAAAAATCTCATAGATCCATTTTTGCTTATATACAAATATTGCCATAATTTACTATTTAATTTATAACTTTTATTATTTCCGTTTCTACAAGACATCAAACATAGCATATGTAAATGTAAGTTACTTTCCATATAAAGTATTCATTATAGCACATCATAAACATAAGTTACTTGTCATATAAGGTATCAAAGTAATTCTTTAATTTGTTTGAAATTTCTTTATTTTATCTTGAACTTGGCCTTGATGATCAAGTAACAGCCTAGGTATACGAATCCGCAACCAATTGTCGCCAAATAAAATAGTACTCGCAGTACCGGTCAATCCCTCCTACTGTCGCCAAGTGACCACAACACTTCCCTCCTACTGACGCCAAATAAGGATCGTAGTCCAACCCAAACACGAGCTCTATAGACTCTATGGCATGCAAACTATACCTATGACTAACTCGAAACCAAGGTTTTACCGTTATATCTTACCATATCAAAGTCGGAATTGAGCATAGCTCCAAATTTAGATAATCAAGAAATCATATCTTATATGATTCAGATATGAATAGTTCCACATTCATATAATCACACAATACAAGCTTATAAATTATCACATCTTGTCATAATCTGAATTAAACACAGTTTCATATTTTTATAATCAATTGAACAAAGCCTATTGTCCTTACATATTAGACATGTAGTCAAGTCATATGAATTTCTCGATACTTCTTTCGTTTTATTCGATTAGTAGTATAACATGGTCTAATATCAAATATATTCAAGTATAGATAGTTTTCAAATTAGGAATATCATCAATTCAAACATAGCACACCTCATAGAATCCTTACCGTCTAGGTACTTACCTCTATCCAAGCTCATTCAAATATAGCTTAACACAAATATAAGGTAATATAATAATAATGTAAAAAGATGCTGGGAAGGTCTTGAGGCTTTAAACTACACTCATAGATTATTCCATGCAAGTTTTGTTCCTGAATAACGATCCTCTTTTTTCTTATTTACGGTTTGATCTATCTTAGCCCTTACACCTTCAATTGCTTCTTGGTCTAATGTGACAAAGAATGCAGCCATGTATTAGAATAATTCCCTAACTATCATTCACTTGAAACTACTAAATTATTCAATATATATATATCATTGCACAAAACAATCCATGATAACTCAAGTGTTCAAACAATTCTTAATTACATATGTATCATGTGCATAGATACAAAAACAGTCCTCAATTGTTCATATATGCACAAAGCAGGGCAATTTTACTCTTTTATATATATATATATATATGAATATCAAACGGTCCACTTACTTTGCATACACACTCATTTAGATCAAAACAGTCCCCTAATGTTCATGTAAATACAAAACTGTCTTGTTTTTCATATATACACAATGCATGTTCGAAACAGTCCCAAACTTTATACATACATATTTACATATACATATATGACTCAACAATATATCATGCTTTCAATGTTCTTATATGTATATATATATATATACTCAAAACAGTCCAAAATCTTATAAAACAGCCCCAATTTTACAAATACACAAATTCATAGTCAAAACTGTCCACTATATACAAAGCAGCCCCAATTTCATGTATGTACATTTAAGTGCACCAAACAGTATCAAACATATTTATACATAGCCAGGATAGTCCCTATCATTCTTATACACATGCATAACAGCCCTTGAACTTCTAAAACAGCCCTTAAACATTTCACACCATAATCTCGTGTTTCAAATATTCAAGAAATTTATACACTTTCAGGTTTATACATAAAACAGTCCCGGTTCACTTATTATACATAGGAGTATACTAAATTTGAGTCCAACATCAATATATCATTAGTAAGGATTCATTCGAATGCCCATTACTCCAAACATAGCTTATCCTACATTTCACATTACAAGATTCATGGAATCATAACAATAATCATTGTATAAACATATATATTGTTCGTTTGGGTCTATAACTCCAAATGTAGATTTAATTCTCCAATGATTCAAGTAAGTTCATCTATGCATGCTTACCAATCGAACATATATCAATATCTCAAACTACTCTAGTATTCAAATTTATGTAATTCAACCGAATCAAACTATTTTCCAAATTCTAAACATGAGCATTCATACAAGTATCATCCAATTTAAATCTAATTCTCATGGGCATCTTAACAATTTAACTTATAAGGGTGAAAGGAAGAATGTTTTACCTTCCTCTTAAATCTTAATCGAATGCTCTCCAAGAACTTAACCAAATTTATGCTTAGATCTTCATGCTTTCATGAAGATTTCTCCCTCTCTCTCTCACAAGCTTCTGCTTCGGGCCAATTCAAGGAAAGAAATGATCTTTCTTGATCAATCTCATAACCGGATGCCCCTCATTCCACCTAGCTTACCTTTGGTTTGACATGTGTTTAAGTCCATGAAATTTGAGAATTTATCTTGCAAACTCAAATATTAAAGCATTACTCGATTTGGTCCCTTACACTTTGAACGCCTCTATTTCATTTCATTCATTTTAGTCCTAATTTTTTAAATTAGCTCCCTTATTACATATTAGGATAACTTCTTAGGAATCAAAAGTGGTATCATTCTTCTAGACCTAGTTTTGGGATGTTACAGGCCTATAGATTGTAGTTGTTGTCAACCATCTGGGTTCATCTAGTGTTCCATGTTAGTTTACTTAAGTCGTACCATAAAGATGAGGGGCCCAAAATGAGGTAATGCACACCAAGCACCAGTCGGAGTGAAGGTCTTTTACGAGAATAAAGTTCGAGAGATCCAGGCAAAAAGAGTTATTCGATGACCGAGTTATTGATCGAGGCATGACTACGTTGTTCAATAGAAGAGACTTCCCGAAAGTGAGAGAAGTTGGGAACTAGCGTTCAGAGACCAAGTGGACCAGTATCATTCTAGCCGCATGACGAGGGCGTCGCTAGAATCAGTAGGGGAGAATGTTACGAATCGTGGACTCGAAACCGAGACCAGCATGAACCAGGATGTCTAGGAGGCTCATTGCACCATCTCGGGCCTATCCCAACTAGTCTAAGCTAGCCTAATCTGAGCTGGCTCGTTCCTTGGAGAAAATCAGCCATGTAAGTATTAATTCCTTTTATTTAAATTAATAATTCATGGTCTTCCTTGAATCAAGGGATCCTAGTAGATTTAGAGTGATCAAGAATGTTGATGTAATTTAAACTCAACTGTTAGATTTATGGGCTTCAACTATAAATTGAGGCTTGCCCCCACCTCATTCGCTCACTTATTTTTGACGAATACAATTACATTCACTCAAACACTCTCACTTACTTTGTGTGCCTTCCCTTTTCGTTGTTCTTTTTGCTTTAACAATGATCTAAGCAGATTTGCTTGATCGTTTTCAGGCTTACTCAGTCGCACCAGCATCTGAAAGTCATCTAAGGCTGCACGTTTTAGGTAGCGGGGTTCTACAGACGTGTCAATTAATTCTAATTATGTATTTTTATAAATTAATAAAAGGGTAAAGTTCAAAAATGGTAACTAAACTTTGGTAAATTATTCAATTTGGTACTCAAACTTTCAATTGCACCAATGTCACCATTGACCCGTTAATAGATTTTAACGACTATTAAAATATTTTATATAATAACACATTTAGTCCTTCATATTTGTACATTCAAGCAATTTAGTCCTAATTTTAAAAAACAATAAATTTTACACTCATTATTTAAGCATTATTTCAATTTGGCCCTATTTTTTATAAAAATAATTTAACCCTAAACTCTAAACCTTAAACCCTTAATCACTTAAACCCTAAACCATTAAACCCAAACCATATACCTTTTCATATGCTGGTTTTCAACATCAGCCAAAAAATGTTTTTGAATCCCAAAATATTTATGTTGAACATTGAGTTGGAACTAAAATCTGAGAAAGAAATGCTGAGATAAGGTAGTTGATTTTGCCATCTCTGATTTGAATTATTTTTTCATAAATCAGTTTTTACTCTACCTTTTGTGTATATGCTACAGACTTTCAGATCCATCACAGTATCAATAAATTGTGTTATATTTTGACTCAAATTCTAATTGGTAATTAAGTTGGGTTTTATTGTAATTCTAGTGGTTGAAGATTACTTGGTAATTTGGATTTACTTTAATAAGTAAATATCTATTTTAGGTAGGATATCTTATTGAATAAGGTTTCTTGGTGACCAAGAATTTTGTTCTATAAATATAGACTAGGTTTAACCTTTTGAATTGCAATAGAATGAGAGAGAGAGAAGGAATTACTCTAAACAGATGTAACCACTTTTATGTTCTCTACAACTATTTTGACTACGTTGTAGAGATGAGTGTTGTAAGGATATTGGGAAGAGTGATTTGGTTCCACCGGGTTATGGGATTTGCACATCGAGTTTTGGGATTACATAGATTATTCTGTATTTGTACACTTCATGTTCTTTACGTTGATAGTGGATTGTTTGTTTTCTCATCCGTAGTTGTAGGATATGCTGAATATCGTTAAATCTCGTCTCTTGTGCATGTCTTGGTCTATGTTGTTATCGCTTTGATTATTTTTCCTATAACACCCTTAAAGAGGTTAAAAAATGAAAACTAATGAGAATTGCAGCCAATGAGGTTTGAACTCGTAACCTTGGCTGCATAGGAAATGATGGGTAACCAATTGAGCTAAGGCTCATCTCTGATATGGGTTTATTAAAGAAAATTTTAACCTTTTTTTCATTTCAGTTATATTGAATATAATAAAACCATATTTGACTCTTGCATCTTTTTCCGATTCTTTTGTTTCGAACAAAAAGATCCAGAACCAAAAGAAATCCTATCACCTGCCCATAACCGACCACCGCCTGATCTCCTCCACCGTTGCGCCGTGCTGTGCACCGCCTGCACCTTTGGTTTCCCCTTTCCGCTCTAATCAAAACCCCCCAAGGTTACGCACCAGTCGTCGCGTCGTTCGTCGGGAATCTAAAGAGGAAGGCTCGCTGTTTATGGTTCCAAAACCATTTGAAAATCCTTCATTTCTTGCCACCGCCTTTGTCCATTAGTGGTTTGGTGATCACCGGTGTTTTTCCCGTCATGAGGCGGTCCCGAAACTAGCCGCCGATCATCCAACCGATGCTCAGAGGACCTTCGTCTGCGTTTAAGCCGAATAGGTAAGAAAGGTAAAATTCGGTCATTTTCCGAGTTGTTATCACATGTTTTGGGTTGTTTAGCTGAGATAAGGTTGAAATCTGGCAAAATTGACCATTTTGGGTTATTTTCGACCGTAAAAGGCCGCACGTGGGCTCCATGCACTACAAGGTTAATTTCTGACCGCCCTGGATGGTGGCTGATGTGAACCGGGCCCAAACCAGCCTTGAACCAGTTCAAAGCTGAACCGGTTCTGAACGGATCCGACCCATTAATTCGTTGACCGAGTCAACTTAGTAAGTCAACTCGATCGAGTTAACTCAGTGAGTTGACCCGACCGAGTCAACCTAGTGAGTTAACTCACCTAAGTTAAAATGTTGACCGCTGATGTCAGAGTTGACTTTGACTGCTGACGTCACCATTGATCGTTGACGGATGACGTCAGCATGATGTCAGCATTAACATTGACCAAAAAGTCAACTTTTTATGAAAAGCCTTGTTTTATGTTTTTCGACGTCCTAAATCCATTTTTGAAGTCAGTTTTGTGAAATTTGAACCCGAAAGCCTCCAAATTTGATCGTGAATCTGAACTTGAGTTTGTATTTAATTATTCAGTTAAAGTGAATTGTGAATAAGGATTGAATATAATGACTAAAATGAGTGAGAGAATTAATAATACGGAATTGATCAAATTGGAAAATGACCAAAATGTACTCAAGTTTTGGAATATCTAAAGTAATTGAAATGATAAATATGCCCTCGAGTCCTAAAATAAATGGATAGTTTGAAATAATTTTCTGAACTGGTCGCGATATGCTTTCCTGAAGTATTATATGCAAGTATGTATTTTTATAGCATGCTTTCTGGTTACAATTACTGAAATGTATACCTATCAAATGATTCATCAAGTGATTCCTGATATTACTGTTTACTGCACAAATTGTTTTAATTGGGTTTACTGGGAAAGTGATTGGAGACCCTCAGGTACAGCCCTGATCCAGTTGTGCCTCCATATAGGCTTCGTGCCTCCAATTAGGCCTCCTACGTCCAAGGGGCTAGGACCAGCCTCCAGTTATGGGGAAATTACACATTGGTGTTCGGTTGGAGGGTAGATAGGTTAAAGGGATTCGATCAAGGATTTATGACCGATATCAATTCGAATGTTCCCTTTTTGCATCACACGTGGAGTACGGTACCATACTCGTGCATTAATGGGCATGCATGTTGCGTCATATTTTATAATCGAATTCGTAAAATATTTTTCGGATATCAGTTTTATGTTTAAGCGAAAGTTTTGAAAATGATGTTTTAAACAGAATTTTTGTTTTACAGTTTTAAATGTATTTAAAGAGTTTCTCCAGTTTTTCTGTGGGTCGCTCATGTGACTCGAATGTGACCTCCTAGATTTAGGTATATCGCATAGCCGGGTCTAGGGGGTTACATTTAGTGGTATCAGAGCTTAGAGTTGTGTCATTATGGGTAGATTGGCCGATCGTCTGTCATAGGGTGTTTGGTCTGTGCATGCCCCTATATTATAATTGTACTCCATCAAGCCGAAACTCCGATGTCGAATCATATTCTGTAATAGGTGCATCTAACCATTCTGCCCATAATAGCTTGATCTATACTGGCAAGGAATGTCGGTAATGTTCATCTATTATTTAGATTAACGTGATGAATTGGAATCTGGATAAAGAACCTGAGGTGATTAATGCTGATGAAATTGAAGATCTAATTAAAATTGAGAATAAATGTTTGATTATGTGAGGTATAACCTGTATAAGATTACATGAAGGAAGCGGTTGTCTAAAATTTTGTTGATGGTAAGTGGCATTCGTTCAAAACCTTGGTTATGTGCAATCGATAAAAGAAAAGGCATTTTCTTTGAAAATGTGGCATGGTATATTGTTATATATCAGTTCTGATTAGAATTTGATGTTTACATCCTGATTCTGAAAAGACCCTATTGGAGGCCTTGAGTACTCGTTTGAATTGCAGTTATACTTTTTCATCTGTAAACGGATGGCCGTTCACAGAGAATCTAAGGGGGAAGGCTCGCCGTTTAAGGTTCTGAAACCATTCGAAAATCCTTCATTTCCGGCCACCGTCTTTGTCCATTAATGGTTTGGTGGCCACCAGTGTTTTTACCGTCATGAGGCGTTCCTAAAGCTAGCCGCCGATCATCCAACCGACGCCCGAAGGACCTTTGGCGGTGTTTAAGCCGAATAGGTAAGAAAGGTAAACTTCAATCATTTTCTGAGTTGTTTTCACATGTTTTTGGGTTGTTTAGCTAAGATAAGGTTGAAATCTAGCAAAAATGACCATTTTGGGTTGTTTCTAACCGTAAAAGGCCGCGCGTGGGCTCCACGCGCCGCCAGGGTGATTTTTGGTCGCCCTGGATGGTGGCCGGTATGAATCGGGCCCGAACCGGCCTTGAATCGGTTCAAAGCTGAACCGGTTCTAAATTAATCCGACCCATTAACCCGATCCGACCCATTAATTTGACCCGACCTGTTAACCAAGTCAACTTAGTGAGTCAACTCGGCCGAGCCTTAGCCCGAGGACAATCTCTCAAATAAACATTAAGATGTTGACCCCTTTTTCTTTTCTTTGTTGATTCCTCGCAATGAAATTTGCCATATTGCACTAAGTTACTTGCGGATGTATGCATGCAGTCCGGGAACACTTTGGGGTGAACACCCATCCAAACAAGTAGGGTCAATAGTTCAGTATTTAGGCCGTAACATTTAGAAACAAAAAAAATATTTAACCCAACAAGTACTCTCCGAACCAAGCTAGATAGTCTCCTATCACTAGGCTCACCAACCAACCTGGACTTTGATCTTATTATTCCTACCGGATATCAAAACCATAAGGATTGTTTCCAGCCATGAGTTCCTATATGACATAAGCGCTCTTGGGTGGGCTAGGCCATTCCATCAAATCTTTGAGAAGGGCCCAAATCTCGTATTTGATGGTCGGCGTGGTGATAGGCTTCGCTTCTACGACTGCCTCCCTAGCCAGCCGTTGCAAACACTGAGCGAGAACGGTAAAGGGCGCACAAACAATGTCGTTGCGCGGGGATGCGATTCGCCAAGCTAAGCTAGGGCAAACAAAGTCGTCCGGCCCTACCGGATTAGAAATGCGAAGGCCTTTACTTTGAAAGGAGGCCAGAAAAAGAAAGAGTTATGCTATTGACCGACCCTTTCGTAGTGACTTCGAATCAATAGGCCTCTCCTTTTTTCTTATTTTGTTTGAGGCGGACCGAATATAGAATGAAATGTAGAAATAGGGGAAGGGTTCCAAACCTTTTTTTGGTTTAAGGGCTGCTCGCCCTACCGAAGTACCAAAGGCTTTCGAGGCACTTACACCTCCATATTACACGACCTAAAAAAGGCTTTCAGTAGCGCCCTTAGAATCTAAGCCTTTTTTGAAGCGCCAGTAGTTGTAGCTGTGGCCACACCAACCCTTTCGTTCTTATCGCTCCGGGTTTTGATCTATATAACCTCTAGGCAGTACGAAGTACACCTCTTTTGTAGACGTAGGTAGTAACCTAACCTTTAAGAGTATGTTCAATGGGGGAGCCCTCTCTCTTATCTATCAATGGAAAGATCTTCGTGCGTGGCGTGATAAGGAATCCTAGAAAATATCAATTGAGACTCCATCCCCGGTCCCACGAAGATCTCTACGTACTTGTCTAGTCCAGGACAATTGAGATCTTCTGGTCTGCGTGCGTGGGAGTAGCTCAAACAAAGAAGATATAAAGGCATCCTAAACAGGGCAGGCGGGAAAGTTGCATCTTGCTTAGGATGAGAGGGCCCGGGAAGCGCAGTTGAATGTGAGATCTATCCCTAGTTGGCCTGATCAAAGTAATTGGGGATGTAGTAGCCCAAGCACCTACTGGGAGTAGCCTCGTCTTCGCTCAGTGATGGAATCCTTGAATCTAATACATTATGGGTTTCCACAATGGGTTTGAATTATCTGTTCTCTTCTGGATGGATGGGTTTCCAAGGTCTTCGTTCGAAGATATTAGATAATATGGTTCAGGTCTAGGTTCATAGATTGTAGGAGATGGCTCACTGTCCTTATTCTTATACCTAAAAAAGTCAGATCGAGGGACAGAAATCACTTCATCGATAGCAGCAGTTGGGGTCATTCTATTTGATCGATCAAGAGCAGGGGAATACAGAGAATAGGAGCAGGAGAGAGAAGGGGTGAAGTTTCCATCCCTTAGGGGTTCCTATTACACTATACCTGAAAGACCATTCACTCGCTCTAACAGACAGTTGGAATGCATCGACAGCTTTGAAGACTGCAAAAGACTGGAAGGTAGACATGGAAGTATGCGCTTACTTATAGGATAGAAATGAGTAGAGTAGACAGCTGTTAAAAATAAGCAAAGGAAGAAAGAGGAGGCTTGACCATTAACAGTTACGTTAGAATTACCTCTCCATCGGCCACATTGAGCTTCAATTCTCTCATGCATGTCTCCAATGCTACACGTTCCGCTGACTTGTCTCCATCGCTCTGATACCTGTTGTCACAAACTTATAGCTTGCCTAGCCCCGCATGACACTTGTGCAACATACCTCTCTTGAGTAGAACCCTCAAGCCTATCTAAGATAGAAGAGAAGGAAGTTAGACGACATTAGCAAGCTTAGTATTGGTTTTTAGCTATTGGTTAATTAGTGTCTATTATGGCTTAGTTGCTAAGCGGTTGTTAGTTCAGGTGAACCAAACTCGTATGGATAGTATGTATTGTTTTCGTCAGTAGTATACGTGCGAGATAGAGTACTTTCAGGAGTTCACGAAGTCTATTAGTTGCTTGTTTTCATTTTGAGTCTTTCCCGTATGCGTGACAACCATTCTCTCTTTTCCATATACTCTATCACATTCTCTACTTGACTTTATTCGTCCAAGCGTCCCCTCTAGGATGCGATGCGGGAAGGAATAAGGATTTCTTTCTACCATTAAATAATTCGCAATAGTTAACCAAGCAGTAGCCAAGAACAAAGAAGCAAGCCAAGATCAGGATGATGGGTAGGGGATAGGGGCATGCGTGCATCCAAGAGCGTATTTTCTCGTTGTTGCTTGTAACATTATTAACGAGAAAATTGGTTGGCTCTATTTTCATGCTTCTTGTTGTCGCCTTCGAAATCAACGCTTAAGTCGATCAACTTGCATTGGTGGTCTCTATCTTCCCTCATCGCATGTGCTTCGCTTCAACCAGGGTGCTTTTTTTAAGATGGCTTCTTTCTTTGATTGTCCGGTACCTTCCCTCGATCTGGTCTTCTATCAAAAAGATTTAATTAAGGCACCGAGAGAAAGAAGAATTCAATACTCTCTTGTTCAACTGGGGCTAATGGGCAATTCGTGCCATCCTTGGTTTTCATCCAAATAGGAGCTAGAAGAAGCCCTTCCCGCTTTCATGTTGATGCCGTAGGAATTCTCTCTGGAACAACCCCTGGCTGGGATAAATAAACTAATTGACGGTGATGAGGTAGCTTAGATTCGGAGATAGAAAATTCTTTGTGGCAACCAAAGTGCCATCGAGTTAGCTGTTGGATGAAGATCAGTAGGTTAGGAGTTCACACCAGGCTGAGGGGAAATGGCTATTACTAATGTTCTCAAAAGTCTTTCTCAAGGCTCTAAACAAGGAAAAAGAAGAAGAAGAAGAAGAAGCTGTCATTTGGAAAGAGGAGGAAGAGTTCTTACAGATTCAGAATAATAGGATCCCAGACTTTACTTTACCTTGGAATCGTGGGCACTATGATGTGAAGCGTGCACTCGAGGTGGCTCTCTATGACAACTGGCAGCATGACATCGATGAGCGTCTACCGCATTTTCGTGGGCTCAAGCGCAACTTTGGGACAGCTCGTTGTTCCATTTAGAACAAATTCATCGATGAGCTGATAGAATTAGGGAATCCCCAGTTTAACGCCTGACATAAAGTCGACTAAGATGTGGCAGCATGTAAAATTTATCATCTCAATTTTAGGTATTCGGGGAATCGGTACATCTCTCTACCCGATTTATGGGTATTTATTATGGCACTTGTTCATGCGATTTAAAATATAAATAACAGAGGAAGGATGAGGGTAAGGGTGGGGGACATCAAATGGATTAGAGTTTGAACAGAACTGGAAGAGGTTCGATTCCTCTTTGATGTTGTTAAGCCAAGAGCGCAAAGCGCATGTGCGAAATGAGAGCTAAAGGAATGGGAAGGGTAGCTGCTAAGACTAGAGTATACTGCCAAGGAATATACTCTCTCGTCAAATAGAATCAAATATAAAAAGAGAACGTCTAAAGGTATGAAGTAACTCGACTGATAAGGAGGGGAAAGATTTTTTCTTATTAGCAGGTGCATCAACCGAGACAGAGTCTTCACTCATCTTGGGGTGCTCGAGCTTTCTCTCTCTGTCTTTGGGTGAGTCCATCCCTATAGAATTTCGTATGTAAGTGTATTCACCTGGGCTGAGACTTCTATGTAATCTTACTGTCTAGCTTCTATTGGAATGGTGGATTCCCAGACGGAGATGCTGCAGCATCCAAAATGCTTTGTTCTTTTTTAGAAACGGCAGATCCCATTAATCTATTTTAGTGAGTTCTGCTCTACAAAAAAGAGGTTGACCTTCTCAGTCTTCTCCATTGTCTACAACAAGAACGAGCTCTTTCAATGTTTACCATATTGGTTTTTGCTACAAGATCCCAGTGTTAAAGGTTTGGAATCCATAAGACTCAAACTCTATGGAGAAAAGAGGTACGGATACTGCCTTCTTAAGAGTTCACTGGCTTGAAAAAGATTATTTTCTTTCTTCTTCATACGGGAGAGAAAAGAGCTTTTCCAATTTGAACACTTGAAATAGTGATTCCTCTACACCTTACTAATGGTTTAATAAAGATTCCCACTAGAATTGAGGAAACCATTACTAGTGGCTGATGATGGAGCGGATCGAAGCACTTCTTCACCTGTAAAAAGCCTACTTTCCTTGCCGTATCGGCTGTGCTATCGGAGGCTTTAGGGAAGTCGGAATAGGAGAGCACTCATCTTGGGGTGCCTGAGCTTTCTCTCTCTGTCTTTGGGTGAGTCTATCCCTATGGAATTTCATATGTAAGCATATTCACCCGGGCTGAGACTTCTATGTAATCTTGCCGTCTAGCTTCTATTATAAGGGTGGATTCCCATACGGAGATGCTGCAGCATCCAAAAGGCTTTATTCTTTTTTAGAAACGGTAGATCCCATTAATCCATTTTAATGAGTTCTGCTCTACAAAAAAGAGGTTGACCTTCTCAGTCTTCTCCATCGTCTACAACAGGAACGAGCTCTTTCAATGTTTACCATATTGGTTTTTTCTACAAGATCCCATTGTTAAAGGTTTGGAATCCATGAATCTACTAGAGTACGGAATACGTACGATTAGGTAAGGCAAAAGAGTAGAAGCACTTCGAGCACTGTGGAATGTTCATCTCCAACTGAGGTTAAGGTGTGATTGACCTCATCATCCTATCAAGAGGAAACTGAAAAAAGGGTCTGGTGCAATCAAGTTGACAAGGATTCGGAGATGGGTAGTAAGAAGAATAAGTATGCGTAATATTAATCATAAACCAAGACCATTTGGTAGATCGATGGCAACCCCTTTTTCCTAACCTTTGGTTCGAGCCAAAATCAATGTACTCCTTTGGACCCTCTTGCGCTCTAAATATGGGTTCGTGTACCCCCTCAATATTCTAGTGAGACTCTATACATCGTATTAACACTTATCAGAGCCTCGTGTGGATAGGAGAATAGGGATTGCTAGCTCTTGGTTTAAACGGATCGAGAATCTATTAGCATAGGGCCCCACATCGTGTTAGTCGTATCCGCCGGCAAAGATGGAATGTTTACAAATAACAAATGGTCAAACAGTTGTAACTGCACTGTGTGACTGGGATAGAGTCTTCCCGATCGCGTAAAAGAGAAAGTTTTCATAGTCCATAGGTTAAGTCCAATAAGAAGTTGTTTGTTTAGCCTTCTGTCTTTTAAACTAGAAATTCTATTGTGAGTCGTTATGTCACTAATACTCTCGAGTACGCAACTGAAGGAATCTTACTCTTAGCTTTTGTTTAACTGCCATGCATGTATTTTTTTAGATAAGTCTATCTAAGGTAAGACCCATAGAAAGAAGCTAACTCCAAGTACAATAAACGAATGACAGATTAACTCACCGGATAAGACCTCAGGACCGGTCTATAAAGCCTAAAAAAGGAAAACAAAGGAAACTACAGGAGCAGGTAAGCAAGCAAGGGAAGACCTGTATGTGGGAAGAACAACCGAGTAAGGGGACATAGGAAGTGAACTCACATGGAACGTAGGAAGCATAGAAACATATAACACCTCAGGAATAAACACAAGAACTCTATAAGACAGTAGGAAATGAGAAGAATAACATACACTTGGGCTGGGAGAATGGAAACAAAGCATAACTCCGAAGCAGGGAGCAGCTCAATGAGTCACTCAAGGAACCAGGATATGTAATCGGATGTTAACTCTGCATGGTTGGAACTTACATGCCTGGTATGGAGAACACTAACATAAGGACAGGACCAGAGGGATATTCTTTTGTTTAACTCTTGAACTCATCTACTTGTTCCACTTTTAACTCTATGGAAACCAACCCAAGGAAGAACTCTAACTATCAGGTATATCTACAAACAAGGGAATGGTAACTCACTCACTCTATAAGACTGGTCCAAAGGGATATACTTACACAGGGATACTTATATTGGTATATATATATATATTACTATGGGAATATCAAAGTAAATCTACTACTAATATTAGTTAACGATGCCATGTCAATCTATTAAGACACTTTAACTACGGAGTACAACTTTTAGCTCCAACTCAAGAAAGCTAACTCTTAAGACTGGAACTCTAAGGTTAAGACAAACGAGTAAGGTAACAAAGAACTCTATGCTTAGGAACACTCCGGGCGTGGAAGCTCCTATATGAAGCTAGAACTTACTCCTTATCCCTTACTCTGTATACCAAATCTACACTCTAGGAACTCATACGCCCCTTACCTTACGTAGGCTGATGTATAAATAAAATACCGAAAATGTAGAAGCTCTTAACACATGAACTCTAACTCTTAGGGAAAGGCACAGGAACCAACTCTTAGGACAAACCTAAGGACAAGTCTAACTCGTATGTATTCATTAAATAATGTATTTTGTTTCACTCTAGAACTCCTGAAGACAGGACTGAGGGGCACTACTTAAGCTCTCATGTATTCAATCAAAAGAAGCAACAGAAGATAAGAGCATAAGGCACTAACTCACTGATATAAGAGCATAAGAACATATGCAGAGTAAGTATAACTCATAGCTCTGGAACTCCTGTAAGCAACTCATAGGTAGGACCACAGGAAGAGTAACTCCTTGGTGTGTTAAAACAGTTGTAAGCATATAAGACACTAACTCCTGTAAGCCTATAAGCAACCGAAGGAAAGGAACTCCTAAATCATTTGGTTGTTCGACTTGCATTCTTTCTTGGTATCCCCCGAGGATTAGAGCCAAGAAATATATGCATCCCTTATACTTCAATTAAAAGAAGAAGAACAAAGCCTTTTCCACTATTTAGGGCGATCTTTAATTGAATGGGGCCCTTTCCTCTGTCCTTTTACCCTTTGAACAGCAAGCCGGAACTGGATTACATTTCAATAGAGAAAGTTGTCAATGATCACATTGAGACGGGAACAGAAGGGAAGTTCGCCCTCTAGTTCTATTCCTTTGGATAAGACAGTGGTGAGCAATCGATAGAGAGCAAGGGATACTAGCGCTCTTCTACTCATATTTTTTGCTTCAGTTGGTTCAGGAAGCTTTGGTATCGAGACGTATTACGATAGCTATAGCTAGGCTGGGTGGGATTCTCTCTCTATCTAATGGTTATGAACAAAGTGATGAATTAAGTGGATCCTTTGCCCCTTACCTCAGTAGCTGGGAAGGCAGACCCTTAGCTTCATCTAGTTCAGTTTGAGTCCTTCTCAGGAGTAGTTGCATTGCTAGTAGGCAGAAAATCAGTAGTGCGTTAGCTTATCTGTTCATTTTTAAACAACCCTTATTTGTGCTCCTTTATCTTTCTATGCCGCTCTCGCTAGCAGGGAATCTAGTTCAGCAAGGTCCATAGGGTGAGCTCGCTTGAAGCTGGGGCGTGTCTGGTGGTATCGTATATAAGATCACACGTCAGCTTTTAGGAGCGATCTATTTATCCAACTTGAAATATCGTAAAAGAAGAAGAAGAATCTGACGCCCAAAATTCCCATGTCTTTCTTGGTGTGATCGTATCAGCTGTTTTGCTTTTAAATAGGTTGAAGTCAGTTAATCAGACTAGGTCTTCTTTGCAATCATAGGCTCTGGGACAGATGACTTGACTTTCTGGTGAGTTCATTGCCGGTGTTACAGATAAAGTAACTGTGAAATCATTCTCTGTTGTCAAAGTAAAGTAAGCGGTGCCAGTTCTGTTACGGAAGGGCTTGCAAAATAAAATAAAATTTCCACCTGTTAATTAAGCGCTATTCTTTATAGTCCATAGACTCAGGCCTTGACCTCCTCTTTAATTTGTGTATGTACTTTCTTGAGAGAGAAAGATAAAGTAGCTTGACGCAGGAAAGCATTGTAGAGTCCCCACCCTTGTTTACTTTGTTCACAAGTCCCCTACGATGAGAGGGCGGCCAGTTCGAATCTAGAGAGTGGATCAACTACTTCCGTTCTGCGCTCGGGTAAGGCCAGGTAAAAACTCCTTGACTTTAGAAGGCGGCTTAGCTTTAGCTTCGGGTGCGTATGAAAAAATTAGGGATGAAAGCCCATTTCCGTACCATTCATTCGTAGGAGGGGCGGGGCATAGCTTCATTCTATAAGTTTGACTATAAGCGGGCTACCTGACAGGGGAAGACTCAAGGTAAAGGCTTAGTGCCAAAGAACCTACCCTTGAAAAAGAAAATGAGAGTTCCCTAGTAATTCCTTCAATAGCGGCTCTAATGTCAAATGAAAACCTTCAACCCACTAGCACAACTGCGGTTAGTGATTCAATCACAACAGGTAGACCAAGAGCATTGCTTTATTAATAGTCGTGAGGGTCTAGGTCTAAGGATCTCAGCTAAATGAGTTAGGGACCAAGGTCTATACACTGGCGCCTTCTACTTGTAGTAGCCGTGCATACTATATAGGCTTGGAGAAATAAGGCGAAACATGAGCCCAATTAGGCCGTCCAAGCCCACTTTGGAAATAAAATAATGAGAAGGGCGAATGCAAGCCATAGCGCCAATAAGAAGCAAATATCTAACCAAAGAAAATAACAAGTTCTGGTCCAGAAGACTACCCCACATGATGATTGGGTAAAAATCCATCTTGATGGATCTGTCAGTGGCAACCATAGTCCAGCTAGAGCCAATTTTTTCTTATTGAATTAAGAGACAAAAATCCAATCTCAATAATAGACTCAGCTGAACCTTGTATTGTCAAACTCTATCGATCTGATGGTAACGATCCACTTTTGCAGACTTTCTTTCTATAGACCTATCTGAGAATCTCTTATTGTTGGCGTTAGCCCAGAGAAAGAAAGAATTTTGACGATGAAGAATAAAATAAGACTACCTTCCTCGCTAAAGCCCCAGCCCTAAGCTTTTAACCTAGCCTTAGCCTGCCCGATCCGACCTTGACCCATATGGTACTGAAACTAGATTCCAAGTAGAAGGTATGGAAGTAGATGTAGGGGATGCAAGAGAACTCCCGCTGGCAGGAAGAGACCTGGATGCCCTTATGACAAGACTAGCCCTCCCCAAAACAGAAAAAGAAAGGAGATCTTCTTCCTCAAAGAAAAGCTTTTCCGGAAACTCTCTCACAACCCTCCCCTACATTAAATCACTTACAGAAAGGTGAAAGAGACTTCTAGACAAGTTTGCTCACAGAATTGCCCACTCACTTGAGAACTTAATTTATAGTTTTCCTAATCTCCCTATCCAAGTCTTACGAGTCATTTCATCCCCCATATACTGCTTGCTTTATGAAAGGCCCTATTCCGCTCTAGAAAAAACATATTCCGCCCTAGCCGCCTTTGACCTAGCGCCTTCTGCAAAAGGGGGAATAAAACTATCAACTACAGGTACGAATGCTGGTACTTATACTGCTGGAGAAGACCTATAGATTGCTTTGGAAGGAAGACTTAAAAACTGCAGGGGATTAGCACGCCAAGGGAACTGGATGGAAAGTTGACAACTTAATTGCTTTTTTTAAAGGGACTGAAGGAAAGGTTACTCCTACAAAGGCTCCCACGGGATAGACGGAAAATATCAAATTCATAAGGTCTATCCCTATCCCGCCGCTCTTCTTGATCCTGATGGCTTTTCACTGCGGATTGCTTTCTACTTTCTAACTGACTCGAAGGCATAATTCGAATTTTAAAGGATGGAAATTTGGCCTGCACCGACATCGATCGAAAGAAACTCCAACTCAAAGCTAGTAAGGGAGAAAGTAAAGGCTGTAAACTAGCACTTATATATATATATTATATTTTAGGGGCTTACTTGCCTAAAATCACTACTTGCTTGCCCGGAAAAAAAGCATATGGTATAGAGAAAGAAAGAGAATAAAGAATATGATAGAGGTCCTGCAAACCAAGAGTCTTCCTTAAGAGAAAGAAATTTATACTTTCTGTTTGCTGCCCTTGCATATACAAAAACAATTTAGCCTCACTACTCTAGCTGGATTGTACTACAGTGCTTGATTGACCTTTTTTGCTTTCAAACTTGCTAGCCCTAGAGCCTTCCAATAGCTAATCTCTTAGCCTTGAGCTTGCTTATATTACATACAATAAAGGGTGAGTTTGTAGGATATGATATAGTTTTCTTCTTACCTAAGCATATACAGAAAGTTAGCCTTATACAATTAGATAGCTGTACCTATTAGCATATTTTCTCTTCCCTTTGCTGGGGTTGCTTAACTTAATAAGGCTAGTCTGTCTATCCTGAGTTTCCCGTTCATAATCTTTCCCAAGCTAGGGTACTGTGTAAGGTCGGGTAGTTAATTACTCAGGACCCTCCATTGATAATGCCTTCCATTTTTCTAGTTCCATTGGCAGTGAAGAGGGATCTAGTTTTTGACATCTATTTCAATTTCTTCTGCCAGCTATGCTATTCCTGAGCCAGTTGCAGTGACTTTTACAGTGGGTTTCCTCGCAGCCATTGACACTTCTTCGTCTTTCCTTAATCGAGAGAGAGTTGCCTTTGCTTCGACCTGGAAGCCTGTCTCAGTAATTGGTAACACCTTATCATATTTCCAATTTCCTTGGATGCAGTTATAGCTGCTTTCGTTCTTTCTTTCATTCCTATCTTACTTAAGTGCTTCCATGGCGAGCGAATAAGATACTTTCTATATCGATAGAAAAAATAGGTATGATCCATAGGCTCTCATATGGCTTTAATAAGAAAAGTATAAGTCTTGTAATAGGGATTTTGAATAGGGGGAATACGCTAATATGCCTTCTCTCCGAGCAAGTTCCCTTGCATCCTTTAGGCGAGTAGGCTCATCTTAGGCAAAGGGATTTTAATAAAGCTGGTTATAGGTTGCTTTCGAGGAAAAGCAAGTCTTCTCCGGGTTTACGTATAACGTATAAAGGCTTATAAGGTCTAGAGTGCCTAAAGTCTTACATTATGAAATAGAAAAGATAGATTTCATAAGCGCTCCTGTAATAGTGCCAGTCTTTCTACGTGAATCTTGGTTCCTTGGTCACCTGTCGAATCTCGTGCTTAAGCAAAGAGACAATTTCCTTATTAAGTAAGTCTCAGGGACATCTCTTGGATAAAGACTAAGAGCAATTCCGTCTTTAAGGGAATTAGGTAATAAAGGACCCACGGAGCGTAGAAGGGAGGAGTTCATACCCGGTTAGGGGATTACTGGCCCAACTTCCCTTTTTGTCTATTTCGCATAGCCGGGCTCTTTTCTAATCCCTTTTCTCTCTCTCGCAATCGGACATGTTGCGGCGTAAACGGTGATCATTTTTGTAGCGCTTGAACGGGGTTCATTTGCAAAAGTTGGGGAAGGAGCCGCTAGTGTTTTCGACAACTCAGCTCTTTGACTTGCCACATCTATTATCTAGATCCAAGCCAAGAATAAGTGAGAGAAAGCTTAAGCACAGAAATCGAATAGGCTGTTCGGGAGCTAAGAGAGATTGGCAATAAGAATACAGAGGTGCCTAGCTTTTTAACAGCAGCAAATCGGCATATCGCTATTTCTATTCTTATCTTAGGCATCCCGACATTCCAGGTCCCCGAAATTCCTTCTTCTTGATAGCATAGGGGCGCAGCGGTAAATACCGAGGAAAGAAGATAAGAAAATGGTTTTTATCCCACGCCACGGTAGTAAGTGTTCTGTGGAGGAAGGAAGCCAGGGTGTGTATCCGCCTTGGAAGTTTTAATGCCCAAGGATGGTCCTTTGACGAGCTGAAAGAAAGTTGAAAAAAGGGCTTCCGCAAGGGAATCAGAATAGGTGACAAATGCCACAGAAGGAACAGAATAGGCATCGAGCAGAGAAGAGGCCGCAAGCACATTCATTGATGCATCGAATGCTAGTGTTTTCGCCTTATCCGCGGTTATAGAATCCTCTGTCGGGATAAAGGCAGTTTTCTCTTTTTGAAAAAAAGAAATTACCCTCCTTCCTTCATCTCAGATGCACAGTGAATCACGGAGCGAAGACCTTTGATATTAATATTCCCGGTTTCTGACCCTTATCGAGCAGGAAATAGGAATAGAATCTTTCAAAGAGCTGTTAGCAGGGCTTGTTCACGAGTAGGCTGCACATGAACTAGAAGAAGCCACAGACAGAACAGAATC